>OV651815.1:48729597-49099597 GCA_927349885.1 Psylliodes chrysocephalus | reverse complement strand
GACACTGAACGTAAACAGCTATTGTTTGTAGAATGCAATAGAAGTTTCAATGTCAAGCATTGGAAGACATTGCTGTAAATAAAAAGTAGAGCTTTCCCAGACAAGAAACTGTGGCAACCGGCTGTGGCAAAGAGAAATAGGTCCCCGCGATGAAGTGGAGACACTCAGTCGCTGGAACCGTCCACACGGGCCAATTTTATCGTTGACTGTGTCGTCGACTTCTACTAACATTAGTAGAGATATTTTAGTTTTATTTTCGGGGTTGAGTATTGAGTAATATGGCGTTCAGTGCAGATCAATTTATAGTCGAAATAAAACAACGTCCTGTGGTTTCGAACAGCAGTTCAAAAGAATATAGCAATAAAGTATTAAGGAATAAGGCTTTGGAGGAAATTTGTAGAATCTTCATAGAACATTTTGAGGTAATGGATTGTGGTGCAAATAACAAGGCATGTAAGTATCGATAGAAGTAGTCCATATTGACACTGACAAGTTTTAAATGAAATTTTAATTACCTTCCAACATGAGCCTACCATGGAATCGCGCTACTCAGTTGCTAGCACGTCCACACAAACGACCAGTGGTCGACACTCTGTGACGTCACCGAGTGGCCCGTACACGCCACTTAGCAGCGCAACTGAATGTAGCCACAGAGTGGCTCGTCTGGACTGGCCCGTCTCGTAAGACTTCGCTGCTTCCAACTGGTGATCTTGCAATTAAGGGCCTGTCTAGACGAGCCACTCTGTGGCGCCACTCAGTCGCGCTGCTAAGTGGCGTATACAGGCTACTTGGTGTCGCCACAAAGTGGCGACCTATGGTCATTCGTGTGGAGGTGCTAGCTACTGAGTAGCGCGATTCCATGGTAGGCCCATGTTGAAAGGTAATTTAAATTTGCCATTGTCATTATGGACATGTAGCGATACTTACATGCCTTGATCTTTGCACCAGAATCCATTACTTTAATTTTATTTTATTTTTTTTTTTTTGAAAATTACACCAAATTTCCTCCCAAGCTTTACTCTTTAATACCTAATTGCTATATTCTTTCGAACTGCTTTTCCAAACCGCTGGACGTTGTTATATTTCGACTATAAATCGATCTACATCGAACGTCATATTACTCAATACTGGACCCCGAAAATCAAAATAAAATATCTCTACCAATATTAGTAGAAGTTGACGATACAGTCGACGACAAAAGTGACCCGTGTGGACGGTTCCAGCGACTAAGTGTCGCCACTTCGTCGCGGGGACCCGCTTCTCTTCGCCACAGACGCTTGTCTGGACAGCTTCTACATTTTCACCTTGAATTAAATGGAAGGCGTTTACCCACCACGAAGTGGTGCTACTAAGTGTCGCCACCGAGTGGCTCGTCTGCACGGGCTCTTAGTTTTGAATTTTTCGACGGCATCATCTTTGGAATTCTTGATAGGCATTTGAAGCTTGTCACAATGGGCACAAATGTCTTTGTGAGGCTTCCTAATTTTTAAACCTGTTTTGCGGAATTCTGACTCGCATATTTTTTAAAGGATGGTATGTTTTTCTGGATCCCATGATAAGATTTTACACACTTATAGATATATAAAAATTACAACATTCAAACCATTCCAGAACATCTCCTTTATGGCAGAGTTTTTGAAGACAAAATAATGATAAAATCAACATTTTGGCAACAAAGCTTATGTGCGTATCCAAGGTTTCGACGTAATACATAGATGGTAGCGGTAATGCAAAACTACGTTACTATGGAAATACGAGTACCTAGTTAGTGTAGTAGACTGCGTGATGGACTTATCTCGAAAATACAGAGATAAAGAAAGACAGATAATCTCGAGTGTTGTACAAGTGTTTTAAACTAGGCGAGGTTTTGAACATCTCAAAAGTTCTTGGTGTGATAAGAATAAAATTAGGCGGAATCAGGCAATAAAGGTAAAGAATTAAAGATTGATGTAATGTCAATAAAAATCAGCCAACAGAAAGGTTTACCTTTGCGATTTTGTTTCTATTCAATCACCTACAACTGCTTTCTTTTTGGTTTTTAAGTTTTGGATATTGGTGTCTAATGGTGGTCGTCTGCAAATGGTTAGTACAAAAAAGCTCCATTAGTTAAAAAGTTCTTTTAAAAAGCGTGCATCAGGTAATATAATGCTATACCTTAGCTACTGAGACAAAAAACAACAAGTTAAACATTAATAATTTATTAATTAAAACAGAAATACACACGTACCTTTTTAAAATAACTATGTAGATTTTTGCTCTTAAACTTTAGCATAAAACCTATCTTGTACTCACCTAACTAAGTACCTAAACAAATACCTAAACAAGAAGTACCTAAACAAGAAGTACCTAAACACCATTAGAAAATCTATTACAGCATTCTAATTAACAGTGCTGTCCTCATAGTGGAGCAGGGAGACAGCAACAAAGCCTACAAACAATATTAGGGTAATAACCATAGCAATGCCAATGATACCTAAGAAAAAATCAAGTACAAGAATTATATCCTACTGGTGTACTACAATATAATTAACAAACCAAAACAAAACCAACTTAAATATTTTCAAAAAGATCTATTAAAAACATCTCATTTAGGGTTAAATGTGTTCAGAAAGACCATGCTAAATACCAACATTAAAGTGGCCTCGATTAAATACTATCTACTTAACTAAATGAAAGCAAAAACAAACTTCTTAAAGTGGTCTAGCAATAACAGTGTCATTTAAATTATTTAAATTACTGACGGATAACGAATTCCTGGCTGATGCCTTCCGTATGACAAAAACCATATTACAGAGCAGACATGTCCACACATTCCTAAAACTCGTGCACCTGATTTGCAAAGACATGCTCAGCCAGTTATTGCGTTTACTCCAATTAGTTGGCTATTATGTTAAAGCATTTTCTTTCGGTAGCAGCTTGAAACCTTGAAGGTATTGATGCTCTTATCAGATGAGTATTATCATTTTCGGCATTGGGTTGACAATGTAGTCTTACCAAATAGTTGCCGTTGTTTATATGTGATGACGTATAACTGTACGATAATTGAATCTGGTATGTACCGAGTGTTAAGTCCTGAATTTCATCTTCCGATAAAATTGGAAAATCTTGAAGGTCAATAAATCCGTCTACCAGCGGCCAATCAATTCTACCTTGAATTAGGCGTTCATCTCTAATTCTGTCTAATAAATTATTAGGGAGAATCAAACGTTCCAAAACCTTGCCACAGAATGTGTTATCTTCAGACCCACTTTCATTTATAGGCACAAAACACGCATTGGATAAAGCACATATTATTTTAAAAATGCTTCCAAATGTTTCATATCCGTAACTATTTGGTACAACATTTCTTAGAAACCGAAACTTATTTTGAAGTCTTCCAAAAACCGCTTCAATTACTCAACTGACCAATGTAATAAGTCTTGCTTGCTGAATAGTTAGTTGACGTTGGCCGTTGGCAAGAAAAGGTGGCATAAAAATATTTAGTCCCATATTTTGGCAAAACTACATCGAGTCTCTATAACCGCGGTCATATACAATGCTGTCACCTTCTTAGAAAAATAAAAAAATCTCTCCTCGTTAGCGTTAAATATCGACGAATCATTGTTTCTAGCATCTGAAGCATGCGGGCCGGTAACATCAATATATCCGTCTGATGCTGTCACAACCGAAAATTTTACTAAATTCGAGCATTTTGGCAAAGAATATGTCATTCGCTGAGAAAGATGATCAACAGGTTTTTCGTGGTTAAAGTATGTGGCATCAACAATAAATCAGGATTAATGTGACACAAACGATTTGAAGTAGTGGTACTGTGATAAGTAGCGTATTCTTGACGAGTTATATGTTGTTAACCAAAATGAAAAGGAATAAAGTGAACTTTAAGGTAAAAACATCGTGGAATATTTTGCTAATAAGATATTATTATTTCGGTTTCATGCCAAACATCTTGCTTAAAACTTTTTGAGTTGGATCATTTCTCAGTTTTATTGGAAAAATAGCTACGCAATTTTTTTTAAAACTTGTCTTCTAGGTGTCAAGTTATTGCAGTTACCTACAATCTTTGCAAAGTGCGCTTTACTTAATCCGGTTAAGCACTTGCAATCGTCGTCATCCATATTTTCATTGTCAAAATCGAATATCTTGCTTTTTTTCTTCAAGAACTACAACGTGATCAGTGAGCAGATTAATTAAACATTCATTGTTACCATGAGTAAGCTGCTTAGGAGCAGCCCACAATCGCAATAAAGCAACAGATTCTTTACAAAAGTAACCATTCTTAAAATATTCCGGGCATGATTGGTTCCTCAAGTTGCAAAATATCCGGTTTTGAATCCATAATTTGAGAACAGATTTTATTGAAATACGCTGCCGTCTAATAACATCGCACACGCAACAAGATCTTTGATTATTTGGCAGTTTGAGCAGTACATTTCTAATGTTTTCGCCAATCCCTTTACCATTTTCAATGTATACCTCAACTTTGTACAAATTTTCAATTATGAGAATAGGATCTTGTTGGATATTAGGTTGTCTTATTTCATTGCCTTAAGAATAAAAACGAACAAGATTTATTATATTGCTACTATAAACATTGCTTTACTCTACCTTGTCGTCGAAACGTAGCGTAGCATTGGGTACAAATGCGCGAGTTTCCTCCAGGCTCTACCCAGTCAATTTCTCTGCGTACTCGAATATTCAGTAAAAACTGCCGGTAGGTTTCATTGTTGTCCGCTTTTGAAGTACTTTTTTTTTATGTACCCGTCGCACCCAAAACACCTTATTGGGGCCATGTCAAATTATCGAATATAGTTACAAAAAGTGTAAAAATAAAAAGGTATTTTAACAGATTAAATAATGAACGAATTGATCAGAGAATGATGTAACAAAAAAATATTCTAATTAAATTATAAACGAATTGAAAAGAAAACAATTCACCCTTTTTGTCATCAACAATAACAACAATAACAAGAAAATGTCACTTCTGACAATTAGTCATTAAAATAATTAAAACAAAACGTTGCAACATTGAATTTATTGACATTACTCGTTTTTAAGTATTTAAAAGATTTAAATTTTTTTGTCACAGACCGTCCACCACATCAAAAGCCCTTTGTAAGAATCAATAGGCTTCATCTCTTTATAGAGTTTGATTTTTCTAAAAATTTCAATTTGATCATTTTTCTTTTTTGTGTTATGATTTTTTTTTATTTTATAATCCCCTCAACTCTCCAATTTATGAGGATTGTTTTTTAAATCAATAGGCTTTGTTTACTTATAGAACTTGATTTTTCTAAAAATTTCAAGTTGATATCATTTTTCGTTTGTGAGTTTTTTTTTTAATATTTCAACCCCCCCTTAACCTCCCCAGTTTTATTCAGTTTTTGGTTTTAATCAATAGGCTTTATCCTCTTATAAAGCTTGATTTTTCCTGAAATTTTTAAGTTATTATCATTTTTCGTTTTCTTGTCGTGCAAACAAAAAAACGTGACATCGAACGGACGGAAAGAGTAAACCTATAATACTCTTCACAGACTAGTGTGAAGAGTATAATAACCCACAGTCACGAAATAGATTTAAAAAATAAAACGGTTAAAAAGCCGCAACCGCTGATTTTTTCCGTGAGCAAGAGAATATTTTTTTCCATATAAAATCAATTTGTTCGTCAAAATCAGTGGTTCTTTTATTTACCACGTTTAACCACAAATGTACGTCTAGCGTTTAGCAGTATAACGTACTAGTTAATATTGTTAATGGTATCATTATAATTTCTTTTTTTTAACAAGGATAAATTCTTGGCCGTAGTAGAATTGTATATAATAAATAAAAGTTGTTTGGTTATATTGGTCACAACTTTTTATTTAATAAGCACTTCGTAAAATTTTTCGGAAAACAAATTTTTGCATCTTCTGGTGCTCAAATTATAATTAAAAAAAACATCAAGGGACAATAACAAACGTGTGTAGATCTATGCAAAATAAAAAAAACTGTTCTTTTGATTTAACATTATTTTATTTATTTATAACTTTTATAATTAGAATCAAAATGCATTGATATGGAAACTCCCGGTATCAAATAAAATTAAAATTTTGCCCAACCTTAAGCAGCAGTGAATGAAGTTTTAAAATTCAGAATAGAATATTTTGCTATTAATATACAGGGTGTTTCCGAACTTGACGTCCAAATTTGTTGGGGTGGTAGTTCGCATAATTTGAGAGCGATTGGCAGATTTCATTTTTCTAAAAAAATTAAAATAAACAAAATAGAGCCATTATAAAAAATTTAAAGAGCAGGTCCTACCTTGAGCGCGTAGCGCAATAGTCCTCAAAAACAGATGCGATTTGCAATTTTGTCGATTCTAAGAATAGCGCGCGCGAGTCGAGGCGATTCTATCACTGTGCAGGACCGTACCTGTTTATAATTTTTAATTAACTTTTAATTATTAAATATTTTGGAAAAATGAAATCTGCGAATCGGTCTCAAATTATGCGAACTACCACCCCTACAAATTTGGACGCCAAGTTCGGAAACACCCTGTATATAAAAAAGATTATAAATTTAAAAAATGTGAACCTGATTTAAAAATAAAAAACAAGTTAATTGCAATATTTCAATAGTATATTTAGATAATAATCGGGAAAAAGAAATCAATGATGAAAAATAAAATAAAAATAGAAAATTATTAATAATTTTTTTTTTATTTAAACAATTTATGTTTTTATACATATTAACTATTTTTTTCGACTTTATTTTTTAAATAATAGGTGAAGTATTGAAAAAACTTTTGCGGTACACTGTGAAAATGCTACACTACAGTATAAGCCTACAGAATATTATTTGCAATAGATTATTGGAAGATGGTAATTGATTGATTCTTACTGGAATGACCATGTTAATGGATGAATTTAAAAAAAAAGATAGATCATGGACAGGACATATATAGAGTATAAAGCATTTTTTGTAATTTGGCAAAAAGTGTAAATCTACAACTCAAGGTAATAGCGACGGGGAAAAATATCAAATAAAAAGAGATAACAGTGAAATAATATTGACCATGGTGACTGATAATGGTTCTAATATTTTAAACATATTATTAACTTCAGAAAAGCAACATCTTGTAAATTCGAACTCTATAACTTACGAAGCATCTGACAATATATTGGCTGATATTGTAGTTCATTCAACACCGCAAAAAAAAGTTCTAGAGAAGAAAATGCAAACTTCTCTTAGTGTTAACATTATTATCACAGCTAGCAAAACTTAAAAGAGCTTTGTTTTGGCCAGAGGAAAAACAAAGATGTTAGAAAGATTAAGAAGTAAAAAATACCTTCGGTTATAACTTCAGAACTATGGTAAGCATACATCAGAAAAAATATGCTAGAAAAGAAACGAAAGGAAAAGGAAAAGCTCAACAAAAAAATTCAAAGGGAAGAAAAAAGAAAAGAAAAATAAAAATTTAAAGAAACTAGAATTAGATGAGTCCAGTGAAAATGGCGAAGATGTGAAATATGCAGAATCAGATGATTTAACCTGGAATATTGAACAAGATAAAGAAGGAGGCCAAGAGATAAAAAAAGTGAAGCCTCTAAAGCACATTAAGGAACTTAAAAAATGGTGATTTTGTATTGGTTAATTTTGTAGGAAGCAAACGAATTGCTCAGAAGTTTACATATATATGTATTGTACAGGGGATCGTTGGGGCGACATTACTATTATGCTTTTAAACTCAACCACAAACAAGAAAACATTCATTGTAAATGAAAAGGATGAGTTAACTCTTGGTAACACCATAGAGTAAACGTAACGGTTAGTTGCACTGCAAAGTTTGACAAGTAAATACCGTTTAATTATTTCGCTGCTTAAAAATTACACATTTCGAGCCCGCTGATACTGTAGAAATATTTACGTTGACACCTCGGTAAATTCGTCTATTGAAGAAGTTCTGCTCAAATTGTAAGTTTTATAACGTATTATTTTGTATAATCTTTGTTCATTTTACTTGCCTAACCTCCAAACTTTTTCGTCAGTGAAGTTTAAAATTACAGACTATGTCATTTTAGACCAATAATGTAACAAAAACAGTTTGACTGCACCTACGGATTGTTGGTTTTTTTTTCTATTGTTGTAGAAGCTGAGATGGTTAGTAATTATATAAGATACTCTTACATTTAAAGGCTTGAAGATACGATAATGGGCGTAAAGACTTTTTTTAGTCAAAATATCCTAAAGAATATAAAAAAATTAATTCATTGCAAAAAATGCATTTTTTTCTGGCTTTATTAATTTTTCGTTGTTTAAACAATAACATCAACAAATATCGAGTGTCATCTTACACTTTTATAATTAGGCAAACCTTCCGGATATTTAAAAAAAATTACGAATTAAAACAATTTTGCAAACGAATGCGCCAGTATGCTCTGGTCTAGTTGGCTTAATGTTTCAAAAACTTTTGGGGTACCTCAGATAACACTACGACGTCGAGCACAAAATAAAAATAAACAGATTTTGGTATTCAAAGTTACATTTATGCCAGATATGGGAAATGAGCTCGTGGAACATATTTTACTCTTAAAAGGCTCTTTCGTGTTACGAGTAATGAGTTAAGGAGTTTAGCTTATCAGTTAGCTACCAGAAATGATATAGAGCACCGTTTCAATAATAAGAATAGGATGCCTGGCTGGGAATGGTTGAGGAGATTGAAGACAGCGACACTCTAAAATGTCGTTAAGAGAACCGAAGCCATCATCGATGGGAAGGGCAGAAAGTTTTAATAGACCACAAGTGGCTAAGTTTTTTAAAATTTTAGATGAAACTGTAAAAAATGTGATATACTGTTAACCAGAATTTGGAATATTGATGAATCAGGGCTCTCAACTATTCAGAGACCACAAAAAGTAAAAAAAGGAAGAAGCAAGTTGGGGCTATTAACAGCACAAAGCGCGGTCAACATATTACCGTTGATTTCTGTATAGGTTCTAGTTGATGCTTCATACCACCACCTTTAATTTTTGGTAGAAAGCGCTGGAAGAATAAACTGATTGATAGAGCTCCACCGGGAACCCAAAATTTAATAAGTGACGCTGATTAGATGAATGGAGAGGTCTGTTTACAGTGATTAAATAACTTTATTGAATATGTAAATTATTCTCCAAATAACAAGGTGCTACTTCTACTTGATAGATACAAATTTTGTAAAAATTTGAATGTACTACCATTGGCAAAAAAAAGGGAATAATAATGCATTTCATTTCATTGTATGTACCGCATGCAACCTTTAGATATGGTCTGCTGAAAACTTATTATATAACAAAGTGACTTAAAAAGCACCCAGGAAGGGTAGTGATCCAAATCCAAGTTGCAGCAATATTTGGAGTAGCTTATGGACAATCAGGTATAATACATATTGTAGTAAATACTTATAAAAATTCCGGTATAAATCCATACAAACCAAAAAAAAGTCCTAATCATCTCTGTTTGTCCTGCTGAAAATCCAGACCTTCCAATGGAAAACATTCATTAATTTAATAAAGCAGAAGTTCGACCTCCCAACTGACCACTACTAGCAAACACATCACTTTCCCCAAATCTCCCTTCAATAAAAAAACTCGCCAGATTCCGATAGAATTAGAAATATATGACCTACTGTTAATGTAAATATTCGAGTTAAGCCTTCAGATATTTCGCCGTTACCTACCACTTCCACCATCTCTTAATGTCAATAAATACGAAGTACGATGAGTTTAATAAAACATATGTCCCGAATTAGTACGGTTGCAAATTGGCGCCACCTCATCGACAGTAAATTTTTAAATGTTAACACAAGTTTCTTGAAATATTTAAGACAAAAATAAAAAAGTGTATTTTGCGTTTTAGCTTTTAAATATGGTGAAAAGTCCATAACTTTTAAATATTTGTTAAATATCACTTGTTAAAATATAATGCATTAAAAATAAAACAAACTATGGACTTTCCATTATTCTTTACTGTACTCTGAACCGATTTTTAATAACATTTTCTGAAGATATTATCGTTCAGAGCTAAATTTTTTGTGATATAAAAGTCACCGTCACTTGTCATTGAGAACGTATTGAACTTGTACTTAAAACCTAGTTTTAAATAATTAAATTATTTTAGAAAAATTATAATAATTTATTTTTGACATTTTTATAGTGTCCACCATGAACATTTTTTGGACATCCATTGGACTACTAAATGGGTATATCTATTGGAATAACTAAAAATTGATTCAAAACATTATTTGAACAAAATATGGACGTCCAAAGGACTTCGTGTGCTGTCTGGGTACCTATCTGTGTCTGTAAAGTGTGGAGGATGGGTTGCTTTACGGCCCACTAATCCCATTGTGCATCCTCCTAAATTGATAGGCCCCTCTTAGCTCGTCAGCCAGCCTACAGATTTAATGAAGTTAACAACGTGGCTAAAAGAAGCGTCTCTTATATCGGCCGGTGTTAGTCGACACTCGCCAAACACAAATTTTCTTATAGATGAAAACGTCGGGCAATCGTAGATGATATTATTTTCGATGGTTTCATCTTCTTGTTCACACCCCCTACTGAGTGCGGGTTTTGACAACCACATGAGTATTTACCTGCTCTGTGTAATAGGGAATAGGCGACCCCTTTGGAAAAATAAACTAAATATTGTTTTTCTACTACCGTGCGTAAAGTACGTACTTTACGCACTCCACGAAGTGTGTAAAGTTGTACTTTTTTTCACTAGTGCGTAAAGTAAAAGTCTTTACGCACTAGTTAAAAAAAGTAAAATTAAACAAAATTTGTACATAACAACAAGATATAACGTTTTATTTTATATTAACATTTTTTTGCTATCTCCTTCTAAGACAAATAAATAAATTATTTTTGCTTATATCTCTTTAGTGTCCAACAAATTATCAACAGTTTATTTTAATTATAATTTTCTCTAAATGCCATCGTTTTAATTAAAAGTAAACATACAGTGGATGTCGATTTTGGTAAAACAAAGTTGGCCGTGGCTGTGTGGATTAGAAGAACTGTCAATCTCTAAACTTTTAATTAGTACCTACCTTATAACAGACCACGACAAAAGTATACTTAAGTTCAAGATTAGATTCTAAAGCCAATTTAGCATTTTTTTAAACTCAATCAAGTTTGAGAAGGTAAAAAGTTTTACTTCTTAATGTTTGTTTACTTAAATTCAAATTTTATTTGCAGTTTATTATATCTGTCATAATCGATGTGGTTTCAAATTTATCTAGCGATAGCGAATTTGATAATACTCCCCCAGATATCTTATGCAGTGCACAAAAGGCCACTGAAAATTTATTGCCAGAAAAATCTGCATATATTTATCAGCAAAAATATAATGCATTTATAGAATGGTGTAGGAAGAATAAGGTGACGCCGGGAAGAATTATGTAAAATGACAATTAACGATGTGGAAGATAAACAAACAGTGTATATTGTCAATGTATCAGAAACCAAAAATGGAATAGAACGCATTTTTACGATTTTAAATCCAAATAATTCTGCAGTTGATTATTTATCTTTCATAAAAAAATATACCTAATTAAGACAATCAAATATAAATTGTAACAGATTTTTTTTAAAATTCGCAAATGGAAAATATTCTAAACAGCCTGTAGGGATAAATACTTCTGGTAAAATGCCAAGTGTTATAGCAACGTATCTAAACTTGCCCAATCCAACGGCTTTTACAGGACACTGCTTTAGGAGGTCTTCAGCCACTATGCTGGCAAATTCTGGAGGAGACCTTCTAACGGTCAAAAAACATGGAGGATGGAAATAATCTGCTGTTGCAGAAGGCTACGTAGACAGCACAATAACACAAAAAAACAAAATTTCTAATAAAATTTTGATGGATGACAGTATGCCATCCACTTCCAAACAAAGCTACAATTTTACCGTTGACAACTCTAATGAAGAATTAGTGGAACCACTCGACAGTGAAACTAGAGTTACACAAAATATTTCAACCTCTTTACTTGAAAAGGCCAAATCCATACCACTCGAAGCTCAAAATAGGGTTACAGAAGTAATATCACAACATTTTTCAAACTCTGTGCTGGAAAAGACCAAAACCTTAAGTTTTGGTAATTGCAATAATTGCACATTTAATATTAATATTCATAAGAGTTAAAAACCTATTTTTTTAAATATTTCTTCATTTGTTAGTCATTTTGTTCTGTAAGAATTATAAATTTGTAAAGTTCCAATAAATTTATTTTTGTTGCTGTGTACAATTTTTGGCACATTTTAATTTTTTTCACTAGTGCGTAAAGTAAAGTACTTTTTTCACTAGTGAAAAAAAGTAACTTTTATATTTCTAATATTAGTGGATTATGTGTACGGTAGTAGAAAAAATATTGTATGCCACTCGTGTGTAAAGTCCCTTTTTTGACTCATGCGATTGTCGCACTCGCCTACGGCTCGTGCGACAACATTCACATTCGTCAAAACAGGGTAACTTTACACACTTGTTGCATAAATAACTATTTTATAAGACATTATTTTTAGTGTAGTATATGAAAAAAGTAGATAAAACGTGGATATTCTGTGAAACGCATTATAGCTCTATTGCTCTCCAAAATATTTCTAAAAAGTATTGATTGAATGTTTGAAAGAAAGATTGTAAGGTAAAAAATAGAAAAGCCTCACTATAGATGGACAAGAATCGCACCTAGGTTACAGATACTTGATTCACAGATATTTCTGACCTAATTATTGATTTTGTTGATAGAATAAATTAATTAATTTATTATGTATTAAAATAAAATCACATCATCCGGAATAAAGCTCATATGCATTATATTACAAAATACACGCAACATAATTGATAGAAGTAGTAATTGGATTAATTATGAAATTTTAATGAAAGCAGCAAAAATGGCAAAGACACTAAATTATAAAACATTTTCCACAGTAGTTAATTAGTTATCAAACAAGTAGTTTGTCTGAAAATGGTTTTCTATCAATAACTGCGTTTATAGACTTATATCTTATAGTGTGGACAAATATGTAAGATTTCTTTTTTATCTTTTATACTGTACGCACATATATTTAAAAACTATTTAAAAAACTGTTTACCGTTTTAAAGAGGACCCAAGAATATTTTTACGAAGTTTAAATAAGAACCCTTTATGTTGATAGGTTATTAAAAATAAATTATCCACCCTTTGTCATCATTAGAGGGCGGAATATATGCATCAAAATATAACAAAATATGCGCATATATATGCATCGTTTCTACCAAAAATATGCAGTTATTTTGTCCAATTATGCCTAAATATGCAAATGCATATTTGTTAAAAATACTTAAAAAAAAGTAGGGGGTGGGTAGCTCAGTCGTTAGTGCGTTGGCCTGTGGACTTAGGGGTCCAGGGTTCAAATTCCAGCCGGGACGCGATTTTTTAAATTAATTAATTTATTTAAAAATTAATTTTGATGCCTAGCGAATATTTCCACTTGATCATTCACTGTTGGGTTCTAGTTAACATTGCTGTTCCTAATTTGGTACGCTATCAAAGCCATTACACGAAAAAAAAAAACAAAAGAAAATATGTAATATAAAAATTTATTTAAAACAAACGAAACACAAAAACTAGTAGAAGTTAAGTATAGAATAGTATAAAAATATTAAATAGTAATATTATAATAGGAATTTATAATTAAATATTTTTCGAAATTTTCTATTAAAAATTTTTGTCTTCTGTCTGTAAAAATATGTTTTGATATAGAAAAGGTCCTTTCAACATCTACCGAAGTAATAGGACAATACCGTAATTTTGGAAGTAATGTACAGGGCCAACGTAAAACTTCTTTGGAAAATTTTCCCTCAAAAATGTTTTTCACTTCCCTTATTTCATTGAACCCTTCATTCTTTAATAAAGTTGTATTTAATTTTTTTCTAATCTTAAGGCCTATGTCACCAGGAACATTGTTACATTTATCGGAAATTGTTGCAATAAAGTTTGTTGATTCGATTAAACTTAAATTTTTCTTTTCCAATGAAGTTATTACATCAGGTAAAAAACTAAAATTAACCTTTATAAACACAAGTTGCTTAGGCACAAGGGGATTTTTCAACAATTCTTTACTATGCACTACACATTGTGAATTGTCTTCTATATCCAAAATTAAATCCTTAATTGCTTCAAAATTTTCTGCATAGAATATAACTGCTTTAATCCATGTCCCTCATCGCGTAATTACGGGTTCCGGGGGCAAACACACCCCTACCATTCTCTCTTTATACAACTGCACTCTTAAAGGGGCTTTTAAAAATATTTTTTTCACATTCGAAATTAGCTTGTTAACCAAGGGATATTCTGTTCTCACAGTTTCTGCAACTAAGTTTATTCCATGAAGAAGACAAGTAACGTGGACCATATTTGGATAAAATATTTTTAAGTTTTGCCCTACTTTTATCATATATGGTGCTGCGTCAGACAAAAACACTAAGAACTTCTCTGAGGGAATTTGATTTGGTAAAAAAAATTCTGCTAGAGATTGTTGAATAAATCTGGTAACAGTTGTATTGTTAGTTTTTTCTAACTGTTTTGATGCAATTAAATATGATGTACCTGGTTCATTTTCTTTTAAGGCTCCAATCATAAGATGTACCATATATCTTCCACAAGCATCTGTGCTTTCATCAACAATGATGTAAAAATTGCTATCATCCAGTAAAACTTTAATTTCTTCTATTACATTTATATACATAGCATGTACATTTTTTTTTCTGATTGTAGATTCGTCAGGAATGGTTTGATTGCAATATTTTTGTAAACATTCTCTTAGATGTAGATTTTGTAACTTCTTTAATAGAATATTTGCCGCAACAAGAGCTTTGCACAAGTCCTGATTAAATACCTCCTTGTCACTTTTTGTTTTGTCGGCGTTTTGAAATGACCTCACAACGCATTGTTGAACCGGTTGTGATTTTATTTTTTGCAATTTGGCTTTATGCAATGATGTTTTTACGTGTTGAACCACTTTGAACTTTTTTTCGCAAACCACTATTTTGGCACAAGCTTTACAAAAAACTTTATCCTCATTGATTTCCAACTCTGGAAGGTTAATAATCCACGAAGAAATTCTCGACATTTTAGGACACTTTTAAAACAACAAATTATTACAAGACTTTTAACTAGGCAAATAACGAGGATACTATCTCATTAAACTGAATGAAAAACATTCAAAATATTCCGATGTTAGGGTAGATTGGTTACAAGAAATTACTGAGAATTTTATATAAACCGTTTTATTGCATTGTAGGTAATACTTTATCTGTGTAAATAACATCTATTAACAATTACCATCTATTAACAATTACCTTAATGGCCTTAATCTCTTAAGAAGGTAAAAACTCAGTGCATGCCACCCTCCAAGAACTAATTAACAAGAATTTACAATAAGTGACACTTAAAAACAAATAAAAAAATTTAAAAGGTCTTTATTTCAAATATATCTGTATAATCTGTTAAAACAGTTTCTGATTTGCACAGTATAGTAATACATATTTTTTTTCGAAAATATGCAATATTTTCTGAATTTTGGAAAAATATGCAATATTTTCTGAACTTTGGTAAAATATGCAAAAAATGCATATCTATGCATTTTGCATATATTCCGCTCTCTAGTCATCATTAATATCGTCTATACAAAAAAATATACAAAAAATAAACCCTTTATGATTTTAAAAATATACAAACATCATACCCGTATCTTTATACCGTTTTATTAAAGAAATGTCACTTATTGTACATAATACTTGTAATTTTTATAACTTTTCATATTTACAATATCTATGATTTAACTAAAATATTTCCAAAATATATAATATACCGGGTGTTCCATTTAAATTATATTTTTTTGTTGTATATTGTTAAATCTTCATGATGCCACCGAAATATATGGAATTTTACCCAAATTCAGACATAGTCACACAGATCCGATTTCGTTTTTTTTTATAATATTTAAATCCCACCGAAGCAATTGACATTGACGGCAGTCGATAAAAACGATACTAAAAGTCTCTAGAATTTGTCCATAAAATTTAAATATGAGAATAACATGACTTATTGTATTTTTCTGTTATATTTGCAATTTACTATTTGAATTCAGTTTATTTTTACACAATTGACTTTTGAATTCGATAACTAACCTTAAAACCGCTAGTGACATATTTGACAGAACTGACAACTTGGTTTGTCATAAAAGTGGACAGTTTTGGATTTAGGATTCGTCCTATGAGGGGGGGGGGGAGATGGTAGGATGGCTTTAATTTGGAATGAAATTTGAAGCAGTGGCGGCTTGTGCATAAATCCTGTAGAGCTGCAGAACTCCCAGAAAAATTGTAATTGTATAACATTAAAATTCAAAAAATTACTTTCTTACATTCTTTGATTTCATTTAATAAAGTTTTTGACCAAGCATATTAAAAACGAGTATTTTATTTTCCAAGCCTGATATCCAGGTCATTTTCAAAAATTATTCACAGAAAAAATATATTTAATCGCCATTTCTTAATGTTAATAATTAATATGTAGGATTAACTTTTTTGGGAAAGGCCTAAATCATTTTTATTAATGGCAGATTGAATATCATTTTTAAATTCATCAAAAGCATATTTTAAAGTGAATAGTTAATAAATCTTTAAGTCTTATCTCAAAGAAACCATCAGCTTCTCTTCAGTTGATATACAATTTCGGAAGTTAGATTGCCTTCTTATTTTAGGAGTAATTTTGTCTAGTATATAATAAAAAGTATCTGGCATCATTCTAAAGTATACAAAAAACTTATTAGGCTGTCTAAGCAAATATTCGTGCATGTCTAAAAAATACTCGTTAACCCACTCTTCCCTAATTTCCTGCTTATCCAAAAATAAAAACTTTAATTTTCCAAAACAATGTCCTCATCGTCTGACATCTCCATTTTGTACGACCTGTTTATAATAACAGAGACAACAGAGACGTGTAACTTAATAGGAAAATATGTTCGGTGGTCCATTTAAGAGGAGTATTTACTTGGCTGTAGAGCGGAGCATGCAAGGGTTTCGTAGTACCCCACTTTTAAAGTTTATTTTTGACTTATTCTAAAAGAAAAAAATATATACGTGTAGATAAAGGATAAATCTATGCTCCTCTGGAGACACTTTTTTAAAATTTGAAACTGTTTTTTCTAAAAAAAATACAAAACTCGACATTTTTTACCCATTTTCTCATTTTTTTTTTAGAAAAAAACTAAATTGAATTTTGAAAAAGTGATTCGAGAGGAGCATAGATTTAACCTTTACCTACACGTACATATTTTTTTCTTTTAAAAATAGTCAAAAATAAACTTTAAAAGTGGGGTACTACGAAACCCTTACATTGCAAGATTTTTCGTCTGGAAAGTGGCGCCTCTGATAGATTTTTAAGAAATTAACATTTGTGAATGAAAACAATTTATAATATATTTTACTGATGTTTTACGAGGGATGAATAAATTTTACGTATTTGTACACCTTATTTTTTACGTAATTTATTTCTGTAATACTAAGATTGGTATATATATTATATGCAAGGGTTTCATAGTACACCAATTTTGCGGATTATTTATTAATTTTACTAAAAGAAATTTTATGTACAGGTAAAGGCTTAACCCATACCACTCTGGAGTCACTTTAAAAATATGAATCAGTCTCTTTTGAAAAAAATCTAAGAAAAGAAACAAAAAGAAATAGAAATGTTAAAAAATGCTAGAACAATATATTTAATTTTTGCCTACAGGAGCATTTATTTTTATTACAATAAAAATAGAAATACGTTAAAGCTTTTTCGTCTAGAGGGTGACACCAACAAAATATATATCTTTGTCTACTATTTAGTGATTTGAATTCATGTTATTTTTTACATACAGTAATTTCGCTCAATTATATTAATTTTATCATTTATGTATTAAAAAATATATATCCGAAATTGGAAGGTATACACTGAGATGTGAATTATAAATATGTTTTTGTTTAATGAATACCTCTTCGAGTCAACAATGATTATTAATTCCAGCATGTTAATATCTCTTCAATCCGTTAAAGTAATGTAAATATTTTTTCTTGCTTTCGCACATGGCTTTGACTGTCGCACCATTTGAGGCGCGTTGCAAGAGAAAATTTTCTAAAAAGTTAGCCAATGTCTATAAATGAGAGAAAAATGATTGTGACAAGCTGATTTTGTATTGTGGAAAAGACGGAAATGAGTCACTGCTTTAAAATTTTGAGAAATTTTTAAAAAATCTCCTAAAATCTTTTATTTAGTTTTAAAGCCACCCGATATGGCATGGACCATAAATTCAGAGCAAAATAAGATTTTTTTTCTATATAACTTCTTATCGAGACATTGTGAGATAAAAAAAACAGACAATTAATTAAAAGCGTACTCACAATTTTTTAGGTATAGAAGTTTCAATGCTATACTGTTTTCCAAATTATGAAAATACTAAAGAATATTAAAAAAAAAGAGCCAATTAAAGAATGTGTTAATATCTACAGAAGAACATCGTATTTTTTTTTTTTTGAAACAAAGAGTGGTCGAAAATTGTGAAAATAACAACAAGTTAGGTTTTATTTTTTATGTAAATCATATCATTTTCAAGGCAACAAAATAGAAGAAAAGTCAGCGAATACCGATTTCAAAAATGTCTATTAGTTTTTATAGGAAATGGAAAGAGAAAGAACGCTTTTTAATCAAGTTAAAATTCTTTACTAATTTCGCGGTTTCTCTTCGACGATGTCCGGTCTCCGTCTTGTTTAAAATCGATAACTATAAACGGATTAAGGTATTTTGTAACGTGTTAAAAAATGTAAGAAAAATTTTGAAGGATATTTATTTTTTTTAAAAAATTAGTAAACTTTGACAAACATATACAATATTCTAAAAGATAAATCACATTTATGTGATTATATAAAAATTTTATTTATTTTTCTAAAAGTCTGCTTTCTATATGTTACTTTTTTCAGAAAATGTTATTTCTGATAAAACTGAGTGTTTAATTAAACCGTAAACTTTATTTATTCAAAAAATTCTGTATTATAAATATAAATTTGGCTGCACAGTGAACTAGGTACTCTTCTAGGAACCGAACCCACGTTTTTACATATAAGATTAATTTAAGAAGATATATATAACTCTACATAGTAGTTTTTTAGTTAATAAAATTAATATAGATTATTATTTAACCTTTTAACCTAATTCAAAAAGGGGGAGGTTCTCAATTCGTCTGTATATTTTTTATGTATGTTCAGCGATAATTCTTTAACACAGTCCGATTTAAATGATTCTTTTTTGCTGGAAAGGGGGTACTTCCGGGATGGTCTCATATAAATTTGGTCAAAATCTAATAATTGGGTCCATAAGAAAATCCTCAAACTTTTTATTTTTTATGTATGTTCAGCGATAATTCTTTACCACCTTGTCCGATTTCTATAATTCTTTTCGTTAGTAAAGGAGTACCTCAGGGGTGGTCCCATATAAATTTGGTTAAGATGTGGTGATGGCATCTTTACGATTTTAAAGTCGGTTTTTTAAAATTACTTTTATTACTTGTTACGTAAATTAAAAGTTTAATAATTTGGTGCTTTCGTGATGCGTCGTTTTATGATTTCACTTTGTATATGTTTAAGTACAGATAATTATTATTACTGGCAGTTTATTTTAAATCATTAAAATAATATTTTGTTAATCCAAAAAAGGCAAACAAAAAAGCCATGTCACATTCAGTGTAATATTAAAAATTAGATATATAAATATAGTATATTATGTACCAACAGACTAAACTTTCACTTTCAATCCCGCCTTTTTGTCGTAAAAGACTTCTAAATTTTTACCAGTGACGTCCGTACCAGGTTTGAACTGAATATTTTTGAACAAAAATATAATACGCCACTGCTTTTTCCAAAAACCAAAATTATCTTTAAAATCCTTATTTATTTTGGAGCAAATTTGGTTTATAGACGTACTTTCGTACGACGCACCCTTTTCGCGTAAGAAAATAAAAACCAGTTTATTGAAACTGTTTTTGATATTTTGTTGAAATTTGGTAGGAATCCACCATGAGTGGAAACACTTTTTTTTGGGGCAAAATTTCATAAAAATATCTAGAGTGATAAGAAACTTATGATAAAATAGTTATTTTTTTTCTTAAAACTTTAACACCCAAGGATTCACACCCTTAAGTATCGGCACTCAATTAATACATACCCTGTATTAATTGATCCTATTACCTTATTCGAACCAATCGTCTATTTTTCCGTTATTTGTATTTATATTTCACACCTCTTTACTCCTAAATGTAATTTAATCTAACTAAGTCTATTCACTAAATTAAAATATAAAAATAATGTAAAACCCTCTAAAAAATCGAACTGCGTTATAACAATATTTTGCAATGCACCGAGAAAAACAAATAGGATTCTGGTTCCCCTAATTTAGGTAACTCTGACTCACTCAAGAAATGATGAAGGTCGGTAGCCGTGTTGATTTTTCGGTTCCTATATGTTCCAACTTCGCGTTCGAGTTTGAAATACGTATCCCTCGTATCTACATGCAATTGTTAAAATTATGAATGAATGCGGATTTTGTTTAGTCTCGGAAGTAATTTTGTAGTATTGAGGCTCCACCCTTAAGTTGTAATTTTTATACCTACTAAACTACCGTTGCCCCGCAGGTCTTTTAGTTTGTAATGTAAATTTTCCTCTTAAATTACATATATGACCCTCTTTTTCTTTTACATTGATCTTTACATATGTCTATCTCTCTCCAATAAAACTAACACCATTTTCAGAGGACGCTGGTGTTGCTGGTTTTTTGACGTCGAAATATCGATTAAAAGTATTAAAACTGACAACTGACAATGTTATGAATGTTGTTATGAACATGTGCATTTTATTAAAATTAATTTAATTTGGGCCCCGTATATTTCTTTTGGTCTGATTTTGTTGTTTAATTAATTTTCTTTGGGGGGAATGTTTATTTTTGCATATTATTTTTTGCATGAAGCAATTTCTGGAACCAAACTTGCGTTTTTGTACACATTTCTTTCTAGAGGTAAGTAATTTCCAATTTATTAAGAAAACCACTGTATAATGTGTGTGTTTAATAATATATTACACAATGACTATAATTATTTTAGGTGAATTGGATCCATTGTTACAGCTACTTGTGTTCATTAAGTAGGTAGATGAATGTCTGGACAGCTTTAATGGCAGCACAAAGTTCCTATCTACTAGAAAAGTAAAATGTATGCTGAGTAAAAAATCTGCACATGTAGTATTGGCAAAGGACTTTTGAAATGATTAGAGATTAGCTATTTCTTACATACACCTACCTCTAACAGCCACTCTAAAGGAAGAAAAAAAAAATTGAATCACAAAAGGGCAGAATTTTAAATCAGGATGCATTGGAAAATAAATTTGGGGACATCAGGTCGGTTTTGGATTTTATAGAGAGATCAATCTCAAGAAAAGTTAATTTATCCTGCAGAACAACCAGTAGTTTAAGTAGGATTTGCTATAACTTTATTAGAAATTTTCTTTGATAATAAATTGTAATATTATTATTGTTTCAAATGAAATTGAAAAAGAGTTAAATATGAAATTAGATTTTTCATGAGTAAAATGTTATATTCATTCGAACATTGTAAGGTAATCTACAATTAAGGGAATATGGAAAATAGGTATACCCTGGTGGTGTAAGAGAAAGGTAAGGGGCAATTACAAAAATGTATTTATCTTTAAATAGTGTTTATTATTAATAATATTATTTGCTATGTTTGAAAAGTACCTCCTGCTTCCAAACAGATCGAATAGGTTAGACTACTAGTTGGAGAAGGTAGTAGTACTAGTAACCAAATTAGGAGACTAGAAAAACTTTTACATGACTGGGGACACAACAGGAATGCACACACACAAGATACACAAACAAACGAAATAACAGGGGTAAGCCTTCAGCAACGTCCTGTTTAAATGAAGGCATGGCATATAAATCTATTGATCTTGATTACTATAAGAGGAGTTAGCAGGTTTCGATCCAGTTTACAGGATGGGAACTTACTTGACTCGGGCCTTATACATTTGTGTTGAGTGTATGTGTGTTTCGTTTCCATGGTTTCTATTAAAATGAACAGTCATAACATATCCATACCTTTTTGCCAGACTATCATAAGTGCCATTTGAACAAATGTCACTTATGTTAGTCTGGCAAAAAGGTATCGATACTATACTTTATAAAATATTTGTTACATTAGTTTTTAAATATATTATGAATATATAACAACTGTTACTTTCTTTGTAATTTGTCACAAAATGATACGAGGTATTTTCTAAACGAAGCAATTGTAGTTTGTTTTTCTGTACCTTACAAAAATATAATTTATAGAAAAAGAGTTTGGTGTATTATTTTTCCAAGTTTAAATATTTAATAATCAATAGAATTTTCAAGTTTTTTTTTTAGCGAAATTTACAAGAGTAATAAAAACTATGTTCACTGTTTATATTAAACTAATTAAAACTGCCTTTATTAAAATGATTATTTATGTGATAAAAAATTTGATGTTATTGGAAGCTTTCATATTTTTTTAATATACAGTGAAACAATAGTTTTTGTTTCTCCTGTAAATTTGTATAGAAAAACTTTATTTCTGAATCCATGTTTGAATTTCCCGCCCTAAAGCATTTTTAATTTTCCCGGTATTTACTACTGGCGCCATCATAGACTGGTTGTGGTTACAATCGCCCAAATAACTTTTACCGAACAAAAAAATACATTGAGTTACACGTCTCGCTGGATTGTCTCTAATAATAACTTGCAACTGCTTGTATTTAGTGTGAGCACATTGCTGTTCAGGCCAGCTTGCGCACGAGCGCGCCACCAAATTACTTGCACAAATGTGTCTCTAACAAGGGCGGCGCCAGAGGGGCTATAGAAGCCATGGCCCTCTTCCGAGATGAAAATTCTTACAATCTATGAGCCTTCTATTCAAAAAAATGTGCTAAAAAGAAAATATCTAAAGTTAATGCCCCCCCCCAGAATATTCGTTTTGGAGCCGCCTTATTTGGTCTCTAATGTGATCGGAAGCCTTACGTCTAGGACTATTAGTAATCCTTTTTATAGAAAACAGGAAAGTAATAAATTAAATATTATTTTAATTTGTATTACAGATGCTTTTTCGACAGAATAGAAAATGGTAGCTGCTAACAGCGGTAACTGGTTCCAATCTTGGGGTCCTCCAAGTTTTATTACTGATCAACAACCAATTTATAGCCCTCTTCCACTAAGGAATGTCAGCAGCCCCAGCAATTACGACTTTAACTATCAACCATTGGTTCAAAGTAAGTATATTCTTAAACTCAAAATTTAGTGGTACTAACAATAATCATTTAAGTGGTTGTTGATAATTTTATAAAGATAATTTATTTTTTATTTTCTCTAACGAATCTAAATGTATCTATTGTGTCCAAACGATGGAAGTACAATCCAATTTCGTTTGTAAGAAAGTATGGTACAGATATTTTATTATCTAAATCGTTAATTTGAAAACCTAAGGACTGATTTTCAATTTTTTTAATAGGGTACATTCGCTAGTAGTCAGCCACTTAATGATTTTTTGTCATAGTCCTAAAAAAATAGTATTTCTTTTGAAAACAGATTGTACTATTGTTTTGGTCAAAGAAAATTGATTGATATTTCGAATAATGAAAGTGGTTTTCCAAATAAACACTCCTAGATATTGTTATAAAAGTATTTATTAAAAATATACCAAAGTACCTATAGTCAGCCGTTAAGAATTTAATGTCAGCCTCTATTGTCCCTATACTCAGCCTATTTATCCAAATGGGACAAACGATGAAACACATGTTTTCAAAAGCAAGGCGTTTTTTCAGGCCGTAAATATTACTATGTAAATTAAAAAAAAATATTAACTGGATAAAAATACTCCAAAAACATATTTATAAAATAAAAAACAAAATCACAAAACTTAAAAATAATTTGTTCAAATAAACGTAAAATTCACTTTAGAAAGGTACCTACATATAAAAATTAACTTAGCATTTACAAAAATCACATTCCTACCTAACTATGGAAAATTTAAAGACTTAACTGGGGCAAAATAAATAATCAATTATAAAATAAAAAAAATTAAATCGAAAAACTTAAAATTGTTCAAATAAACGTAAAAATCACATTAAGTATAATAAAAATAAACTTATTATTTAGAAAAATCACATATGAATTCAGTATGTTCCGAATCAATATCACAATACAGAGATCCCTTAAAGGGAGAGCATTTCAAATGGAACCAATTAGGGCATCTATCACAGCCCACATTTTTTAGATCATTTTCCTCCGTGTCACTGCACAAATCTGAAGTACAAATTGCACATTTTTGCTTATTTTTATATTTCCTGTCTTCTATGTTAATCACTAACTTATCTTTGTCTATCACATATTCAGGTACACGGTTTTCTATGTCGATCCCAGATACAGTCTCCCTGCAGAACTGTTTTTTTCTGTTTTTTCGCTTTTC
This sequence comes from Psylliodes chrysocephalus, assembly GCA_927349885.1. NCBI lineage: Eukaryota > Metazoa > Arthropoda > Insecta > Coleoptera > Chrysomelidae > Psylliodes > Psylliodes chrysocephalus. The sequence goes on along the minus strand of OV651815.1, from coordinate 49,075,019 downwards.
CAAAATCTGAATTTTTCTTAATCTCATTATTTTCTAGGCCAACAACTAATTTATTTGGTTCTTCTTTACATTCCATAACTTCAATTTTATCCCAATCTTTTTGTATGTTTTTAAATGGGACGACCTTAAGAGTTGGAACATTTTCTTGATTTTCGGCGGAATTTAATGTATTTATGTTATCACTTTTACCGTTTTCATTAGTTTCAGTCACTGAATCTTTATTTCCATGAACAATTGCAGTAGTAATAATTATGGTGTATCCTAAAATGCTTCCTTCTTGATCGCTGGTTTCTAAATAAGGAGTCGTTTGCTCTGGTAATTTTGGTCCATTATTGTTGTCGGTGTTGAACTCATCAAAAGTAAATGTTAATACATATGTTATAGTTTGTTGAGTCTCAATTTCTTTAAACTCACATCTTTGGAGAGTCCCATCCGGCATTATTAATGCATCCACTATAGCGTTTACTGGGAATGTGTTCTCTTCTAAGGTTATGTCTGTTTCTACGTATAATTCAAGTTTGTCTAAAATTTTATCTACAGTCATGAGCTCACTTTCATTTAGCAAATGTTTGAAGTATTTTAAGAGATCTTTGGCTATTTCAATTTTTTTCTGAGACATTTTTTCAATAGTATCATTGGTGGCTTGGTGTATTTTTTTAATTGAGTTTTTAATACACTTTCTGTAGTCCACTGTATCTGGGTTGAAAGGAAATAACCCACATTTTCTAAGGCCATTTTTATTTGCTTTGGATAAAGAGCTTTCAGATAGTACTATCTGCAATAAAGGACAAAAAGTGCTTTTGGTCGAAACTCAGTTGACATTTTCTGGTTAAAGCTGCCAAGCTCTAACCGTCTTCTTCCAGTTACTTTTGAGAGGTTTGAATACGCTTACATCTGCAGGTTGCATGATGTGAGTGATATTCGGAGGCAAATAAGAACGTACACACTATGTTAAATATATTTAGAGTATATAATCGAATATTTTGCCTCCAGTCCTATAGTCAGCCTCTCTGGCTGACTATAGGATTTGTGCATTTTTGAGTAATCCATACTCAGCCTCCTTGAAATAAATGCATAGAGGGATATTTTTAACCTCAAAAAGTATTTTGATCAACTCCTTATTGATCATTTATCTAAATTAAAATATGAGCTATTGAAAAACAATACACTTAAAAAGTTATTTTTCTTATTTTCACCTAGCATGCAAATAAGCAGAAGTGGATATTTTACTTACCAAAACACAACCACCTCAACACGACACTGAACAGGGAATCACACAATGAATATTTTTAGGTTAGAATGTTTGACCGTTATTGGCGGGAAAAGAGGCTGACTACGTATCTAAATAAATGAAACTTATATGATAACAAGTATTATTATTTTAGTGAGATTGTCGCTGACTACAGGGAGCGGCTGGACTAAGGCGTACATACCCTATGTGAAATTAACGATATTTAACATATTTCGAGATCTTTTAAACTTCAAGTCATGGTTGGATAGATATTTAAAATAATATATTCAAATAATGTATCGCATGAACCACACTTCTATTTAAAAATTATCAATGACATCATCACGTTCATACATATGACGTCACGAATAAAATAAATACCAAACAAAACGCGCGTTTGGTAATACAAAATCAAGTGGTTTAATCATTATCATTATTTTCCTTACTCTTTCAATTCATTTAGGAGATATTTGCGTATTTGCAACTCGGTCAACTATTGTTTTTTTTTATGTATAAAAACCAACCTAATAGAGAAATCAACCAATATTTTAGGAAATATTTAAATTGTACGGTTTCTCTTATTTGGCACTTATTAAGAATCATACTAACTTTTGTTCGTTGATTTAAATGTTTTTCTTCATGGTTCAGTGGTGTGCTTCGTCAATAAGAAGTATAAATATATCCTCAAAAAACGGTCCATTTAACTGTCATTAAATAATCAATTGCTGTTTAGCGACAAAAATAAAATAAAATTTTTTTTCGTAATATACTTTTTAGTTGTTTATTTGTTTTAACAACAGAGATTTATTACTATTTAATTTACCATTTAATGTCCTCAATGAGCTTCTTTTATCGATATGACATTTTTATATCCACCAATAATAACAGCTGTAATGAATGATATACAGGGTGTTAGTATATTCGACCAACAACGCTCTACCACAGTGCTAAGTTACGGAGTTACAGTGTGTAAAAGGTTTTAAATAAAAATTCAAAATCCAAATTTCAAAAATATATCAAAAATATCTTTAAATGTTGTTTCCAAATTTGGTCTGGGTACCAACATTTTATGAAATACATGAACTATTAAACATTTATACTTGACACGTAATAAATACTTACTAGATTATAATTTAGAAATAAAAAGTTGTTATATATGTCGGATTTCGGATATTTAGGGCATCACGATCAGACATTGGGTCCTATGATTGAACGTTTATGTTATCCATAACGTACATGTTAGGTCGAATTTTAACAGTAACGAAGCAAGTTTGTATGATGAAAAACTGTTAAATTAGAACATAACAGGCGGAAAATAACAGTAATGTATTGGAAACCGTTTTTCATCATACGAACTTGCCTAATTACTGTTAAAACTGAGCCTAACATGTACGTTACGGATAACGTAAACGTTCAATCATAGGACCCAATGTCATGACAAAACACTACATTTAACACTTGTAAAACTTGTTAATGCAATATAAAACAATAAACAATGTTGACAACACTATAAACGACGTTACACAAATAATTATTAAAGAAATACGGCTAATAATACGATATCAATTATTAATCAATTAAAAAAATGATACTAGCGATCCGGAGCCAGCGACCATCGGCCGATCGATCACACTTCTCTAATCTGGGTATCTATTCTTGAATCTCAGGGAGTAGAAATTTTGAGGGAAGAATGAGACAAAAATACAAATTTTGCGCGTTGCAGATAAAGAGACAAAACCGGTTTTCCATTCCCTCGAATTCAAGAATAGCTACCCTGTTCTCATTCCTTATTTTCTATTAACATCCTGCTGGCTCCGTTCCGCTCACCTTGCCCCTCACTATTGGCAAGTGCGTATCATTTTTGCTAAGTCATCACTTATAAAAACCAAGTAGAAGCTTACAGCTTATCTTATTGAAATACCGACTACCAATAAATCAAACTTCTTAAAACTATAAACAAAATAATAGTTAAACATCAGCGCCGCCGACATATATTATCTGATTAGATACAGACTTTTGTTTAGAATAAAATTTCTGCCACACCGTTCATTTTAGCTTCATAAAAAATTCTTACCTTTTAAAATAAAAATGATCAAAACATTTTAAAAAATTAAAATATAAAACAAACATTTTTGTTCTTGTAACGTAAAAATAAGGGAAAATTGCCACTAACCTTGAAAACAACACCCTGTATGTCTGAATTTTTAATATTTGAAAATAGCACAAAAAAACTGAGTGTCATTAGATTAGATTTAGATTAGATTATATTAGGAGTTGGACGATATATATCCTTGTCCACCGCGACCTTTTCAGATCTATTGTGTGACTCCGTTTGTTTTAGAGTATGTCATCTAGCCTGGTCTTTTTTATTAGACTTAGTAGCTTTGACCGTGGCTCCCGCATGTAGTTGCGTGCAATTGGCTTTTCTTCGCCCAATGTTAGAAAATCATTCCAGCTAGGCCTTCACATTGGCACAGGACGTGGAATGATATTTTCTCTTCTTCTTCTTCACAGAACCTGCACAAATTTGCTTCTTTCTGGATTTATGACACTCATGTGCCTTTTGAGGCGACAGTGTCCAGTAAGAAGGCCTACTGAGTGTCATTAGATAGGAATAAATATTACAGTACCTTTCGAACACCCTATATAAATTACCGTTTTTAAATAACTACATTGTAAATTTGTAGGGATATAACATTGTGTAAGCGCAAAGTGGGATCAGTCCGCATTACTGTTAGTGCATTTTTTCGATTTCATAGGTTATCTTTCTAGTGTCATTTTTGTAATTAAATTAAATTTTTATTTGTTTTTGAATTATTTTTAAGTGTTAACAACTTTATAAAGTGCGTATTGCCTAGATGTATAATTCGTTCCTACTCTAGCAATGCTCGTTTAAGTAAAAAATTGACTGGAATAACCTGTCATAGGTTCAAGGGTGGCTTCAAGACGAATTTTCGGGAGTTAGCATATTTTTTAAGCATATTTTTTTAGCATATTTTTTTAGCATATTTTTTTAGATAATAGGCACATAAATCGTAAGAATTTTTATCTCGGGGGGGGAGGGGGGGGGCTGCCCCTCCTGGAACCGCCTTTGCATATGTATATAAATTATAAACATTTTAAGTATTATGGCCGCTGTATAAAATGAGTAAAAGTATGTATAAAAAAATCCAAAAATATCAACCATCAAATTATGAGCCGTCCTATTGTTACGTATTTGTTTTATATTGGGTTATAACTTTAATTATGTGATTTAAGCTCAGTCTTGGATTTGATAACGATATAAGTGATTATTTTATCCCAGAACAGCTAAACGTAATCGCAAGATTATACCTGTTCAATGAAAGCTACGTAAACAACATGTTAACAAGATAAGTGCGAAAAATTTGGAAACCGAGTTTCGGAACAATATAATTACCTTATGAACGTTTTTTGTGTTTCTTATCATTTAAGCCATGCTATTTAAAAAAAAAAAATGGAATTTATTCTTACTAAAACTGACCAACTCCACTTGCTCGATTTTAACATATGACGTAAAACTGTGCGGACCCTTTTAGTATCGTCACAGAATCTTCTCTTTATTTTATATCAATGATTAAAAAGTTCGTATGCCCCGCCCTACTTTGTGACGTCACTGTGTGCGTTGCGCAAATTAAGCTGCTTTATGTGATTTTGTGATTGTTTCACTACGTTTCAGGGATCTGTTTACGTGCGACATTTCTTTTTAGCTAAATACTTTCAAAAACGCGTCTCGCTCCTTCGGGCTCACTTATAAAAGAGCGCCACGGAAACTCGATTAACCAGGGCGCAGTGGCGTACCCAAAAATGGATATTAACACATATGAAAACAATAAATTTGTTAAGATTGAATTAATATTTTTATGTTATTTATTTTAAAACAATGTTTTTCTATGAAATGTAACTGGGTGTTCACTGCATAAATAAACCAATAGAGAAACCGCCCCTGTTTCAGAAATATATTATGTTTGTACCACTATTAGGGTAATAAATTGATTTTGAATTTTTTTAACCTTGAGTACTTTTTCGAAAAAGCGATGTTTTTCGAATTATGGTAACTTTTTCAATATGTAGTCACAACAAATTGGTTTATCTGTATGAAAATTAAATTTTTATTATACTTTGCATATACAATATAAATTTGTTGATCTATTTCTCAAAAAAAATACGTTGAACGAGTGAAATTAAATTTGAGTTATTAAAGTTGATATTAAATTATTTGCAAATGTAATCACACTATTTTAAATTTTGACAATAAATTCTCTGTAGAAGGCTTTAAAAATTATCCAGTAAAGCATATAAAAAACAAATCTAAAACCAGCCACATCTTGATGGGACCTTTATAGCCAGATTTCCTAGTTTTACATTTTTTTGATAAATTTATTTTGTGGTCGTGGGAAAAATATTGTACATCACCTGTGTAAAAGTGATTTTTCACATTCGCATGGTTGTCACACTCGGCTTATGCCTCGTGCGTTAATATTTCCCACTCATGTGAAAAATGTCACTTTCTGTACTCCTAATGTAATACTCATACTATATTTGGGTAAGTATGACTGTATCGATTTAAATATTAAGGATTAATCAATAAATAGTTATATTTATTACTAAATGACATTATATTAAATTAAATGGCAATCTTATTTATATAACGAATAATATCACCCTAATATTATTGACATAATGCAGTAAATTATTATTTCATCCTAATATCATTATATATAAGGACATAATTTAACTTTTAAATTAATTCTTTGTTCTTTAAAGATCGAGGAAGATTTGTTATATTCAAGAAAAATTTTCAGGCATTTCCAAGTATAATAATTTGTAATACAACATGGATCTTTTAGATGACGTAGAAATGTATTTAGCTACAGGTAACAGATTGATTTACTTTTTCATTACGTGTTTCTGATTTGTTTAGTGACCCCCTTAGTATGGTATTCTTGGTTAAAGAGGAACTATGTCAAATAAAAACAAAAAAATAGAGATTTTACCAAAGAGAATTCTAAAAATATTATATGGCAAACCATAACTTTTTTGTTAAATTAAATATATTTTTTACAAAAAATTAAACATAATTTACAACTCGTTATGAAAAGCAACATTTTAAATATGTTTTAACTGTAAACAATTTATTAAAGTTGTTCCTTATAAAAACTGCTTAAAATGTATAACAACCTGCTTTAGTTATACAAACTATTTTCTTTGAATTCATATTTCTTATTATTCAAGGGAAAGGTACTTTAAAATATACAAATTGATAATGACAATACCCTGTAACAGCTTGGTCAGACAAATAATTTTAAACTAAAATAAAATATTTAATTTACTTGTTAATTTTTATCCCACTTACTTCATTCTTGCTATTGATAATTTTCATAAACAAAGAAAGAGAAAAATTAAACATGAACTTACCTTCTCAATCTCTATATAAATTTTTTAAATGTACTTAGTTTATCTTTAAAAATCTCTATATTTGTTGTTGATTACATAAATTAATTTAGACATAAAAAAAATACTTATATGATTATCGTATGATCGTTGATCTTCCTATTCGAGACCGCCTTTAGTGTTCGCTATTAATTTCGTTTATCTCTATTTAAATTCTTCAAACAATTTTCATACGCAATTTATACCAAACTTTTTTAATGAAACTTATTTAAAGCAGTATATTTACCAAAAACAGCAGTCCGGTACAATGGTCTCCTAATTTAAAATATTTTTTTTTATGAAAAGTTTCACTAAAAAAACGTTAATGTCAATACACATACTAATGGTATGCTGACTTTTGATTCAAAATTCGTCCAAACCGCGCATGACGTAATGCGGGACAAACTTTCAAGTTATTTTGACACTTTTCGATTGAATAGTGTAAAATAATTTAATAATTTATTTGTTTTTGTGTTATTAGTGACTATATTTTCCTATATATAACAGGGAAGAACTAAATTAATTTATAAAATGCCGGTCTGCGCGGTGTAGATATTTCCGAATGCCACAAAATATGGGTAAATTCTTATCGAAGAAAGGACAAACTTAATTGAAGTTGCCCTATCCACTTTGAGTAAAGTAGTTGTGAGATGTATTGTAGCAGATAAAACAGTAGTTTCCTGTCCCGATACAACCGTTCTTTTGAAGCAATGTCATGCATGTGCAGGACATAAACATATACAGGGTGTTAAAAAAAAGTGTCACAAAATAAAACGGGGGGTAGTATGGGCCAAAATATGCAGAAAAGTCTTATAAACATATGTCCGCAAATGAATGGTTTCAGAGATACGGAGTGTGTTTTGTACCATTTTTTGATTATCTTTTTTCATTCTCAAAAACTTGCTTTTCTTATCGGAGTCTACCGATGTTTTTATAGATACTATTTGCAGTTATTATTTTGTTGTGGGTGAATAATTTTATAAATTTTCGTTATGCCTGTTTACACTAATATTGAATTAGCTGACATGCATTTTATGTACGGTCGTGCAAATAGCAATGCGAGTCAAGCGCTACGTCAGTATTTGAACATCTCATTTAACTCTATGTTGTTACTGATTGTTTATAAATATCATTGTTTTTTTATAATAATAAAAAATTGTTATAAACACAAAATGGTCCATATCTCCGAAACCGTTAATTTGCGGTCATATATTTCACCATTTCATTTTGTGACACTTTTTTTAACACCCTGTATAAAAATAAGATAAATAAACAGAAAAATTGGTTTTGAGTATTTTCGAAGTAAATTTGACAAAAAATCTTTAAATTTACCAAATAAAAAGTAATTGATTTGTGTATTTACTTTTTATAAATAAATAATTTGTTTCTGCACACTTATTTTTATTTCACATAATAAGAAAAGAGTTTGCAAGAGAACTACCACGCCTAGAAAGTACAAATTTGAGTCAAACTTGTATTTTTAGTATATATTTTTTACTTATCTTATGGTCAGGTTATGGATTTTGTCACAAAATACCTATAATTTATGAGAAAAATTAATATTTTTATTACTATTATTCTAAAATCTAAAATTGGCAAAATATCGAATTTTAAACTTCCCATTTAATAATGCTTATAATTCTATGTCTCACGTGACGTCACCATCAGTGAGCTACATGCGCAGGAACATACCGTTAGTCTGTGTATCGTGGTTTATGTGAAAGGTAAAAAGTCTTCAACAATGCCCGTATCCAACGTAATCGTCATGACAGTAGTTGGTAAAAATGAAAGCATTAATCCCTAAATGTCAGCCTGTCCCATATGTATATTTCATCAAGTTAGTAGGGGGTTCCCTGGTATATTTTAATACAAACTAGGCCTTCTTTCCTTTTTATGGTCTGCGACCATGAGAACAAAATACAGTTTATTATCAATTAAAGGTGCTTTACATTATTATCAGTAATATATTTATAAACATAAGGGATGTATCATCCCTAATAAAAATGTCTAAACTGCTTTTTCAATGGTTTATTTCACGATCAAGTATTCTTAATTACAATGTTACTGTGGTATTGCCACTGTCTATTCGCGTACTGCCCACTGCGCTGGTCTGCCTTCTCCCGCTAGTCTATCCTGACACGCATGTGTATGGACTTCAAGAATATATGGTGGGGAGGAGTATAGAGAAATACCGCTAACACGGTCATCCTGCAATTGGTGCGTCCTTGCGCCACATATATCTGGAATTACAAAATACGAAAACAGAACTCCTGTTACGACCTATGAGCATTATCACTAATGTTCTTTTTAGACGCTAAATGATTAATTACTATTTTAATTAATGTTGGTGGAATTGCCACGATTGCAGTAAACATAGTGGGATCGCCACTAGTCATTCTTTCAATCAACGTTGGTGGAATGGCCACCATTACGATAAATATTAGTGGAATTGCCACTTAATACTTTTTTAATAAATGTTGGTGGGATTGTCACCATTACAGTACACATAGTGGGATTGCCACTAACTACCTTTTCAATTAACCTTGGTACTATTGCCACTAACTAGCTTTTCAATTAACCCTGGTGGGATTGCCACCATTACAGTAAACATAGTGGGATTACCACTAACTACCATTTCAATTAACCTTGGTGAGATTGCCACTAACTACCTTTATTTTTATTTATTGTTGGTGGGATTGCCACCCTAACACTAAACTCTAGTGTTATAAAACTAAACTCTGGTATTACTTTATTATCATAATTTATTCAGGAACATTTGGTAAAATTTCCACCCTAACACTAAACACTAGTGCTACAACACTAAACCCTAGTGTTAATTTATTATCATGATTTATTCTGGAACATCTGGTGGGATTGCCACCTTAAAAACAATTATTTTAATTTATTATTGTGCCACTCACCGTTTTTATAATTATTACTGCGATGACGGTAGCCTTAACTGATCGTGAGCGGCTACTGTTGTTCGTTGTCGCTTTTTGTGATGTTGATATCTTTCATGCGGTAATATCTCTCGAACAGTGTAAGGCCCTTTGTATTTTGGCCTTAGTTTTCCTCCACCTGCGAGCTGTGAATCTTCAATTGCCACGATATCGCCTGGCTTAAATAATGTGGCCCGACGCCTATTTTCATTGAATCGTTGCCCTTGGTTTGACGGTTGCCCTTGGTTCGACATCACTTTTTTTATGCAGTGTTGTGTTACTATGATGGCCCCTTCTGTGAGTGTTGTTTGTAACAAATTAATGATAGTTCTCATTACGTGTTCTACTTGACCATTTCCTCGAGACACTCCCGTTATGTTATGAATCTGTAAGTTCTGTTTACTAAGGAAGTTTTTTGAATGTTATTGAATTAAATACAACATGTTCGAAAGTTTTGTTTTAGAGATTGTAGCTTGCAATATTTTGAAAATGCATCGATTATAACTAATATTTGAATACAACCACTACATTTCACTAATGGCCTGCATGATCAATATGTAACTTATGTAAAATATATGGATTTTCTCCTTGTTACCAAAATTCACGTCAAGTGCCAGTACATGATTTTCTTAATGTTACAATTTTTAATGTATTTTTTTTAAGCACTGACCCATTTTCGGCCAATATAAAATAATAAATAAATAGTCTCTGAATACCTTATTCTATCCTATATGTGAAAATTCGTCAATATATAAAGTCAGAATAAACAATCGCGCTGCGACGAGCATACAATATTTTCGGAGTTTTGTTTGTGGATGTCCTATTTAACAATTAGGTATGTTAATGTCAAAGACCGGCTTATTAATTATCTGATGACAAATCGTATCACTTTGCTGGAAATCTCGGAGCGTATGCTTATCGGTAATTTTGTTTGTTTGTTTATTGTTTTCAATGGGCACACTTTTAACTCGCTTACATAATTCACTGGATTTCTTTAATCATCTATATGTATGGTAGGAAGTATAGAGAAATACCGTTAACATATTTATTAAAGCGAAGTTTTGGAGTCTATAATTAAACCCAAGTTCTTATAGTATTCTTGTACTTCTAAAGTTTGATTATTAAGTTCAATTTATAGATTAGGCAAGACAGTTGACCTTTGAAGATCATTGCAAAATAAGACGACATTCGATTTTTTTGGATTAATTTTAAAATGGTGCTTGTTCGATAGTGACACAATTGTGTTTAGATCAGTATTAATTTTGTTAACGGCCAAAAATGTAGTAAAATGTAGAGAACATTATCTCATGATTTAAGGTATCGAATTCTCTAGAGTAATCAATTAGTACCAGAATACATGCATCATTATTATCTAATGATGGCACTATATCATCTGTTACAGAAGTAAGTGCCGTTGTGCAACTGTATTTGCGTCTAAACCCTGATTGGTATAAGGGCAAGATAATAAATTTGTTGACATAAGAGGAAGTGCACTTTTTTAAAACCTTTTCAAATAATTTAGACATTGTAGGAAGAATACTAAAGCTTCTTAGATTCGAAAATTAAGTAGGGCACGTAATTTTAGGAATAGGAATCACAAGAGCATGTTTCCATAAAGTACGAAAAAAATTCTATCAATTCAGTTATTAATAATATATGTTAAGTAAGGAACAATAAATGGACAACAGAGTAATAAAATTTCAATATTTATTTGTTCGAGGCCAACCGCATTTGTTTTAATATTTTTTAATATATCGAACAATAATTCTTCCTGTGTAGCATTGGTAAATAAATGAGTATATTCCACAGTTGGTGTTAATTATTTTTTTAGTGATCTATAATATTTATATCTGGTTTACGATCATCCCTGGAATCATTACCAAAATTCGAGAGACGATAAAATGGTGGTCTCCACCTTATCGAGATTGAGGCCCACAAATACTTTCCATCTCTCCTTCGTATTGCAATTAGAAAGTTTAAACTCCATGTATGTCTTCTTTTCTCGTTTTGTGGCAGCTAAGGTATAGTTCCTTAATTCTTTATAGTACTCCCAATGTGATGGATATTTCGATTTTTAATTTTTTTTAAATAAGTTGTCCCAGTGTTGATTTTTGAACTTTAAATTTGATTACATTTTTAGAGGAGCATGTTGGTTTACCAAGTTTAATATATTAGTATTATGATATGCTGTTTTCTCATCTATATTTTCAATGTGAAAAATTTGAATCATGTCTTTCTAAATCTCTATTAAAATCATTTACGTTTACTCTAACTCAATTACGAAACATATATTATTTATTAAAGGTTTTTGTGCACTAATTTCAAATTCATCGTATATTAAAAAATGGCGACCTATACCAGTATCTATTACCCCACAATTGCTTGGATTAAAATTCGCATGTTTATGATCAATTAATCTCATACTCTTATTAGTGAAATGTTTAGCATCACAAATATGTTGTTTTAGCTCAAATGGTTCAACTAGATATAGTAAGTGCTGTACCTGTTGGATTTTTTATTTAAAAGGTCAATATTAAAGTCGTCCAGATATAATATTCTATCAACACTAGGATATATAACCTATTAAAATATCTTCAAATATATTTATAAACAGTTGTATATTTGATTTTGGTGGTCTGTATACAACAGAAACTGCATGTTTTATTCCACCAAGCTATAAAAGTGCTATAAAAATTAAATATAATCTTTTATATAGATTCCTACATCACCTCCTCGTTTAGTTGTTTTGTCATATCTAATGAGTGAATAGGTAATTAAGAATTAAAAGCAAATACGAGGCAATACAAATATTTTACAATCACTTTTGTGAACCACTGTTAGACTTTGAGACGATTCTTTTACTTTTCTTTGTCGAATCTGGATCACTTGCGGTATTTCTCTTTGGTGGTGAAGAGAATTCTTTGAACCAAAATTTACGTACCAGGTTAATTATTATCCACGTATTATTATTTCAATACGTTGTTTCTCTTTTTGAATTTTTAGTTAGCATTAAATACTTTTTATTTTCAATTTTTGTGTAATTCTCTATATTTTACTTATAATAATTCGAATCATTACATCATTACAAAAAAAAATCTTTAACAAAACAGAAAAGTTATGAAAAGAAAACGATCTAAGAAGATTATATCATGGAATCTTAAATCTAGTCTTTAATAAACTAGCTGTAGATAATTAAAAACTTCTTAAAATGTTATAAGATTGTGTATAAATACTTTTGTAGATTTAATTTTAAAAGCAAAATTTTCCACCTCTTGGAAAAAGTATATCTGCCAGAACAAAGTAGTATTTACAAAATGTAATGCATACATTAGAAATACTATTAAACATTTAGATTGATGATTAGTAGTATTTTAGCTACGGCTAAAAGTTTAAATTGCAAAAGTATTGGTTATTGGTCGAATAAATGGAGGAATAAAGCAATTATTTCAGTTTAAGTACGTCCTGTAGTAGAAAATAACCTATTCAATTTGTTTGTTAATTTCCCTGAGGATAGTAATCTTTCAAATTATATTACGGTTCAACATGCAACATTTGATAGTTGCTTTTGATGGTAGAATTATTAAACCTTGCAAAGAAATATAAACTTGATAAGTATAGACAGTACCTATAGAACACATTTAGCTTGCTTGTATTTAGAAATTAGAAACCAATTTAAAATTGTCTTTAAGAGTTATGGAATATGGGCAAAGGGATACAATAGACAAATACAAATTTTAATGTGTTTTATTATCATCGAGCTAGTAGGGAGAGGACATGGCATACCATACAACTGTTATTCGAAAATAATGTGGTAGGTACTATAGTCTGAATAAAAGAGAAGGTCAGTAAAACTGGGGATATAACGTCATATTCCATAGGCGTACTTTGCAAAATAAGTATCTATAATATAAATAAGGTAACGGCATATTCTTTTTTGTGAAAAACCACTCCATACGGGGGGTTTATTTTTATTACAATAAGATCAAGAGTTGATCAGTGAGTAATTTTGTTATAACCTAACTTAACTAGGGTTGCAATCTTAAAAACTAAAGTTCTACTCGCTAGTATACCTTAGGGTCTGATAACTTAATTACACTAAACTTACGTCTAACCCTTAACCTTTTCACTTCTACTTTCATTAAAAAAAGATAATTGAAGTAAATTTGTCCCACTCCAGGACACCATTTTTCACAGCATTAAATGGATAAATTTTGACATATTTTATTAGCAATTTAAAACATATGCAAATAAAGTAAATAAACCAAAAATATTAACAGATGCATACTTCAGGGTTACTTAAGGCACTGTCTCTCTGGAGGGACAAATACACTGAAAGAGTTAACCGCACAATGCTTTGCTTTCTTATTAACACAATCACTTCGCTAACTTAAAAGGTTTCACTCTTTTGTGTCTTCTTGTCAGGTTTGTGTTGTCAAGAAGCTGGATCGCCTCAACTTTCACATGTTGATAGAGCCATTGTTCGTGACCCCTAGCGAATCTGATAATAATCTGGTCACTAGTGTCTAGCTTAAGGTTTCAATGTAGGTCGCTGTATCTAATATACCAAGGAGCAGTGACAATATGCCTCAATACTTTGTTCTGGAATATCTGGATACCAGAATATTACTGTAGCTGGCAAAACCCAAAAACTGAATGCCATAAGTCCAGATTGATTTGAGAACTTGTTTATTTATTAGAATTTTGTTTTATGTAAATAGGCTGGAATGCCTACCAAGTAACCAGTACATTTTCTTGAGTTTTATATCTAACTCTTGTCTTTTCTTTTTAACATGAATCTGAGGTAATACCTAGATATTTTGCCAAATTACCAAACGGAACCTGGGCATTTTTTATATAAATTGGTATTCGTTGACCATTTTTGTTGGTAAATTTAATATTAACAGATTTGGTATCGTTTACTTTAATACGCCATCTTTTGGTCTAATTATTTATTTTATTAACTGATGTTTGTAGTTTATTTGCAGCCTCTTCATGATCTTTGCCTATCGCTAGGATGGTAGTATAATTTGCAAATATAGCTATTGTGTCTTGTTCTAGTTAGAGTATGTCACAGGTGTAAGCCAGATACAAACTGGGTCCCAGAACGCTTCCTTGTGGTACTCCTGCTTTAATTTTTTTCAATACAGAGTATGTTTCATCTTGTTTTACTCTAAAAAATCTATCTGAAATGTATAAATCCAGTAGCTCTAAGTATCGCTGTAGAAGTAGCATATTTAATTTGTGTTTTAAGTCATCATGCCATACTTTATCAAAAGCCTGCGCAACATCCGAAAAGATAGCTGAACAGACTTCTTTGTTTTCTAATGCTTTTTCAATTGCATTTGAGATTCTATGAACCTGATCCATATTTGGGTTTTCTATAAAGTCAAACTGATAAACTGGAATTAGTTTCCTTTTTTTAATAAAAAGTTTCAGTCTTTTTATTATTATTTTTTAAATAGTTTCGATATTATAGGCAATAGAGATATTGGCTGAAATAATTAAACTTCGTTTGGAGGTTTTCCTGGCTTGGGGATCATAATGACTTTCCACAACCTAGGGACATACCTTAGATTGAATGAGGCATTAAGCAGGTATGTAAGTTTAATCATGGCATTCTTGTTTTAAAATTTCTTTTGTAATTACATCAAAGCCAGTAGCTTTCTTAGGATTAATATTTGTTTTTATAACTTTTGCAATTTCCTTTGGTGAGGTTGGATTGAAGATCCCAGTTTGGTAATTCTTTCACTTTATTTGGTTGCAAGGTATTTTGTAAGTTGACAAGGGGGGTAGCCATGTGTGAGTTGAGGTAATTTAAGGTGAAGGGTGAGAAAAAGTCCTTTATATCTCACAAGGAAAGCCAATGTTTAATTGTTTAACAAAACATTGAGTGCGACCGGTTTCGAAGTGTCATCACTTCATCTTCAGGCTCGCCTAGTGGAAAGGAGAATATGTGGTGTAAGGTGTGTTGGAAACAAAACGATATATAAAATAATAAAAGAGAGAAAACTCACCATACTCTCCATCCACTAGGGAATACTACAAAAACAAGTTTCATCAATTTTGGGTTGAAATAAATTGTAAAATGAACCGATTTACACGTAATAAAAAGTTAAAAATATTTGAAAAAACAAATATTAGTCAATTATAGTAAAAATTTTAAAATATTCAAGACTATACAAAAACAAATCACATACATTAAACAGATTAAAAGATAAGGCCTATTTTAAACATTGTTGTTTTTTTAAAAAATTAACATTTTTTGAAAGGAGACCTGTCAAGTTAAGGCCTCTACAGGTGGTGGTAAGTATTATAACGAAAAAATTCTTGGGTAAACTTATGACAGGGTATAGTTAATAAGATGTAAACTATGAGTGAAGAATTATTTATTATCTATTATATAAGATTTGGGCCATGAACCAATCACCAAGTGTATGTGATGTTGTAGGAAGAAGAAAGAAGAAGAAATGACTGGGTTAACTGTTGTGAAGCAACTGAAGAATAAAAGAAGAAGAAAATGACGCATGTGGATATCAGACGATCTAACCTAATCTTTACACGTGCTCGTTGGTTTCTTATGGGAAAAAATATAAAAATTACTTACTGAAATGTACCCCTTGCAAGAAGATATGTGAATAGAAATAAAGGGGGGGAGGTTAAAAAGGAAGTTAGAACGATAAATTTAGATTAGTGTTGAGAAAACAGGAGGAGTTTCTGACAATATCTGGGCATTCAAGCAACCAACAGGATTTAATTTTAAATGTCTCAATATCTCGAGGTTTTCGAAGCTATTAAGAGTAAATCTATTGTAGGAACTATGAAGGATTTCGAAACCTTCAGTTGAATCGAAGTCGTGATTTGAGTCCAGTAAGTGGTTGGCAAAATGTGAAAAACCTGTTGTATTTTAGTTAAGACAACGTAAATGTTCTTTTAAACGGATCTTGAAATTTCGAAATGTGCGTCCCACATAGAAAGAATGGCAAGATTTACAAGTTAATTTATAAATTCCAGATAAGTCAAAGGGATCTAATTTATCTTTATTATGAACAAATAACTTATGTAATGAGGAGGGGGTTTTGAAAGATACTTTAAAGTGGTCTTTGAGTAAGCTAGCCACTTTATAGGATGCTTTTCCAATAAAGGTAAGAGAAATGTATTTCTTACTGGTGGTTAGTTCATGTACCATATTAGGATTGTTAATATAAACTAAATTTTGTTGAATTTTATTTTGTTTATGTGTTAGCATTTTATCAATAATATCTAGTTCAAAGTTGTGATCTATAGCAATAGTTTTAATTATATTTAGTTCCTTATTAAAGTTTTCTGTAGACAGAGGAACGTTTAATAGCCTCTCTAAGTAGCAATTAAAGGCAGCCAATTTATGTGTTGCTGGATGGTTAGAGGTATTGTCTATAACTGTGCCTGTATGTGTTGGCTTTCTATAGATGTCAAAGTTGAACTTGTTATTATTGTGTGAGATTTTAAGATCTAAAAAGTTAATAGATTTGTTTATTTCAATTTCTAATGTGAATTTAATATTAGAAACGACTTACATTCTAATATTAAATTCACATTAGAAATTGAAATAAACAATTAACTTGTAAATCTTGCCATTCTTTCTATGTGGGACGCACATTTCGAAATTTCAAGATCCGTTTAAAAGAACATTTACGTTGTCTTAACCAAAATACAACAGGTTTTTCACATTTTGCCAACCACTTACTGGACTCAAATCACGACTTCGATTCAACTGAAGGTTTCGAAATCCTTCATAGTTCCTACAATAGATTTACTCTTAATAGCTTCGAAAACCTCGAGATATTGAGACATTTAAAATTAAATCCTGTTGGTTGCTTGAATGCCCAGATATTGTCAGAAACTCCTCCTGTTTTCTCAACACTAATCTAAATTTATCGTTCTAACTTCCTTTTTAACCTCCCCCCCTTTATTTCTATTCACATATCTTCTTGCAAGGGGTACATTTCAGTAAGTAATTTTTATATTTTTTCCCATAAGAAACCAACGAGCACGTGTAAAGATTAGGTTAGATCGTCTGATATCCACATGCGTCATTTTCTTCTTCTTTTATTCTTCAGTTGCTTCACAACAGTTAACCCAGTCATTTCTTCTTCTTTCTTCTTCCTACAACATCACATACACTTGGTGATTGGTTCATGGCCCAAATCTTATATAATAGATAATAAATAATTCTTCACTCATAGTTTACATCTTATTAACTATACCCTGTCATAAGTTTACCCAAGAATTTTTTCGTTATAATACTTACCACCATCTGTAGAGGCCTTAACTTGACAGGTCTCCTTTCAAAAAATGTTAATTTTTAAAAAAAACAACAATGTTTAAAATAGGCCTTATCTTTTAATCTGTTTAATGTATGTGATTTGTTTTTGTATAGTCTTGAATATTTTAAAATTTTTACTATAATTGACTAATATTTGTTTTTTCAAATATTTTTAACTTTTTATTACGTGTAAATCGGTTCATTTTACAATTTATTTCAACCCAAAATTGATGAAACTTGTTTTTGTAGTATTCCCTAGTGGATGGCGAGTATGGTGAGTTTTCTCTCTTTTATTATTTTATATATCGTTTTGTTTCCAACACACCTTACACCACATATTCTCCTTTCCACTAGGCGAGCCTGAAGATGAAGTGATGACACTTCGAAACCGGTCGCACTCAATGTTTTGTTAAACAATTAAACATTGGCTTTCCTTGTGAGATATAAAGGACTTTTTCTCACCCTTCACCTTATATTTTGTAAGTGCTCTGCGAATCTATTAAATTTTTGTATATTAGTACTAGCCCAGTTGACATTTGTATTTCTGATTGGAACATTCTGCACAGTGGGCCTTTTCAATAGCTTTTTGGCTTTCCATAGAGAATAATCAGTGGATATACCGTTTGTCAACTCACTGAGGTACTCATAAGTAGATTCATTTTTGATTTGTTCTATCTCTCTTTTTAACTTCTGAGTGGCGTTGTTAAATTTGGTTTTATCTGATAAAGCTCTGATCTGATGCCATTTCCACCTTAGTTTTCTTTTTGCAGAGACTGAGTCCCTCATATTTTTAGTATAGTTATTTCCTCTTGTTCGCTGAACAATGAATGTGGTATTATCTCATGCTGCTTGCCGTATATTAAACACAAGTAGTTTGACTCCTTCTTCTAGCTGTGCTTTTGTTATTAACGAACCTGAAAGATTGATTTGATCTTCAAGGTCCAGTCTGAAGCTTTGCCAGTCTGTTCTCCTATTTATTAGTGTAAGAGCGCTTTGCTTTTGTATGTGTCACTTAGAGTTAAAAGAATGGGCGAATCATCTGAATTTATGTTCCATGCCTTATCAACTTGGATGCTGAAATATTTCGGGTATTTTGTTTCTATCTATGGGCCAATAAGTTGGATTTCCAGTTGAATGCGACTCATATTTTAACTGCCATTACTTCTTTTACGTTTTTACCCTTAGCTGTTGTTAGTCTGGAGCCCCAATGAGTGAGTTTTGCATTGAAGTCGCCTTCAATGATAAATCTGGGTCCTTGAGTAAGTCTTTAACGGTTTGTCTTGGAGGACAATATACAGAAGTGTTCATACCATCATACATGTTAAATTTTATTATTACTGAAGTAGCCTGAAATTCTGGTGTCCTGTATTACGCTTCTTGATGATGCTTCATTGCTTTTCTAATTATTACTGCGCTACTACTTCTTGCTGCATTTTGGGGATAAATGGTACAACAAAACCTTATATCCTTTTAAATTTATTGAAGGTATCATTGGTAAAGTGAGTCTCTGAAATTAAGCATATTATGTCGATGTTTTCTATGTCTAGGATTCCTTCCAATTCTTGATGGTGCTGCAACAGTCCGTTAGCATTCCATTTCATTACTATTAATACGTATTATTAGGTATAACGTATGTCCCAATAGTGGCACAAAATTTTAGGAGTCTAGAAATATGCTATAATGATAAAATATAAAAATGACTCTGGAACCAAAAAATTGTTTATTCTTTTTGATATTTGTTAGAGAAATCGTTTTTAGTATCAGTGGCATTAAAATGTCTTATAAGTTAGAAATAAGAAAAAGCATTTATAATTTGGTTAGACGGATTCCTAAGGCTGAAATAGTTCGCATTTTCCAAAACCAAAATATTTCATGCAGAAATATTTACCGTGGTATTGCCGAATGTGAAGAAGGAATACCTTGTCTATATCTCCCAAAATTTGGAAAATCAAGAATTTTTACCCGAGAAAGAGCAGAAAGATTGGTAAAAAGAGCAAAACATAGAGTAGAGGGTTCCATAAAAAAATTAGCACGTCAATTTTATTGTTCAAAGAGTACAGAGTCTCGGGAATTAGTAAGAAATGGTCAAAAATATCGAAAAAGATGTGTCCTAAATATACCCCAAATCAGTTAGCACGGATACCAAGATGCTGTTGTTAACTAAGGCGGATACATTTTGCAAATGAGTCATTATTATAGAAATATTTTACACTTGCCACCTGGGAAATCAAAAGAAACAATGGTTTTTATAGAGATAATATAGAAGAGTGCCCAAATAATGTAAATTATAAAGAAAAAGCAAAGTTCGCTCATAAAGTTTTAGTCTGGTGTGCGATTTCGACGAGGGGAATTTCCAGACCTTACGTGGGTCGAGTAAGGGGAAAGCTATTGATTCCAAAAGGTATTAAAACAACTGCCTCACAAAATTAGTTGATTTTGTACACCAAAATCACGATGGAGACGATATAATGTTTTGGCCCGACTTAGCGTCATGTCATTATGCAAGAGCATCTCAAACTTGGGTTCACCAAAATAACATACCTTTTGTACCATAAGAAGAGAACAACTTCCCTAATTTACCTCAGGCCCACCCAATTGAAGATTTTTGGGCACTTTTATCTCGCAGAGTGGATGATGGAGGGTGACAAAATGAAAATGGGGAATAACTACGGCGTAGAATTTTTAGAAAGATACGCGAAATAGATGTTGTAGTCGTCCAGGACCTAATGAGCAAGTTCGCAAAAAATTGCGCTTAGTTGAGGAGCACGGACCCCTTTATTTAGTTTAAGTTCATAATTTTGTCAGTTACTAAGTCGTTAATTAAAGCAAATAATAAAAGTTTAAATAAAGTGACTTATTACAAAAATATAGGGTTACATTTTTTGTGCCAAAACTATTGGGACATACGTTATATTCTAACATAGCAATCCGTTCATCCATTTTGTTCAGCTTTTCCAATATTTGGTGGATAGTATTGGTAATGGATAATTCTTGATTGTTATCTATTTCTTCCTCTTTAGCATATACCGTCTGTCTGAATATTCTAGATTAGTCTATTAGATTGTTTCTATTAAGAGGCTTATGTTGGATTACTCACTGAGGCTGTTTAGGTAAGTTTGGGGTTTTTGCTGTGCTATTATTTTTGATTCTTTGGATTTCCTTGGCTACTTTACATCTCCTGTAGCTAGCAGGATGTTTGTAGTGACTCAGATACACTACATAGCTTTCTTTTTAACTCACCGCGACACATGCGTTTCCGAAACATATGTAGTGATGAGGAAATTTGTTTTATTTATATGCGTTATAATATATACACTATCAACTTTAGATATATTTGCTTCACGTGGTAGCCCTGCTGAAGGATTTAACTCACCTCATTGGCAATATCGCTTGCCCAGCAATATAATATTTATTTATCTAAATTGCCGTATACTTTTTAACTTGTCACGATATTATACTTTTTTACAATTACACATACAGTTACTAAAGTCATTTTTATTTAAATATTTATTGATGTGTTCTACGAATCAAAACTTGAGACCCGACAATGTCCTTAGCCGCAGTTAACGCATTTAGGTGGAGCATCTTTCGGTTTTGCACAATTTACAGTTAAATTTTTTCCTGTGCATCTTACACATCGAGGCTTTTTAGCGTAGTACCTATGAGTGTGTCACATATTCAGTAGTGTGGACACTTCTCGACGTATCAATCGAAACTGAATTCTCCTTGGCTTCAAGTGTGGTATATATGCATGTCTGTGCTCTGTGTCTGTGTTCGTGCTTTTTAATAATGTGTGCCAGACCTAGGTCATGTTGTTTTTTCTTTCTTTCTATCGAAATTATTTTGATGTTTGCGTATTTCTATAGCCCCCAAGTGCAATCTGGTTGACTAATGTCTTGATATTGCTAGTGGGTCGATGTTTTCAAAAATGATCTTGTGTTCTCTATCGGATAATGTAGAATTATTTCCACAAATGAATAAGGATTCTCATTTACTCGTGTTCCATAATTTTGACTGTTGACATATCACTACAAAAAAAGGTCGACCAAATATGTAAATATTTAATTGTTCTATGAACCAGGAAACAAATGTTACAGTACTGTAACCTTATAGAGATGCATTGCCAGTTTTTTCACAAACAGTTTATGGCTAGTTCTTATTGACAAACCTGAACAATAATTTTAGGAATTTCAAGAGTCAGACTCACAAACTGTTCCTACCTGTTTGAGCAGCTAATTTTTTTAACGATTTATTAGAACTTTCCTCCACGTGAATTCGAACATTATCATCAATTATTACTGGGAGTCTTCCAGAACCCTTACCATTACAAATGCAATTTTTTATATCAAAACAAGTATTTATTTTATTGCCAGGTTCCATCATTATTTTGAGTTCCACTTTGAAAAAGGGCCTCTCAAATAATAAAATTTTGTTCCATTATAAATATATTAAGGTGAAAATTATATTGTCGATAGACGTTTACAAAAGTAATTAAATTTACACTTACCAACAGAAAATATTTCGAGTACTAATGGGCTCTTAAAAGAACTAAATATTTGATAAAAAATTCAAATGGACGCCACTGACATATTTGACACAAATGAAAACTGCAGTTGGCGCAAAAGTTACACTATTAGACATTCCAACGACTTGTCCAACTGGCTACCAGTGGGGACTGACAGTTTAGATATGGCAACCCTGTTGTAATGTTGTCATTAACAGGATCAATAATACATTTATAATTATACAGATTGCTCAAAGCTGGTTATTTGCGAGCGGCCATATTGCCTGGCAAATATTTATTAATTTGAATCGGTTTAGCAAAAATGTGTTTTAAAACCGATTTTCAGCCTTACCAGGCTTACAGTGTTGCCATATTATAACATGTCATGTGTCTGTTAATAGCCTGTCATTTTAAATGGTCAGCCATTTTGTTTGGAATGCCTAATAAGGCACTTTCAATGCGTTTTGTGATGTTATTCAGTCACATGGACTACGAGTATTGTTGAAGACCTTGTACAATGATGTTATGTTGTGTTGACAGAAGAATTTTCTTTTCGTTTTCGTTCGTTTATATTTTGAACCACTTTGAGATATAAGGAATGATATTTAAAATTTATTATTATTAGCATTTTAGGAAATTTTATGAAATTTGTGTTTTAGAAGATCCTTTACACTTTGTGGCAACACTTTTAAAACTAAAAATCTATCCTGTTATTATCAAATATTTCATGTATTGTACATATACTATAATGCAGGTGTTCAATTTTTCATTATTGGTAAAAATTTTATATACAATGGATTTTTCGTATTTTAAACGATTTGGTACATGTTTTACAATGATCGAAAATGCAAGTATTTATATAAATTAGTCCAGGTTACCTATATGTTATTAGAATGAGTTCCAAATTTTCTAGTGGAAGCCAGGAATTCACCAGGTCTTTAGCAATTTACACCAAACTTCCGTCCGGTACCTTAGTCCGCATGGTCTTCTTATTTAAACCCATATTTTTTTTACAAAAATTTTCACTTAGAAAAACCCATTAATGTTTACCTAAAATATTATGTAGAATCAAAATTTGTTGTCACATTGAAAAAAACAAATACTGAGAAATTTTGAGGCCTTGCTTCCTGGAAAAATTCCCGTTCTAACAATATATTAGCAATAATGGCTTACTGTGTTTATTATTTAAATTAGAATGCAATCGAATCTGTGTTTCAATTTCATTAGCAAATAAACCCTTTATGGCGACCTTTTTTCATTATATTCCAAGGGGAATCGAAATTTAATGACAAATTTAAAAATATCTTTTTATCTAGAACAATTGTAGTCAATTTCTTGGACAAATATATTACTAATCAAAATAATATTACAGGTATCATGTTCATGTTTTAATAAATTGTTTACTGAATTAATTGAAATTCTATCAAATTAAAATTTAATGAATAAATAACATATTCGAGTATTGAACCATTTAAGATATAGTTTGGCTCCAGATTCATACCCCAAATGACCGTGAAGAACCTCGAACGTGAGTGAGGATGATTTTCGTTTCTACTCACGTTTTCCACGCTTGTTCACGTTCTATTCTTATGTTATTATGTTACATGAACCCCTATTCTGTAACTGTGGGAGTAGGAGTGTGAGTACTTTCTCACAATTTGGCCTTACTGGACAAGAGTAGCTGGTGATATCTCAGCATTTCCATGAATGAACTTCTCTTTTCCAATTTGAAATGAACAATTCTCAGGGATTGTAAGTAAATAACTACCAGGTTTGAGCTCGTGGTACTTTTCGTTGGAACATATTTCAAAAATAATCATATTGTTTGGTGTAGTCAACAGAATATTTTGTGGACAAACTTGATTTGTAATGAAGTTTTTAACGTGTACAGTAATTTTGGTGCAATTGATAGCTTGATATTTGCTTATTATTTCAACAATAAAATCATCTTCTGTCTGGAGATGATTTTTGCAATAAAATGTATTCTCTAGCTCTTCGCATGGTTCATCTTGATATTGATAAAAATCATTTCTTGGTAATTAAATTCCTCACCCATATTTTCTATTTTAATAGCCGAAATTTCTTTAAGAAGATCAGATAAATCAATATCACTTTCACTACTACTATCTGTTTCTTGATCTACTCTACTTTTAGATGGTTTTCTAAAGTTTTTATTCTTTTTAACAGTATCCTTTAAACTTTTAATCATTAATATTGATTAAACTATTTTTAATTGATAGATTAATTGACTTTGATCAAACCAAAAGGAATATTAAAATAATAAAAAAGGAAAATGAGAGAAATTTCTCATCCTGATTTCTAATATAACGATCCTCCTGTCTAGACTCGATCCGTAGCTTACTTGAAATCAAAATCTGGTGAATGGTACAGATCTACAGCTTCCTTCAAGTCAAAATCTCACCCGCAGTTTGGATATGTAGTTTCTTTATTTTTCAATAACCTGGACAGGATCCGCAGCTTCTTGAAGTCAAAACCTGGCAAATGGTCCAGATCCGCAGCTTCCTTGAAGTCAAAATCTTGCCCATTAATGTGTAGTTGTACTTTGATTGCAGCACTAATTTTCACAAAAAAAAAAAAATATGACAGAGTTGTTCAGGTCTCTGTATAAATATATTTTTTTAACAGTTTTTTTATCACAAATTTTTCCGAAAGAGTTTCAATAATATTTACGAAACGAAAAATGTTCACCTGAGGTAAGTCCCGTTAAAGGTTTAAAAACCACAAATTCGCGAAGGCACTATCCACTAGGGCACTATGTCTCACTTCTTGTACAGGACTATCCTACTGACTGCGCCAATTATATATATTTTTAAGGTTTTTGGTTCATTATGTTGGATAACTCATAAACTAGAGAACAACTTATTCTAGAATAGCAGGTTACAAAATAAGAACGTGATATCAACGTACATTAGGTTTTTATAATAATGCGTTGAAAAAATACTAAGATATAATAGATAAATGCTGGTAAAAATACGAGTTAGTAATAATAATAGATAAGTTATGATAAAAATAATATTCAACAAAATATCAGTTTTATCTAACAATAATGCACTTCACAGATAAATGCCGGAAATCCCTGACACATCAGTATGCCAGTTCTTATCAGGTAGAATGAAAGGTAAAGCTACCAGTGGTGTAGGTATTCCTTAACTCCTCCCCGCTAAAGTGGAAGACTTGGGGTGGCTTGGTTGGCTAGGCTTCCACAGTGGTTTTTGTACTGGATCTCATTTGTTTCGTGTAAAAATATGGATAGCAAGTTCGATAGTAACATGTTATACTTATGAAGCTAATAATGACCATTAGGGTACTGATCAGAATAATCAACCAAGTAGGATTGGATTCTTCATGATCTTGTAGTTTTGGCGATAGCGTAATTTCATGCTGCATGTTTACTTTTGCTGCTAAGTGTTTATTTTCTTCAACATCTACATTGACAAGTTTAATTTTCCTTGGTTGCTGCAGGATGTTTGACAAATTTATGTGAGGCAACTGGACAAGAGTGGCTGGTGATATCTTAGCATTTCCATGAATGGACTTCTCTTTTCCAATTTGAAATGAACAATTCTCAGGGATTGTAAGTAAATAACTACCAGGTTTGAGATCGTGGTACTTTTCGTTGGAACATATTTCAAAAATAATCATATTGTTTGGTGTAGTCAACAGAATATTTTGTGGACTAACTTGATTTGTAATGAAGTTTTTAACGTGTACAGTAATTTTGGTGCAATTGATAGCTTGATATTTGCATATTATTTCAACAATAAAATCATCTTCTGTCTGGAGATGATTTTTGCAAAAAAATGTATTCTCTAGCTCTTCACAGGGTTCATCTTGATATTGATAAAAATCATTTCTTGGTAATTAAATTCCTCACCCATATTTTCTATTTTAATAGCCGAAATTTCTTTAAGAAGATCAGATAAATCAATATCACTTTCACTACTACTATCTGTTCCTTGATCTACCCTACTTTTAGATGGTTTTCTAAAGTTTTTATTCTTTTTAACAGTATCCTTTAAACTTTTAATCATTAATATTGATTAAACTATTTTTAATTGATAGATTAATTGACTTTGATCAAACCAAAAGGAATATTAAAATAATAAAAAAGGAAAATGAGAGAAATTTCTCATCCTGATTTCTAATATAACGATCCTCCTGTCTAGACTCGATCCGTAGCTTACTTGAAAACAAAATCTGGTGAATGGTACAGATCTGCAGCTTCCTTGAAGTCAAAATCTCACCCGCAGTTTGGATATGTAGTTTCTTTATTTTTCAATAACCTGGACAGGATCCGCAGCTTCTTGAAGTCAAAACCTGGCAAATGGTCCAGATCCGCAGCTTCCTTGAAGTCAAAATCTTGCCCATTAATGTGTAGTTGTACTTTGATTGCAGCACTAATTTTCACAAAAAAAAATAGGACAAAGTTGTTCAGTCTCTGTATAAATATATTTTTTTTAACAGTTTTTTTATCACAAATTTTTCCGAAAGAGTTTCAATAATATTTCCGAAACAAAAAATGTTCACCTGAGGTAAGTCCCGTTAAAGGTTTAAAAACCACCAATTCGCGAAAGCACTATCCACCAGGGCACTATATCTCACTTCTTGTACAGAACTATCCTACTGACTGCGCCAATTATATATATTTTTAAAATTTTTGGTTCATTATGTTGGATAACTCATAAACTAGAGAACAACTTATTCTAGAATAGCAGGTTACAAAATAAGAACGTGATATCAACGTACATTAGGTTTTTATAATAATGCGTTGGAAAAATACTAAGATATAAAAGATAAATGCTGGTAAAAATACTAATTAGTAATATTAATAGATAAGTTATGATAAAAATAATATTCAACAAAATATCAGTTTTATCTAACAATAATGCACTTCACAGATAAATGCCGGGAATCCCTGACACATCAGTATGCCAGTTCTTATCAGGTAGAATGAAAGGGAAAGCTACCAGTGGTGTAGGTATTCCTTAACTGACGTACGATAATTATCGTATTTGTACGATAATTATGATCCATAATAGATAAATGCGCGATAATTTAATAATGTTAATATATGCACATTCATTTCAGCGTATAATGGATGTGACACGTCTTCTATTTTCACTTAAAAGTCGTGTGTGGCGCCAGGTTGTTATTTAGAACAAGGGTTTGCCGGGTGCTAGTTTTGATTACGCAGTTTGCTCTGTGACCCTCAAGTGTACCTAGAGTATACTCAAAGTAACCTCAGAGGAGTCAGTATCTCCAGATGGTCGTTTTCGTATGGGGTGACCTAAATAAAATTTAAAAAATAATATGCACTCCCTAAACGATAGCCCAAAGGTGATTCTGGACAAACTAGATAAAAAGGGTAAAGTTCAAAGAAACACAGGAAATGCATATTCAATAATATATTTCAAATCAATTTCAACCTCGGTGGGGCAATATTAAACCAACATAATAACAGTCTTTATTTACTTACAACAAATTCCCCACAAAAATAATAGTACAACTCAGATAATAAATATAAAGCAATAAGACGAATGCTCGTAATAATTCAGAAATTCTAACTCAATAAGCAGTTTAATTGAATCTTCAGAATATTTTACGTAAATTAAATAAGAAGAATAAAATAATTAAATACACAAATTAAAATAATTTTGAAGGTGAATCATATTTCGGTTAGGGCAGAATTCTAAATCAATTAACAGTATAATTGAAGCATCGGAATGTTTAACAGTAAAATTTAAACGCTTGATCTGCTTCTGGGGTCCATTTAAGTTTCTCTTTACCTTTTGCATTACCTTTCAGTAGTTAATTAAGAGGTGCTTGACTTTCAGCTGCATTAGGTATAATTCGTTTGTAAAAATTTACCATGCCCAGGAATCTACGGAGGTTTTTAACAGTATCTGGCTTCTGATAGTTCCGTACAACTTCAACTTTTATATTCAGAGGTTTAGTGCCTTCTAGATATAGCCATGCTTAAAAAATCAGACGGATTTTAAGAATATTAAAAATCATCTAATACTTCGGATGACCAAGATAAATTAAAATAATTGTGATCTATTTGATATATTCAAATGAAATGAAATATGAACTTTTGACGCAAGGCATAAACGACAAATGACATTTAAGTAAGAGGTGATTGTGTCGAAATAACGAAATAACGGTTCCAACCGTTACATTGTGTTCATAGTTTAAAAATATAAATGTTTTTTCAAGAACATACTAAAAACTCCCGAATATAAATAAAAATTTGCAAAATGGGGCATGTTCAAAAATTTTGAAATTTTTTTTTTAAATAATAGAGTTGAAAATAAAACTACAATTTTTTATTTTTTTTTTATCTATTCATTTGCCGGAGTTATGAATTTTTTTAAAATTTATGACGTCACCGGGAATAGACCAATAGGAGCTAGCGCGCAACGTTGCCGGCTAGAAGGTTTACGAGAAGTGATGTACGTTCGTTTGTGTACTCATTCTTACTTTTAGACTTCTAAAACATCGTTAAACAAATATCTTTTAAATATATAATATCATGTTTTTTTAAAGTATTATTTCTGTTTAAACTTTTACCATATTTAAAGTTTCATTGTTTTAAAAGTCACTTAATAATTCAGAAAATGGCAAAATGGCAGCACTGTGTATGGCATCTGTCATCATAGTGCCTCGATCAAAAATTTATTTGGAATTTGAGTGTTTAATTTTGTACTTTTTATAAATATTATGACTACGAAAAAGTGTTTTGTTCCAGAATGTGATAATGTTTCACATTCATCTTCAAAAATATTTATTAGTGTTCCTAGAAATTTGGAAAGAAGAAAATCAACCTTCTACTAGCGATGTTTCTCGTGAACTTTTTAATAAAAATACACCGGATTATCAAGATGTAGCAGCAATTTCTGCTAATTGTCCTCTTCAGGAAATTGAAAATGAGGCTAATATAAATTCTTAGGTGTATAACCTAAAAACCCTTCTGGAAGAAAATGCAGAATCTCCTGAAAGTTTTGAAGATACCGAATTTATTCATCATTTTGTGGTAGAACTAGTGATAAAGAAATAATAGAAAAATATGGGTATTTAAACAAACTGGTTCCTGGATCCCATATAATGGCAGATAGGGGTTTCAGAATATTCAGCTACTTGAAAACATGGGATGCACTTTAGTAAAGCCACACCTAGTGTATCACAGAATGAAAAAAGTTCTTCAGAAGATGTACAATTAAGTAAAAGAATAGCATCTCTAAGAATACATGTGGAAAGAGTTATAAGAAAGGTTAGTTAATTTAACATGTTAAAACCACATTCGTGTGTGAATTTTAAGCAAGTACATTTAATTAGTAATATCTGTATAATTGCTTGTTAACTTACAAGAACCTATTTTGTAAAAGTAAATATTAATTTAATAAACTTTTTTGTTTGTTTTTTAATTTAATTTACCTAATTATCACATTTCAGGGATTATAATGAGTTTTTAAACAGCCAATGTAATTTTTTATAAAATTTTAACTTTTCGAGCAAATCAAAGAGGAATGAGTACCTGTATATACATAGATTTTTTTGGGACTAAAACTACCAAAACAAAGGCACCTATTTACAGCAGTTTAAAATGAAACATTTTAACAAAAAGGCCTATGTCAGAGTGATAAATATTAAAAACAACCAAGTTCAGTTGAATGTGGTAGCAAAGTCTATATATTCCAATAAATCGGGTAACTACATGTGGTATCACTGGTGATAAATTTAAAAATATCACAATTCCTGCCACTTTTTTCAAAAAACCAGAAAGTGTGCCTTCTTATCAATCCTTTATGAAAATGACAACAGTGATAAATGTGAAAAAAAAAATTTAATGTTGCTATTCGTTATTACGATAGTAAAACATGTTTGCAGTTTCGTTTATTTTTTATGAAAATCTAAGTAAAAACAACCAATGTCAAAGGGTTATAATGTTTTTTCTGTCGAACCAAATATATCACAAAATTAAAAATTGATCATAGGTCAAGCTAAAGTAATACCTTTATTGATAGTAGCTTTAAAAAAGGAGAAAGAATAATATTGACTTAGGTTATTATTATTAACATTGGTGATTTTTAATAAAAACTCTTCAATTATTGTTTACAAACAAAAATATAAAAATCTGTGAAAATGTTATTTATTAACCTTTTAATAAAAAATGAGAAAAATGAAGTAAAAAACATATTATTTACAAATAAAAAATATATATACAAATCCTAAGAATATAAAAGTACTGATTTATTTTCCTGTAGTGGATGAAGAGGTTTCTTTAACAATCTAGCCAAGTGTACATCAATATTTACGCATTTTGATAAATTAGAGCCTTTCCAATAACTCTGAGTAGATGTTACAGATGGTTCCTCACTTCTTCTATGAAGCCATATATTTACAACCACCTGAAAAACATAAAAGGGTTAGATATGCAGTTACAAAATAACTATATAACCAGCTACAAAATGCCTTATTTTATGTAACAAGACGAGCAGAGCTTTACTAGCTCTGAACGAATCCAGTAAAGAACCTCGGATTTTCAAAACTTAAAAAAAAACAATTTCACCACATTTTCACATTTTTGAAATGTTATAGAGCTTTTCGAAAAAAAACTGCTATTTTTAAAAATACAATTTTTTGTTTAAACAGCTATGTCTCATTTTAGGCTATTGAGTATTATAAAATAAAAAATTACTGGATGCTTTGTTAGCTTCAAACGAATCCAGCAGAGTACCCCAGTTTTTTTTTTAAACCACACCACGTTTTTTGGCTCCTACAATATTATAAAATATTCGAAATTTGGCATTTTAAAAAAATTCGCAATTCCTTGCTGGCTTCTTTCGAAGGTTAGCAAGCACCATGTATTTTTTTTAAATATAATATTTCAAGTGCATAAATATATGGTGTTGCTGTTTTTACAGAAAAAACTTTATAAAACAGAGGTGCTTTGCTGACTTCGTTCGAAGCTATCAGAGCATTTTAAGTTTTGCAAAAAACAAGGAGCATAAAATTTTTGAAAAGGGTATAAAAATAGCCTAAAATTATGGCATATTTTTTAACTCAAAATTTCATAGGTGCTCTGCAGCATTCTTTGGTATCATAATTATTACTAGGTTCACTAACAAAATCTATTTTTAGATTATTTTAACACTTGCTGCGATTACAAAAAATGTCTATATGTCAAAATTAGAAAAAAAATATTTATAGGAATAAAGGGCCTTATACACTGTTTATTATATGTAATATAAAAACAAAAAAGCATAATAAATATTACA
Source organism: Psylliodes chrysocephalus (assembly GCA_927349885.1). Classification (NCBI taxonomy): domain Eukaryota; kingdom Metazoa; phylum Arthropoda; class Insecta; order Coleoptera; family Chrysomelidae; genus Psylliodes; species Psylliodes chrysocephalus. Next base: position 49,043,293 of record OV651815.1, on the reverse strand, counting down.
AACCTTGACATGCAACATTTCCTAAGCATTGTGCACTAAAAATGTCATTTTTGTTAATTACAACAACCACATCAGAAGGTTTTTGCCGTACTTTATGTTTAGGTGTAATTTGTCTCCTTCTCTCTTATGGAAAAAGAAATTATCCCCATATTCTTGCTTGGCAGATCTAAAAATAAAACCTGAGATAAATATGTTTTACTATAAGGTGTATTGCTACATATAAACTGTAACCACCTACTATTAAAACAAAGTCTTACCTTTCTAACTTTTGTAAACTGAGTATTGTTAAAAAATGCAGTAATCATCTCGGTAATCATATTTTCGTTTACAATGGGTAAAACACTTGATTAAACTTTTATAAATCCAGCTGATTCATATTAATAATAAAATTAAACCAAAACAAAAAACTAAGGTTAGGTGTTAGGTGGTGTCAATTTTAATGTCACTTAGATGTGCGTTCACTTCGACATTCTGTGTGTCGGTTTGTTCGTTGACTTGGTTTTGTATAACAAAAAAAACTTCGACACAAGATGATTGGTCTATTCCCGATGACGTACAATTTCAAATTTTAAATTTCAATTGGGCTTAATTTAAAAACTTTTGGCTTTTTTAACGAACTGACTATTTAGAATAACTTGTATAGCGACTATTACAATATAATTTATAAAACATGTGAACATGGCCCATTATAATACATTTTCCACATGCTTATCGAAATGAGTTATTTGTATGCCGAAAATAAACTTCTAGCATCTGCAACTTTTTAATTTTAAATTTGTTATTGAACTTATATAAAGTTTTAAAAATTAGTTTTTACAACACTTATTACCCCATATAGTATTGATATAAAAACAACATAATTTTTTTCCTCTATAAAATACAACATTTTTAATTACAAAAGCTTTTTCAAGAGCAGTTATATAAAAAAAAATCATTCAAATCATGCAATTTTGAAATAATCACAATTATAGAGAGGCGATCTTTTTATGTTTAAAAAATGACACAGTAAGCTATGGTATAGAGCATTCAATATAAAAACCGATGCACGTCAGAGATGACGTCAGTGACAATCATTGGTACCACACACACTAATAAAAATAATTAAATTTTATTTTGCAAATAAATGAACAAATTTAGACGCATGGAGTTCATTTTTATAAAATTGCATATTAAAAATGTATTTTTTTATCATATCACAGTAGTAAATGTACTGTAGGCTGATTATTAACGGAATACTTTCTAGTGAATTTCATAATAAAAGTTGGCATCAAATGTGTCAGCTTTTAATTTTAATACATTGTTGTCAATTGTTATTTGTTTTGTATTATTTTGCATCGATCGATTTCTTTTCAACAAATTATTTGTATTTTAGATTAAATTATTAACAAACTGTTCTTTTCAGAACAAATTTATTAGGAATTTAATAGTAATGTTCGTTTATTGTGTATTTTTTTATTGAAAAATGCCAAAACAATTAAATAGTCGCTGCAAGGAACTAGTGGCTTCTCTAATAAATTATTTTGAGAACGTGATAATAATGGGCCTTTGTTACCTTTAACGGCTGTAAGAGAAGTGAGTTAAATAATAATGTATCACCGTCAAATTACTATAATTATTTTGTTTCAGCGTGTCGCAGAAGCACTTAATCTCAATGTTTCTACTGTTAGTTTTATTTCACAAGCTGCAAAGAACAGTGAAGTTCCAAAGTCACCACCAAAAAAGCGCCCTACACACATGAATTCTGAATACCAGTGCTATTCTAGATGTTATTTGTAGCATGTACGAGTCTAGTAAGTGTATATGTATATAAATTATAATTAAACAATTACAAATTAATGTATGATTTCAGAGGAGCATGTAAGTTTAGATTCTTTGTTGGTGAAACTTAATGAGAAGGAGTTGTTCAATGGATGTCGCACATCATTGCATACCTTATTATTAGAAATAGGTTTTAAATGGCAGAAAGATGAACCAAGACGAGGTCTTATGGAACTTCCAGATATTGCCGTGAAACAGGCAGAATTTTTAAGAAAATATATCGAATAAAAGGAAGCAAATTTGTACCAGTTTGTTTTTATTGATGAGACTTGGATTTTGCAAAATGGCACCATAAACCGTTCTTGGCAAGACAGCAATAAAAGAAGTGTAAAAAGTACAAAAGTTGATGATAAAAGGTTAATAAAAAAAAACTAATAATAATAATAATAATAATAATAATAATAATAATAATAATAATAATAATAATAATAATAATAATAATAATAATAATAATAATAATAATAATAATAATAATAATAATAATAATAATAATAATAATAATAATAATAATAATAAAAATAATAATAATAATAATAATACTCTCCCTAATTCACCCCCTTACGAGTGAATTTCAACCCCTGAAGTCGACTGAACGACTTGTGTAGGGGAAGGGACGGCTATTATTATTATTTGCCGTGAAGCTCCGGGGCGACTTAAAGATGATTGATGGTGCCATTTGACTTACAGGTGAGGAAAACCCGGAAAACCTCACCCACCATCATCGAGACGGTAATGTATGGCGAATTTTTTTAATCTGCATGTCATATCAACAGAAATTTCTATTAATACGCCACACATCAAATCCTAAACCGAACCATGCAATTTAATTAAAAATCCACATGGTCTGGTCTGGGATTCGAAACCCAGCAGTCTCAGACTCATAAACTTGCCTATAAATGAATATAAGCGCGATAGACTGCTACACCACCGTCCCGATAATGAATATATAAATGTTAACTGTATATTGATCTTTTTTATAGATATATAATTCTTCATGCTGGAAACAAAAATGGATTTATTGATGGTGCCGAGGCCATATTTACTTCAAAAAGCAAAGATTATGATTATCACGGTGAGATGAATAATGAAAATTTTTTAAAATGGTTCGAAGAACAATTGCTTCGAAGACTTCATGAACCATCTTTAATTGTAATGGACAATGCTTCATACTATAGTACATTGGCTCATAAAACACCGAATAGTACTTCGACTAAGGTTCAAATTCAAGAGTGGTTGACGAATCAGAACATACCTTATTCAGTCACCATGTTTGAGGCTGAACTTTTGAACCTTGTTAGACGGTGAGTAATGGAAATCAACCTTTTCTGTATTTTTTAAATGATTTTATTTTTTTAGTAATAAACCACCAAAAATATATGTAGCTGATATGCTGGGTGAACAGTATGGACATAAGGTGTTACGTCTTCCTCCTTACCATTGTATTTTTAATCCAATAGAACTGATTTGGGGTATTTTAAAACACTATTATAACAGGCACATTGGTCGGGATGGAAAGACACAAAGAGATTGTATAGACATGTGGTCTGAAGCACTCCGAACCATTACCCCACAAATGTGGGCAAACAGTATAAGACACACTGAAAAAGAAATTTTTAAATGGTGTGAAACAGACTGGACTGGACCGATTGGAAATTGCTCCCATTATTATAACACCAAATAGAGATTATTCTGATTTTAGTTCTGATTATTCTGATTGATTTTAGCTTAAATATTATTTAAGTTTTAAAATGTCATGTATTGTTAATTTTATTACCTAACTGTTCTAATTATTGTTACTTCTTTTAAATATGGACGTTTATAAACTAACTGAACATAATTATTTTTTATTGTAAATTAAATGAAGCCTAAATAAAATTTGTTTGTTTTTTCATCCTTAACATAACCTTTTTTTGTCATTTTAAACCTCTTGTGTGAAATTTATTACTATTAAATTCAGTGTTTTTCTAAAACTTCAATTTAAACATTATCAATGACCTTCATTGGCTTTTATACAGAATTCGTTATACATTTAAAATTAATTGCTCCTAATAACATAGCCAAAAAAAACATAACCTCATAGTTTTAAAAATTCCTACATTCTTAGAATATTTTGAAGATTGGGCAACACTGCAAGGCTATGACTTGACAACTGATTGATGACGTGTATCGGTTTTTATATTGAATGCTCTATATATTATATTTATTGAAATAATTATATGATAATATATATTTTTTTATTTTTTAGGGTAACATTAGAATAATCTGTTCGTATATTTTAAGATTTAAACTCTTACCAGTATTAGAACAATATGCAAAGTCTTATTATTCTTTAAAAACAGAAGACGAACTTTTTAATAAAATCATTTGGAACAATGTTAATTTATTTAAAATTTTTGTTATTTCGCAGATATTTTTTGCGTGCGGTTTGATTGTATCTACTTTAACTTATCTTGCCATAAATAATGATGGTTTTTGTTATACTTTTTTGTTTTCCAATAATTTGCTTTTCAGACAATCTATAGGTTTTATTTATGTAGAACTTTTAGCCATTGTATCACTAACTATAATTTACTCATCAAGTTTTTCTTATTGGCTAATTCTATATGTTCAAAAACAAACCGAATTTCAAATAATGCTTTTATCTTATTATGTACAGAAAAATTTAATAGAAATGTCTGTAAATGAAGAAAATTGTATATCCGATGAACATTTTCAAGATCTTGTTTTTAGAAGATTGTGTTTCTGCATAAAACACCATGTCCATTTAAAAAGGTAAGTTACAAGTCGTTTACATACAGTTTTTTGTAGGAAGTCTTATGAAGCGCGCCGTTGCCAGCCGTCGCTATACTGAGATAGGCAAAAAAACAGGTCCGGTCTTAGGTAAAATTCGACAGAAGTTTAAATTTTATCTCAAAATTTGTATGTTCAATAATAAATAATGAACCATGAATTTCAATATTACGAATAGGGATTGCAATCCGGAAAATCGGATCCGGTAATCCGGCGGATCCGGCATCAATATACACTTACTAGATCCGGTACCAATATACCGGATCCGGTTACCGGGTCCGGTGATTGCATATTTTGGTAAAATAACAGCGCCATTGCATGAGTAGGTACTTTAAACGCGTGGTGCTTATGCCTGTGAGTCGTTTGACGCTGAAAAAGAAAATGACTGTATTTGAAGGTTAAGGAATTCGAGGATAATACTTGTCTGATAATTATGATTATTTGCTGACAACTAAGCCGGCAAAAGTGTAGAAGCTGAGCGAGCCTTCTCGGCCGCAGGCTACATTTGTGGCAGATAACACAATCAATACAATTTGTTTCCTGATATAGTTTTTTTAAACCAAAAGTTGATTATTTGTTTAAACACTAAAGAATTTAAATATAAAGAATAGTTATTGTGATTGTTGTGGTATGCTATAGTGCTATGCTATTCATTGGACAAATCCGGCAGTCTGTCATATATAAGAATAAAACAAAATATAATTCTGACATGGCTAATTATTGATATTATTGTGATCTCAGTTAAGGCTAATTATTATCTTATATTGGAACAGACCTCATATTGATCTCTACTTTATCTTTAAAATCCAATAAGACTGAAGCACCAGCTACGTTACTTTAAATTTGACACAAAATTTAATTGTTTTCTCTTTTTAAAATTAGTCATATAGTCGAGGCAAAGAAGCACTTAAAAGACCAAAAGTTTGGAATTTTTTAGGCTAAGACGGATCAAAATGTGTTTTTTTGCATTTACTTCCAAAGATTATTTGGAAAAAATGTTACTACTTTTTATCTCATACAAACCGAAAATTGCATTGCTGCAGCCAAAATGCATTCAAAAAATGCATTTTTTGAGACGGCTTTTGGAAGATTCAAGAACTTTGTAAATAAGAGTCAGAACTGGCCCAAATCGTATTCCCGGAGGATTTCGAGGTCGCTGTTCACGATTATAATGTTCAAATTGACCCACAGCTGACCTGGAGCTCAAAAACGACAATGAACATCATCTCTGTGGGACTCTCCCGAAATTCATGCGGCGAAGGAGATAAACACGGCGCCCGGGGATTTTTTGGGTCGCTAAATTCAAATATGGCATCGGCAAACCTTTCCCTGACACCTGGTGAGCCCGAATCTGAATGTGAATGTCATCCCCAAGAATTGTCCTAACAAGATCGTCAAAAATAACCCGAAAATCATTGTAGGGGCAATTTTTTGTGCGCTTTATCCAAATTTGACGTCGAAAACGATCCTCTGAACACCTGCTGCACCAAAACCTCGACGCGGACCTCATCTCTGTGGGTTTTCCTCACGCAATCGAAAAGGACAAACCGAAATTCGTTATTGGGGGTTTTTTGGAGCGCTAAATCCGAATTTCCCGTTGGAAACGACCCTTCATCACCTGGTGCACCGGAACCTAATCCTGAACGTCATCTCCGTGGGACTCTACCAAAAGTCATGCGGAGAAGGATAGAAACTAGGCGTCGGAGTTTTTTGGATCGCCTAATTCAAATTTGGCATCGTCAAGCACCTTCAGCGCACCTGGTGCCCCCGAACTTGGACGTGGACGTCATAGTCGAGAATTTTCCTGACAAGATTGCCAAAAATAACACTAAGGGGCGTTTTTTGGAACACATTAATCCAACTTTCACATCAAAAACGATCCCCCGAACACCTAGTGCACCAGAACCAGGACCTTAACGTCGTCTCCGAGGGTTTTCCTCACACAATCGAAGAAGATGAACCCAAAATCTTTATGAAGGGTTTTTTGGAGCGCTGAATCCAAATTTCACGTCGAAAACGACCCTTCCAACACCTGGTGCACCAGAACCTTTATCTTGGGAGAAAATAGATAGGCCGCTCGGCAAAATTCGGAAATATAGCCGGAGATTATTTTCATAAGTCTCCTTGCTCTATTCAAACCCGGCATTTAGAATTTTATAGGACTGGATCAACTTTTTTGAGGGCCCCAGGCAAAAGTTATACATCAATGAATGTGTGAAATTATTAGACGATTTTCGGTTAGTTTTCTACGATAGTATCTGAAAAACCCTTGAAGACGACATTCAGCCCAAGATTTCGGTGCACCAGGTGTTGGAAGGATCGTTTTCGACGTGAAATTCGGATTCAGCGCCCTTTTGAGTTCGTCTTATTCGATTGTGTGAGGAAAACCCTTGAACACGACGTTCAGGGCCAGATTTCGTTGCACTAGGTGTTCGGGGGATTGTTTTCGACGTAAAATTTGGATTAGGCGCCCAAAAAATGCCACTACAATTATTCCCGGGGATGACGTCTACGTCCATGTTTGGACGCACCAGGTATCCGGGGGGTATTCCCCGATGCCACATTTGCATTAGCGCCTCAAAAAAATCCCATAACGAATTTCGGTTCGCCTTTTTCGATTGTATGCAAAAAACTAACGGAGATGAGGTCCGCGTCCAGGTTTCGGTGCACCAGGTGTTCAGTGGGTCGCTTTTGACGTGAAATTTGGATTCAGCGCCCCAAAAAACGCCTCTACAATAGTTTTTGGGTTGTTTTTGGCGATCTTGTCAGGAAAATTCTCGGGGATGACATGCACACCAGGTGTCCGGGGGGCGTTCGCTGATGCCATATTTGAATTCAGTAACCCAAAAAATCTCCGGGTGACCAGTTTCTCTCCTTCCTCTTGTGAATTTTGAAAGAGTCTCACGGAGATGACGTTCATCGACGTTCCTGAGTTCCAGGTCGGTTGTGGGTCAATTTGAACATCATAATCGTCATCAGCGACCTCGAAAACTCTGGGAAACTCGATTTGGGCCAGTTCTGACTTTTATTTACAAAGTTCTTTAATCTTCCAAAAGCCGTCTCAAAAAATGCATTTTTTTAATGCATTTTTGGCTGCAGTAATGCAATTTCTGGTTTGTATAAAATCAAAAGTAAACAAATTTTTTCCAAAAAAGTTTGGAAGCGAACGCAAAAAACGCATTCTGATCCGTCTTAGTCAAAGAAATTCCGAACGTTTTTGCTTCAAAACCTCGACTAATAATAAAGTTGATTTCGTAAACGTATAGTTTTTTTTACACTTTATTAACAGTCCATGATGGAACAAAAAATAAAAGTTAAGTTATCCTGGTTAGATCAATCCGGTGGGATTTGCCCAGATCCGTCCGGATCTGGCTGGATTGATGGAAATTCGGTCAAATCCGGCTGGATTGAAAATAATTACGGATTGCACTCCCTAATTACAAATTTATAAGTTAACAAATAATAAACAAATAGATAAGCCATTGTGGATATTGTTAGATGTTACGGGTTTTATTCTATCTAAACCTAGACTAGTCTAAATTACCCTAATTTACACTACTCTAAACTATTCTAACCTATTCTATTTCCTAGCCTACTCTATTGTAAATTACTCTAAACTTACATTACTCTAAACTAGGTTTTTCTATTCTAAACTATTCTAAAATAATCTCAATTATTCTAACTTATTCTAATGTCTATCCTACCCTATCCTAAATTAGTCTAATCTATCCTACTTATTCCTATTACTATTCTACGCTAACTATTTACACTATTCTATTTCTAATCTATTCTACGCTTAACTATGTACACTATTCTACTTCTATTTGATTCTAACTTACCCTAAGCTACTCTATTAACTAAACTACTCTATTTACTAAACTACTCTATTACTTACCTCTTCTACTATAACCTATGCTAATCTCTTTAGTTACCTTTAGATTTAAGAGTGTGCGGTATATAAATGTATATAAATCAATAAATGGGGTCCATTAAATAAATTCATAAAATATCCATTTTTATCAAACATATTTTGTAGTAAAATATAAGATAATATTTTGTAATAAAGTATAATCTCACCTGGAGTATATTCAATTATAATTAACACCTTAATAAATAATTTAAAATGTAAGTAAATATATTTCGCTACTTTGAACAATAACTCTAGCTCATTTAATTACTAAAAAGCTTTATTTTTATTGTTATTGTTTACATGTCGATTTTAACTCCTTCAGTTGTCAAATTCTTCTAAATTTATAAATATTGACCACAGTCTTACCAGAAATTGTCCTATTACCCTTTTGTAGTCAGGGCATTCTTGCCAAGACATTGACTTTTGTTGGCCATTTTGTGGAACTTCCTTCCTGGCCCAGTTTTTGCTTGGATTCTGATTGTGGCATGTGCCAAGATTTCAGCTAGGATTTTCTAGGATTTATTCTTGTGCAAAAACCATAGATTCCTTTAGTCCGATATATTGTTAGTGATCTTTGTGATTCATACACCTAGTGGTGGATATAGTATCAGGCTAAAAGTGTAAATTGAATAAATTAACAACTAAAAGGTCACATACCATCAAGGGTGAGTTTTTCAAAATGAATTATTAGTTCACTTACCTATATTCCCAACAGCCTTCTGTATACATAATTGTTATAATCGTCAATGTTTTTCAGACCTCCTTGGTTCACTCCTTTCGTTCGTGCGTTCCTTCTTCGCTCGTTCAGATTTGCAATTCTGTGTAAACACTTTTATTAGAGGGATACGTCTAAGGACTGTGTGCACATTCTCTCCACCTCTCCATATTAAAAAGGGCTTCTCCACTTCACCGTTTGCGTGCTAGCAACAGAGTACCGACAATTAGATAACCCCACCGAATACGAAGTCATTTTCATAGCAGTCTACTATCTACCGATTTCAAGAGGAAGCTGCCTAACTGGACATCGTGCTTCGTTGAGTTCACTTAATCACGGTTCCTTTTTTTTAACCCTATATTTCGGAGGGCCGCCATCTACTAACGAGGTTAGGTTGTTTGAGACCCAGCCTACAACAACCATATAGTTAAATACTTGTTTAATTTCTTTCTTATATGTATATATTTAAATTGTAATATCCACCTACCGGTTTAGTTTTTTTTTCTTTTTTGTAATACGAAGAGTACTCTACGTTAACTTTGACCACCCACTTGAAGGGTTATATATTATAAGGGTATTTAATTTAGAGGTAAGAATAGTACACGCCTTGTACATAATAATTTTCTTTCTTTCCTAATAGTAGACATTGCGTATAAATGTAAATTTCTTGGTTATAATTTTACTTTTGACAACGATCGAGGTTATAAAATAATAAAGGCCCGTTCACATTCTATCAATAAAAAGTTCTTTTTTCTTCTTTCTATTTACAGGAACCCGACCCCTGAGGTTACTCGTCAACCTGATTAGGGGAGTTCGATAATTTGAACCCCTTTATCAGGCTACCCGTAATATAGATTATATTTAATATATTTGAATTTGGCGCTCTTGTAATCATTCGGTCGCTCACGCATGTGCGCCAGGTGGGCGGTGCGCGTTCCAGAGGGAACGACATCACCGTGGCAGTCACTGCCTGACATTGATCGACAATCGATTTTATTATGGAAGTGCAATCCAAAATAATTTTGGACCGCCAAAACCCTTGCAGAACATAATAAGGTCAGTCTTGAATGGGTGCCTGGAATGAAGGAGTGTTGGGAAACAAGAAAGCATGCCTCCTAACGGGAAATAACTAGAACGTACATGTGAAACATAAAATAGAGAACACCATAAGCTACAGTTGGATCTTCCTGGATTCAGGAAGTCCAGAATATTCAAGAGAAGATAAGACCGTAATATAACTGTTTACGGGACAATGTTGCCTTAGAAGACACATATATCTGTTAGGGATATCTATGTAGAAAATATAAAGAGGTGAACGAAACTCTTATTAACATATTGTGCCATTTCCGGAATCTTAAATGGGATCGGAAATAGTACAATATGCGCAACCCGAAAAAATCGCGAACGCGCTCATCAGACATATTCTTGAATATATCAAGTATATTAACCAGATGGGATAGAATCTAAAAGGAATGCAATAAGCCTACACTTTATTTCAAGTAGACTTTAAATCTCATTCTAATTAAGATAAATAGATAAGTTATTACACAATCATAATAATTCATTTTCTTTTAGTTTAGTTAAATCACTAAAATACTCATATCTTGAAGTGATTATAATTTTCTACTTTTGGTACGATATCGCTGGTGGTATTGCATTATTTTATTACATAATTGCGGTGAGTTTTTTAAATTTTTTAAAATTATATTTATCTATAATAATTGTTATTGTTAAATTATAGTCATAGTACATATACTTTTAATATGTTTAAAAAAAAATACCACTTTATTTCTCATTCCCATGCATGATAAATTGCGATGAATTTACAGTAACACTATTAAATATGGATATGTATAGTCTTATTCCTCTTAAAATACGGACTTGATAGTATGTCTAGTTTAGTTATGGAGTTATTGTAGATAGGTTTTTGGCAGACTTTTTAGTTTTGCAGTTTTTTATATTCTTTTAATTTTTTCCTACTTTTTAACGGCTTGCGATGAACTGACAGTACCACTATTATATATGGATATTCATGAGCTTATTTTTTTAAAAATATAAAGTTGATAATATGTCTAGTTATAGAGTTATTGTAGGTAGTTTTTTAGCAGACTTTTTAGTTTGTAGTTTTTTATAATTGTTTAATTTTTTTTCACTTTTTGACGGCTTTTGATAAATTGACAGTAACACTATTAAATATGTATACAAATAGACTTATTCTTCTTAAAATATGAACTTCATAGTATGCCTAGTTATAGAGTTATTGTAGATAGTTTGTTGGCAGACTTTATTTTAACATTAAAATAACCAAAAAAGGTTGACAGCTGTGTGCACGTAGTTTAGATTCAAAAGAAAAAACTTGTATTTCGTGCAAAACTTTTTTATTAATCAATGCAAAGCGCTTTCGGCTTATTTGCCATCATCAGTGCTCATTGTCCACAACGTATCCAACAAGTTCCTGGTCATCCTCACTCCCAAAATTATATATTTCGGGATATTTACAACTTGCTAAATCATAATTTTATTAATATTAATATTTTCAAATTTAAATTTCTCTCTTCATTTTGGTTCAAGTTGTTTAACCGTTTCCACATGACAGTGGTGACAAGCGACACTTGAAGACTTTGATTTTAACAGTTTTTTTATACTTTTAATTTTTTCTTAGTATTTCACGGCTTGCGATGAATTGACAGTACCACTATTACATATGGATATTCATAAGCTTATTTTTTTTTAAATATAAAGTGGATAATTTGTCTAGTTATAGATTTATTATAGGTAGTTTTTTTGGCAGACTTTTTAGTTTGTAGTTTTTTATATTCGTTTAATTGTTTCCTACTTTTTGACGGCTTTTGATAAATTGACAGTAACACTATTAAATATGTATATGTATAGACTTCTTAAAATACGAACTTGATAGTATGCCTAGTTATGCAGTTATTGTACATAGTTTGTTGACATACGTCATATTTTTATAGTGTTTTATTTTCTATTTTTAATTTTTTTTTCTCGTTTTGACGACTTGCGATAAATTGACAATTCCACTATTACATATAGATATTTATAGACTCATTCTTTTCAAAATATGAATTTGATAGTATGTCTCGTTATGAAGTTATTGTAGATAGTTTTTTGGTAGACTTTTTATTTTAACAGTTTTTTTTATACTTTTAATTTTTTCTTACTCTTTGACGGCTTACGATGAATTGACAGCAACACTATTAAATATGGTTATATATAGTCTTATTCCTCTTAAAATACGAACCTAATAGTAGATCTAGTTATGAAGTTATTGTACATAGTTTGTTGACAGACATTTAATTTTTATAGTGTTTTTTCTAATTTTTATTACTCTTTGACGGCTGTTATCAGGAATGTACCTAAATAGTCATTCTTATCGATCACAGCCATCTCAGTTATTAGAAAAATTGAAAATATAATTTTGGATTTAATTTTCTATATTTTTTAATATCTGTAAGCACATTCCAATAATAAATAATGCATCAAACAAGGACGAATAATGTATTTTTTTACAATCACTATCCAAAGTAGACTTCGAAATTTTTTTCTCTATTTCTTAAAATAATGTGATAGTAGCAAAAATCTTGCTTCAACGAAAAGTTAGTAGCTTTCGAAAGATTGCTACGCGTCTTAAGCGGCAAAGTATCACTTTTCGCTCTTAATACACAAATAGCTATTTCGGAATCCTACGTAGTCGCCCGAAAAACTCAACTTTTCGTCCTAATAGTATAAACTACCATTTTATATTAACTTTGTAAAATAAACCGACAAAAAATAGTTCCATTGATATTTTGAAACTGTCCTATTATTCGATATAAATATTAATTGGAAAAACACTAAATTATTGTATTATTAATTTGTTAATTAATTATTTACTACATTTTATAATTGCAATATTTAACGTTTTTTAATGTAGCCGCTATAAATAGCAAAAGAATCTAATCTTAAGTTCATCATGTAGCTTGATAAACAGTAATATTGAATTTTGGGTATATGACATTAGTTTGAAATTAAAAATAAATAAAATATTTTAAAAATCAATACTATTTATTGGTACACCCTCATTGTTCATCTAATACGGATTAAGTTAATTTATTTACGAATATTACAAAACTCCGTCGTTTGTAGTTTTAATATTTTTATTGAACATAGTATATGTATTGGCTTTTTAGAATGTTGATCCTCATTACATGTCTGCAGTGTATTTGAATATAGCGGAAGGTATTACAGAAGGATTGACACTTTGCATATTTGGACAACATCTAATAAATCAAGTAAGCCAAATAATTTATAATTTTTTTTATACAATCGGTTTTTCGAAAGTACGATCTGCACCGACACAGTATTATTTCGTATTTTGAAAGGCATATCCAATTATTGGCACTATTTTGAAAAATTAGTAGAAACGCAGGATACAGAAGACTTAAGAGCTGGATCGACTTTGACAAAAAGATACTAAGTGTTTGTAAAAGAAAAGTTAAAATGAAATTAACTTCATAGACATTTTTTAGCACTAGCATATCAAATGCTGTTTATATAATGGATCCTGTGATTGAACGTTTACGTTATAACATATAAAATAACAGTAGACATCATATCGGTATAATGGGGCATGTTCAAAAATGTTGAAATTTTTTTTATAAATAATAGAGTTCAAAATAAAGCTACATTAACATTTTTTTTTATCTATTCATTTGCCCGAGTTATTAATTTTTTTAAATTTATAACGTCACCGGAAATAGACCAATTGGAACTAGTCACACAACGTTGCCAGTTAGACGGTATCCGAAAAGTAATATACGTTCGTTTGTGTGCACCATCTTACTTTTAGACTTCTAAAATATCGTTAAACAAATATCCTTTAAATATCAATTTTTTTTAAAAGTATTATTTATGTTTAAACTTTCACCATATTTATAGTTTCATTGTTTTAAAAAACGACAACTAATAAACAAGAAAATGGAAATGCGGCAGCACTGCATGTGTCATCTGTGAATCAGGAATTTTTGTGTTGTCAATCGATAATTATGCAATTTTGATGTTTTTATAAATATTATTGCCGTTTTTGAAAATCCACATCGAATGCATTTTTTACATCTCGAGCATTTTTTTATCCACATCGGACACATCTGTCCCATTACATTTACGTATACTGAATCACGTGATCAAAGATTTACTACATCTCAGATGCATCCGATGTGGATTCTCAAACGCGGCATTTGAGTATGAAAAAAATGTTTCCTTCCAAGATGTGATAATGATTTACATTTTACATTCATTATTAAAAATATTTATTAGTGTTGCTAGAAATATAAAAAGACGAAAATTATTTTGTTGAGGTTTGTATCTATACTCTTTATTAAGGGCGCAGTATCACTGTATTTTTCATATAAGAAGCAAGGGTTCACCATTTCCGATTGCATTTAAATCCCGCTAAATGTATTAAAATGAATCTTCTACCAGCTTAAAGTATAAGGTTTGGAGAATGAAATCTCCTATTTTTTATTTGTCCTGTTTATACACCGCATTTTAAAAAAAATCATAAAAAGTGATTTTAAAACCACAGGCTAAAAAGTAGGAGATTTCATTCTACATATTTTTCTAAGTATCCCGCCAAAATATTTCTAAATTTTATAGCGTATTTTTTAAATCTAACTGGAAATACGATTAACAAATATTTGATAAATTTATTTGTCAAATTAGAGATTTTCTATGAATTCCTGTAATTGTGTATAGTTCATGTAGTTCATCTATTTTTAAGAAGATGTCACCGTAAAAAAAATCTAGCTACTCTGTTTTAGAGATGGTTTTAATAGGTAAATGATTGTTTAGAGGTACCAATTTTTGAAACAATGATACAGCTGTATGCCGTCTTTTATTGTTTCGTGATTTTCATATATATTTGTCTCGCTTTGCGTTCCAGATACAAAATTATCGATTTGTGTTCCTTGCGTATGAACAAGTATTGGCCACGTTGCCAGATGTACAATAAATATCGATTTATACGATAATTTCACAATTTTTTCTCAGGCGAATTTAATTTTAAAGTGGGTGAAATGTGAAATGCGGGAGAGGAACTTTATTGCATTGAGATGTAATTTGAATCCGAATGACCTGGCATCACTGTATGGTACGCACGTAATATTTGCGGGACTTGCTTTCTTCTAATGAATGTTATTTTATCTTTATAAGGAACTTTATTTCTGAGTTAACACGTTGACTGCTATGTGTATATGTACCCTTGTATATGTCCCATTAGTGCGTAATTGTTCAATATTTTAAATTGTGTTAAAGACACGCAAACATGTTTCAAAGAAAAGTTATATGGATTTAGAAAATACATATTTTAAAAATATTTTTGGATATACAGGGTGGTATATTTTTGCCTGGCATATTTTTTAAAACGAACATCATGTATTTTATTTCAGTTTTAGAATGATTTGGTAATACTGTATTCAAGCCTAGAATGTTTAAAAAAACTATTACAGGTTTGCCAAGCAATTAAATTTTTATGAAATTAGAGAATGATATGCTGACCCCAAATTAAATTATCATAATTTGGGTAGGATTACATTAATTTCAAAATTGTTTAATATACAGACTTGTAGCACATTAAGATAACAAATAGTGTTGATAGTGCTGGATTCTTTTATACCGAGTGTTTTTAAACTTGTCTTATATATGGCTACTTTGAGGTTTAATTTACTTAATTTTTTCAAAGGCAACATATTTTAGCATACAATTCCTTATAAATTTGCCTGTTCAACAATACCAACATGTTAGAGAATAACACCCTGCAGGTAGTTATACATATTTGATTGTTTTCAGGTTGTCAAATAATTTTAATTGACTTCATTCATTTGCTATGTTATATGTAGGGTGTATCAAAGCGCGAGGTTACGATTTATTTAATTGTTTCAATGGAATTCACTGTATTAATTAATTGGTGGTATAACATAGAGAGTATCACATTTAAAAAATTGAGAAAATCGTAACCTCAAATTTTGACACATTCTATATACAACATATCAAATGAATCAAATTGAAAATATTGTTCGACGATGTAAAAACAATCAAATATGTATAACAACCTGCAGGGTGTTTTGCTTTAAAAATGCACACTGCATATTTATGAATAATTGTTAAATATGGTCATACAACTTTTATATTATTTTTTTTTTCGTATTTCCTATTATAAAACTCATGTGTTATTGACTATCATATTGGTATCGTTGGATATGTAAATTTATAAGGAATTGTATGTTTAAATAACATACAGCGTGTGGCATTTGAAAAAATTAAATAAATTTAACTTGGAATTAACCATATTTAAGACTTGTTTTTCAAAACACTCTGTATAAAATAATCCAGTTATATCACCACTATTTGTTAGCTTAGTATCTTATTACTATTTTTTTAAATTAAATTATAATTTAATTTAGGGTCTGCATCATTCTCTAATTTCATAAAAAAATAATTTATTGGCAAACCTGCAATATTTGTTAATAAAGTTCTAGGGTTAAATGCAGTATTACAGCATTGCATGCAGCATTCTAAACCTGAAGTAAAATACAGGGTTTTTTATTTAAAAAATATACCTTTTTATTTGTCAGACAAAAACGCAAAACACTGTATGTCTAAAAATATCTTTAAAATATCCATTTTTGAAATTCATATAACTTTTTATTTAGAAATTATTTACGTGTCCATAACACAAATTGAAATATTGAACAATTACGCACTAATGTATGTCCAGGGCCGACTAGAGGGGGGGGGGTAGCCGGGACCAATTCCCGGGGCCCGGGCTTAAATGGGGGCCCGGCAGCGCTGTAAGGGGGCCCGTCAAAGTTTTTTTTTTGTTCTGCATGAGAAATTCGACACAAGATGAGAGAGGGAAGTTAAGTTTAAATTAATTAAAAGTTTTAGCCTAGAGAAGTTTTATTCGGGTGAGGACTTTTTTTTTGTTTAGAAGAAGAAGTAATTGAAAGGGAGAATAGTTTTTGATGTAAAGACCTTTTAAATTCTATTTCAGTAGAAGAGGAACAGTTTTTGGTTAAAGATTTTTTTGTCACATGGCCCGATCTAGCGAATTGTCCTGGGGCCCGGCCTGGCTCTCGGCGGCCCTGTGTATGTCCTGAATATATTATTAACAATATATGCACGCCACATATGTTTGTAATAATTTAATCCCGCGCCGCGTGTATGTATTTTATTCGCGCATCTATTAGATATTGTAGTTTACCTAAGTATTTACTTAAACTACTTAAAACGTAAAAACAGACTTAAATTTTTAGAAAAACTACTTCGGCTCAGCAGACCCGACCACAACATTTGCTTCGGCAGACAACGTGTTTTAAGTGCTTTTTTATTTATTTGTTGTTTAATGTGTATTTGGTTATTAATATTTCAAAAATGCTTATTTTTCTTATTGATTAATCTAAAATGAACACGTAATTTTTATTAATAATTGAAAATAGTACTGTAATTCTAAATTGATAAAAAAAAATTATAATAAAAACTTAATATGAAAACATAAATTACGACTCTACAAATGAAGTAAATTTTTATAATTAATTTCTCTTTTCTTACAAAAACATTATCTCAGCAATATGTCATAAGTTGCATACACACAGTATGTCTATGTAAGTTGACAGCATATAGAAAACTTTTTTTATTATTCATTTTATGTAAAAGTTATTCTTTATAAAAATGTATGCATGGTCTAACAGAAAATGCAACCACCCGATATCAAATTTTATCAGTCGGTTTTACAAGGTTTGTCAAAAAATTTATTTTCGACAAACCCTATATACGACTGATAAAATTTGATCAGATGTTTGAATTTTAGGTTTTAGACCATGCATAACTTTTTATGTAAAGTAACTTTTTTTCTAAAATTAATAGACCATTCAATTGTTTATGAAAAATAAGATTTTTTCTTAAAATTCTTAAAAAAGTTTTCCGTATGCCGCCAAGTTACACAAACATACTACATATAAATGAGATTAAATTTGTTGAAAATAATTTTTACTGATGCAGATCTATATAAAGTATTGTGGGTAAATACGGTAATAAAAACACTTTTTTATTATATTTTTCTTTTTTTTTTATTTGATTCATTGGCTGCAAGACCTTTCGGTATATACAGGGTATTCCATTAAGAATGGAAGCAACTGAAGATTAACTGATCAGAAATAAGCCGATTAAACGAAACATCCGTAGGTAAAACATTACTCGAAAATCAAAAATTATAAACAGCTACAATTTTTTTTGTTATTCAGTTTAATTTTACTAAATTCGGCAAACGTTATTGGTGTAATAAAATACACCTATCAGCAAAAAAAATAAGTTAAATAAGCTTTGCCAGTGGCATACTTCATGGGCAAGTAACACCTTTTTCCCTTCTAAATTTTAGTCCACTGTCCAAAATTTTGATTTTTTTTTATTAAATTTCTAAAAAGAGTACATTATTTATTTGAAAAACATCAAAAAATTTAAAATTTTATGTCTAAATAACTTTTTGGATAGTGACGTAAAATTTAGAAGGGATGCCGTATTACGTACCAATGCTGTACGCCTCTGGAAAAGTTAATTAAAGCAGGTAACTAATTTTTTGCTGATAGGTGGATATTATAACATCAAAACCGTTTGCCAAATTTAGTAAAATTCTTGTGAGTAATAAAAAAATATAGCCATAAATATTTTTTGGATTTTAACACCGTAATTCGGAAACGAGAAACATTTTATCTAAACATGATTTGTTTAGTTGTCTTATTTTATTCAGAGAATCGTCAGTTGTTCTATGTCCCATTCTTAACGAAACACCATGTATGGTATAATAGGTCCCTACGTAATGATACGAAGACATTTATCCTTTGTTGACTGGACACAAGAATGAACTACTAAGTAAATATACCGATATTCCGAATGTAATCCAAAATATTATTTTTATACCTGCTACATCGAAAATATTTGCAAGGTCAAGAACTCGTTTACGTATCATCGCGTAGTGGCTAGGGGTGATGAATTTGTTATTTTATAACAATTACCGTTTAAAATTAATAAAATTATTACGCCATCTGTTGAACAAAAGAACTATTAAATATGGAATATTGCTCCATCTGTTGAACAAAAGGATTCTTAATTTATGACATATAAATGACATCTATCAAAATTAGTTCATGTTACGAATATTGGGGGGTGGTACTGTGGCCTTAAAATAAAAATGTTTTATTGTAATTCATTTATTCAATTATCTACTATTGTAGTAACGATGTTTTTTTTTTGTTTTTTTAGATACCAGATGATTTTGAAAACTGTTAATTTTTTAAATGATGGATAAACCTTAAGGGTGGATTTATAAACTATGTTCAGTTCGCGCTCAGTTCGAGTTGGCAAGACATAACCACAAATTCCACAAAATAAAATTATATTTTGTTGTTATTTTTGTTTTAATTATTTTTGTAGATGGTGTTGGTCATAAAATAATTATGAATCATTATAATTTCTTATCCAAAACACACTTACCGTGTCATTGTGCTTTGTTTATGTTGAACTCGAACTGAGCGTGAATTGAACGCGAACAGAACGTAGTTTATAAATCCACCTTTATATATAAGAAGTGGATAGTATCACACACATGTCTCCACAGTTCTTGTTATTCACCACACAAGAGTCAGCTCACTGATTCTACCAAAAAAAGAAAAACAGAAAACAAAAAAATGTTGACTGGAAAATAACCTTCTACTGGGGGCATTTTTCATCTCTATTTAATAAACATACACCTGATCTTTAAGATGCAGCAGCAATTTCTGACATTGTCTTCTTCGGTTAATTTAAAATGAGCCTACTATAAGTTCGAAGGTGTATATCCTAAAACCCCTTCTGCAAGAACCTGCCTCGAAACCTCCTGAAAGTTTTAGAAATAGTGAAGTTTTGTCTGAATCGGAAGAAACATCTTTAATATCTGATTCAGAGGAACTTAATAATGAGCAGGATCTTCAAAACCAATGAACTCTCAAAACTGAAAATAAACCGAAGGTATATTTAGGATTGCCCAACAGTGTATTTAAAATCCTCAATATTTTTGAGAAGGGAAGTGTAGCTTACATAAACCTTTTACATTTCTGTGTGAATTAGTGGTATTTTTAACTTAAAAGAACTCATTTTGTAAGACTAAATACCAAATAATGTAATCTGTTTGTTTTTGTTTTATTAATTTATCACATTTCAGAGATTATAATAATTGTATAAAAACAAAAATGTAAATCTGTGAAAATTTTATTTTTTAACCTTTTAATAAAAATAAAAATACCTGAATAAGATAAACGAAGCAAAAAACACTTTATTTACAAATAATAAAAATATATACACAAGCCCAAAAAATGTTTTTCCGCCATTTGTTTATAAATTATTTATTTCAATTTTTTTCAATTTTTTTTTTACAGCTTTCTAGACAATTGCCAATAAAAACTGGAATAAAATTTTTTCCGTAATTTTAATGCACTAAGTCGTTTTTGGAATTTTTATTTCTTTCAGGAAAAAAAAAAAGTTGGGAATTTGTTTATAACAAATTGTTAACTTAATAAACTAAACAATGGAATTATTAATAAAAAAAATTTTTTTGCTGTCACTTTGTAGAGGACTGTCAATTATGATTAAAAAAAAAAACACATTTCTTAACTAATAATTTAAACAATAGATATATTAAAAAAACGATTATAAACAATTAAAAGTTATTATTAAGAAAAACAATTTTTTTTAAATCATAATTGGCAATTGTCTAAAAAGTTGTAAAAAAAAATTGAAAAAATTGAAATACACCATTTGTTTATAAAAAATTTATAAACAAATGAAGGAAAACAATTTTTTTTTAATTAATAAATGTCTTTTCTCGACATTAAAACATTAATATTATAATAAATTGAAAAAATTTTTTTTTTTATAGCACCACTCTGACTTTTCTGTTTTTGTAAACTTTAAAAAATTATTAACATTTTTTAAACTTTTATGAAGCTATTTTGTTTTATATGTTTATAGAAAGAGCTCCACGAGGCAAAAAAATTTACGGTAATTATTTAATATTTTTATCAATTTGTAATGATGAGAGAAATTCTAAAAATTTTGTTAATTAACAATAACCTACTTTGTTCGAAAATTAATTTTTATGAAAAATTCTAACGGGAATGAATTCTTCTAAGTGTTTAGAATATACCGTAATTTTTTTAAATTTTTGATTTTAATTTTATTAACTTAAAAAAATTATTTTATGTAACGTACTCGGTTTCGACGCCGTGCGCGTAACCTAAAAATGGCGCGCGGAAGGCTTCTTTGGGCGTTAAATTAAAATTATAAATAATGGAGATACAGTTCTGGGAATCAGAACTTATTTATAGCAAATTTCCTCCTCTTTAAGGGTCTTTTTTGAAAAATCCAAAAATATTTATATTTCACAAACTATAGGCAAAAAACCAAACACCATGTTTTTGAGGTGTTTAATTGTTTATACCTTTTGCAATTTTTTATGCACTGCAAAATTTTTCTTCACACATTGATCTAGACATTATTTCGAATCGAATGAGCTATTTGTGGGATCTTTTAAGTGTCGGATCCCATCATAAATAAATTGTTTTACTAAGACGTATAAGATCTATTTAATTCGTAGAATAAAAAGACATGTCTTGCATATAAAAATATAAAAGTCATAATATCATGATCAATAATAAATCTTAGCAACCAATGTTGCTTGAGTTTATCCTTTATCATACAAGGACTGCCACAAATTGAAGGGTTAGCTAAAAAGTGTTAAGTGTGTGACATTTTAACGCATGTAGTACAACTGAGGCGCTACAATACTTTCCCCCCTTTTTTTAAGTGTACGTGTTTCCATCTTTTGTGTTATTGACAAGAATGGTTTTTAGAATTAGTAAGTGCTAGGTATCAGATAAGTTCTTTCTACTTGAAGAATACTATCGTGATACCAATTTTGTATCTTCTGATGTTTTCTACCGGGACGTTTCGTTGCCCAAGGTAAAAAAACTAAGGACTATTTTCCACTAGCATATATGTGTGGGCGCATGTGGACGATTGACCCTTTAGCATACGACAATTGGGACCTCCACATATATGCACATATGTGTGGGCGCATGTGGGCGGTTGCTCCTTTAGCATGCAACAATTGAGACCTCCACATATGTGTGGACCGAGTCTTGTACCTACAAAATGCTACTTGCATGTGTGATGTGTGATGTGCGTTGTGTATTATGCTGTTATTGTATGGTCTTTTATTGCGATTTTTTTAATTATTAGTAGTATGTTCAAAAGTGTGTAAAGTTTAATTGTGTGGCAGCCAGTGGAAAGAATGAACTCACCTCCGTACAATAAATATTTCTTGCTCATACTGCTGCTGCTGTTGCACTTGGCGATTCAGCCGATTGCAGGCTCTGCTGTGGTCTCTATCGGAATCTCTGATCTAACCGGATTTTTTTTCATCTTGGGCTGTTCTATCATGGTTACCAATTGTGGGATCTTTAAAATGTCGGATCCCATCATAAATAAATTGTTTTACTAAGACGTATAAGATCTATTTAATTCGTAGAATAAAAAGACATGTCTTGCATATAAAAATATAAAAGTCATAATATCATGATCAATAATAAATCTTAGCAACCAAAGTTGCTTGAGTGTATCCTTTGTCATACAAGGACTGCCACAAATTGAAGGGTTAGCTGAAAAGTGTTAAGTGTGTGACATTTTAACGTATGCAGTGCAACTGAGGCGCGAACATAATTTTCGTAATAGTATGTCCCAAAAACACGCTTTTGAACTTGTTGATTAGACTAATAATGGAGATGTCAAATTATAATGTCCTTTAAAGATTCATTATCAAATTCAACTTGTTATCGACTTCATTATTTACTTTAAATGTGGAAGAAACAATGCAAAATACTTTATGTTTATGAGTAATTATTTCGTTTACAGGGCCAATATATCCTTTTCTCAAGTTATTCATACACTACCCTTCTAAATAGTTTTAAATGTTATTTAGTTTTAATTTTTGAGGTAGACAAATTGTATGAACTCGATTTATACAATAACAAATTTGCTATTTCTCAGGTAATACATAATTATACTTTTACTTCTAATTATAGAAATAATACCAACAGCATAGCTTTAAACGTCGCTCTCTTGCTCAAATTAGAAATTGGTCCTTGTTGCTTCAAAGTACAGATATATCGTCCCAATTTCTAGTGTTATATTTGTGGATATCAGTGTACGCTAATATATACGGAGTGGCCCAAAAGTCTGGAAACGGCCATTTATCTCGTAAATTGCTAGTCCTAATTATACAAAATTTGCGGTACACCTATTTTGGGATACGGAGATTCCAGATTTAATATTTGCAATGTTGCCAGATTTGCCGTTTCTCTTATATTTTTAGTCACTTTGGTTTTTTAAATTCATCATCCTGTATATTCAGTATTTATTGGAATCTCCTATTTAATACGAGTTCAACCATATGATTTTATGTAGTCTGGAAGGTCTTAAATAAATAAAACATTGATGGAGAAATGTGGTAGACGCATTTTACCATCGATTAGGGTACTGTCAACTCACAAACGGAGAACATTTTGAACACTTGGTAAAGTAACCATTATGTTAAAAATGTTGTAATCTTTCAATTGTTGCGTTTTAATGTAGTTGAAAATAGTTTGCATTAAAAAATTTATTGAGACAGGCTTTGCCAGATTTTTTTATTTATTTAAGACCTTCCAGACTACATAAAATCATAAGTGTTACATATGGTTGAACTCGTATTGAATAGGAGATTCCAATAATGACTGAATATACAAGGTAATCAAATTGAAAAACCAAAGTGACTAATAATATAAGAGAAACGGAAAATCTGGCAAATTTTGTACAATTAGGGATAGCAATTTACAAGATAATTGGCCGTTTCCATACTTTTGAGGTATATTATAAGAAAAATATATTTTTCTTATAAACATAAATGAAGTAAAGGGTAAATGTAAAATGTTTATTTTTGAAAAACTGTTGCTGTTCGACAACCCTAATGACCTGAGATAAATATGTTTGTACTATAAGGTGTATTGCTCCATATACGAGTAAACAGTAACTACTATTAAAACAAATTATAAATAAAGTCTTACATACCTTTCTGTCTTTTATAAACTGAGTATTGTTAAAAAATGCAGTAATCATCTCGGTAATTATATCTTGGTTTACAATGGGTAAAACACTCGAATCAACTTTTATAAATCCAGCTGAAAACTCATATTAATAATAAAATTAAACCAATTAGCAAAGAAAAAAGAAATAAATCTAGAACTGAGAAAAAAGTATACAAAACAAAAAAAGAATTTTAGGTTAGGTGGTCTAGGTGGTGTTAATTTTAAGTGTCACTTAGATGTTCGTTCACTTCTACATTCTATGTGTCGGTTTGTTCGTTGGCTTGATTCTCTATAACAAAAAAAAATTTCGACACAAGCTGATTGGTCTATTCCTGATGACGTACACATTTCAAATTTTAAATTTAAATTGGTTTTAATTTAAACACTTTTGGCTTCTTTAATAAACTGATTATGTAGAATAACTTGTATAGCGACTAACTGTTACAATATAATTTATAAAACAGCATATCTCACACGTGAACATGGCCCATTGAGGAAATCGAAAACAGAAGATGTTAAGCTGGCTGTTAGAAATGGAAGAAAATATTTCATTTCCAAAAATGAGGTTTTTGGTATTGTTCTGAATGTGAAAACAACAAAAAATCATTAGGTTAGAGTTTTTTGTGTTTCATTTTTCATTTTATTTTATTTATTATGGCGAAAAGATTAGCTAAAACAACTGTGAAACAGTATGAGTAGCTACTTAATTTTATTAAGCAAAACAAAATTATTTTCATGGTGAAAAAATATGTAAGAGAAAAAAATGCAAATCTTTGGCTAACATTTGCAGATTATAGAAATAAAAACGGATTCAAATATACTAAGAACTCAGATTATATCAACAGAGTTATTAGACTTTCAGTTTAACTGGAATGGATAATCCTTGGCCTTTGAAGAGTAATAAAATGGGGCCTCATTCTTGCATAAACTGCACCTATTCTTTTGGAATTCCATAATATAGAAGAAAATCTCATCAGGACTTTCAAAAAGATTATTGTGATCTCTAATATACCTTCTTTGGGATGTTTAATTCAGTCCTTAATTATATGGAAAATTATTATATAATAAAGATTTTACCTAGTAATTCATTAATATTAAATAGTATTAAAATTATAGCTAATATATACTTATCTCTTTATTTCATTCTCTAAGTCTTGTTTAAATTAATTAATCCCACCATTTTAAATCGAATTTCTAAAAATATCATACTTACTCCTATACAAATCATAATAGTATACTGTATATACTATATCAACACACATACAATTTCTTTTTAGTTTATTTGAGATGTATCACATTAGATTATTGTATACCAAGGCTTTTGAAAAAGAACAGCCTAAATTTACCTTAGGAACTTTTGACCATATGTTTGTAATTTTCTTTTTAAACGCATTTACCTAATATATACGGCCTGGATCCATCTTATTTGACAATCCAAGCAGAAATACAAAACTAAACCATTCTATATTCTTATATTATTACTTAGAAAAATGCTAAATTACAGATATGTGCGTCTCAGTATAGTCTGTACAATATACAATAAACTTAATTTTTAATTTTCTTTTAGAGTGTCAGCTATTACGAAACACTTTGTGAATGTCCCTGGTATAACTGGAATGGAAAAAATCGATCACTGTATGTAATGATGTTGATTCATGCTCAAAGACCTATTAAAATATCTGCTTATGGACTTATAGACTTGCATTTACCACTTCTATTAACTGTAAGCCGAACATTATGATTAACTCAATAGAATTTGATCTATATGTTGTTTTCATGAGATATTTTTAATATTATAATTTTTTTTTTTTTAATAAGTTAGAAAAAATAATCAATATTCGTCAACAATAAAGAGTTGTGTCCTTTTCGAAAGAGGGGAAAACCACTGAGGATGTAGGTATACAATAAGGAGGATTAATAAGAATGTGTGAGGATGTGCGAGGATTTGCTATGAGGTATGAGGATTTCTAGAGGATGTATGATGATTTTTAATGATAAATTTTAATTTGCTATAGCATTTAAAAGCTACGTTTCATTATAAAAACTGCTTGTAATTTTTTTCACAGTTTTAAAATTATATTTTCAACCTAAAAATAAAATTAAAATTAAATGTAAAATTTTAATAAGCTATACAAGGGTAAAAGCTGTGTTTAGCATACACACTGGTTGTTATTTTTTTTGAAATTTTAGTAATACATTTTAAGCCCTCTACCACCCCCTTACATTGCGGTATAGTCAAATAAACTGGCAACGCTGATATTATTCGTCTCCTGCTCTACCTAATGCTAACTCTCTGTTTTTTTTACATGTAATTTTGCAAAACATTGAAAAATGTTAAGACGGTGACACTGTATAGTATGATATCCGACCTACTGGAAAGTCACATCTAAAGTGTTTTCTGACGCGACTAGTATCGCATATATATGTGACAGTCATCCTACTATTTTGTTTTTGTCACACATAAGAAAAAATGTCTTGAAAGGAATAAATATTAAATAACTAGGTACCTACTTATACCTTTAAATATTTCTCCTGCCAATAAGTACAAAATAAATTGTTTTTATTTTCTAATATCATCTTAAGTATTATTTTAAATTTCCAACCCCTATGTATACGTTTTATTTATTTTTGTGCCTATTTTAGTGAATATTATAATTAAATAAAGATCAACAATACTAACACTATAAAATTTTGTGTCTTTGGCTGTATCTTATTAACCGTAATAGGTAGACAGTTGAAATTTTCACAGATTATGTACTTTTTTCTGTTGCCGCTGTGACAGCAAATAATAAAAAATAAAAATAAATTAAAGGAGACTTCCCTACTAGAAACGTGTTTTTTGCACGATCTTAATAATGTATTTAAAAAGTACCTACATACAGTAGTAGTAGAAGTAGTATTAAATCTTGTACGATTGTGCGGAACCCTTCATGCGCGAGTCCGATTTGCACTTGACAGGTTTTATTTAACCCATTTAGTGTATCCCTGCAAAATATACATACGAGTATTTTAAATATTATATAATAATGTTAAAGAAATAAACTCTGTACATCAGACGTCTATTGAAACTAACTTACTAACGCCCGTATGCACCGTACACGTTTAATCCAGATCAAGGGTTCAATCGCGTTTAGTACCATAGCTGTAAATGGTATTAAACGCGATTAAACCCTTGATCTGGATTAAACGTGTACGGTGCATACGGGCGTGAATTTATATATCAGTTGTATGTACAAACATTATGGAAGCAAATATATTTTATGATAACGCTAAATTATAAAATAGTCATTTTGAATACCCTGTAAATCTTTAAACTGTTAAACTTAGAGCTGTGGCAACGAAGATATGAGGGGGTCAGTGGAAAAGTGGTACATGCGACAAAATTTTTGTTATGAGTAATGAAGTAAAGAAGATAACGATGAGTACAAAATTATTTCATATCTGAAAATAATAAACAACATGTTCCAATACGTAGTTTTTACTGTTATTTACTGTCAATAAAATTAAGTATACCTAGAATTATTGGATAATTTTCAGGAAAACCATTTCCTCACATATACCATTTTAGATAGGATAATGGTAACGGTAAAAATGATACTAGTGCTACTAGAAACTGTTTATAATAACACACTATGAAATAATTAGGTATATATTAATAACCGAAGACATTACAACATAGAGACAAAATGTTTCATTCGTAAATCCCATACAATTGGGGACTGTTATTGTTATAAAATTGTTAGTGAGTGAAAGAGAGAAAGACATATCTCTTAGGACCGGCTGACAACGTTGTAAACAGTGTCCATAATATGCTCGCCAGTGGCGTAGTGTTTTAAATTTATCAGTATTGTCAGAGTAGTATGTTAAAAAAAATACTCAAATAAGTAGTTATATTTTGTTAGTAATATAATTATGACGATTTTTTCATGTAGGTAAATTCAAGTACAAGTAAACTCAAATAAAAGAGAATTCAAGTTACCTTATGATTTTTAATATTTATTGGTTTATAGTTTATTGGCATTTACTATATATTTGCCTGGTATGATGTTAACCAAAATTATTTAAAATTTTAAATTAACATTAAGTAGGTAGGAGTATCTAAATAAAACACTGTCCTAAAAATATATAACTTTTTAATTAATAGTTACAAAAAAACATGGTATTTCAAAAAGTAATAAATAATGTTTAGTAAACAAAAAATTTATATTTTGTATTTTTACCTGTTGGATAAGTGATTCAAAAATAAAAAGCCCTCACACCGTCTGGGGTTTGCATCTTTTCTGATATATTTAGCACCATTTGCACGTACCAAAACATCTTCAGGAAAAAAATGTTCTAAAGACAACTCTGGGTTTTTACAAAGGGGCTCATTTTCAAGGATCCCTACTAGAAAAAACCAAAATTTTCTTTTCTCAGGATCTTGCGGAAACCTAAATAGAACATTAAAAAATATATATAATAGGTGCCTAACAGGTAAATTGATTTTAAAGGTACCCAGGCAGCACACTTTGGTATAAATTACGTATTTTTTTAGGTACTACCATACGTATGAATACGGTTGATGTACTACCAAATATATTCGTGAAAATGTCCGCCTTATAAACGTCGATTACTAAGAATTTATCCACCTATAATTAAACGTTTTTACTATACGTCTATATTAGATTTATAGTTGTAGTATATTTATACGAATTCACTTTGGTATAAAATACGTTTATTTATGTACTACAATATACGTATGGATACTGTTAATATGCTACCCAATATGTGAAAATGTCCGCCCTATAAACGTATATTTTTTTTATTTTTTATACGTCTAACATTACTACTTTATCTACCTTTAATTATCCTGTTTTACTATACATCTATATATTAGATATATTTGTATGATTTTTAATAATGTGTAAAATGCGTATTTCAAACACAAATTAAATAAAGTTATCAAAACAAAATTTCTAAAAGAGGCCATGGAAAAATGTTAATATTTCTTAAATGATAGTTTGGATTTTATCCATAGCAGGTGTGTATACACCAGAAATAGGCATTACTCGTGTTTCTATTTTGGTTATAATTGGCCTAAATATTTAAAAAAAATTTTTGATCACTTGTTATATGTACAGAATAATATTTAATTAAAAAAAATAAACAATAAAATACTAAAAAATAAATAAATACAAAAAAATAAACACTAAAATACTGAATAACAAACTAAACGAAACTTTTCTTTAACCAACAAAAAATATATATGAAAATAAAAATCTTAGCTTAACACTTTGGGTGTGTTGTGTCCTAGACGGGCCTTATAGCTAATCTTGCATGGCACAACTAATCGTTCGGTCGGTTAAGTCGCTTGGTTCACCACCATTCCTATAACCAAAATGTAACTCAATTTCAGGTAAAATATTTTCTAAAAGCTCCGAAGTTAAATTTGTACTATTTTCTTGGAAATTATTATAAATAATAGAATCAGATGATATATTAATGTCCGAAGCTTTATTAATGTTATATTCATTGGGAATAAAATAAAATTGATTTGACTTTAAAGCATCTTGAACATTTTGTGCTATTTTTCTACGTAGATGACGCAGAGACAGGGTTATGTTGAACATTTTATTAAATAAAAAACAACTGACCAAAAAAAAGGAAAATAAGTATGCTTGGAATAACTAGGTAACCTAAAAAATACGTATAAAAATAAAAGAAACAAAAGTAAGGTTATGTTTGGAAGTTTCTATAAGGATTTAACACACTGTACGTACCTATAAAACAGTAGTTGTAGTAAAATGCAACAATTATTAAAGGAGTAGCTAAATTAAAACATTAATAGAAACTTACCTATGCTTTTAATCAATATCGTAAAAGCCAGGACGCCAAAGCAACAAAACTTGTATACAAATGAAAATGGACGAACCGATGAACCTGCTCCCACAAACCATTCCCTACACTGAACAATAATACTACACATACGCATGAGTAGAAATGAGAAAAGACCGTACCACTAGTACGTCATCCTCCATCCGCCATCTAAAAATAGTTCCATGTATATGGGGAATTTGTTATAAATATAACAGGTAATATAATTAAAAAAATATGGATGTAATGTAAATAAATATAAGCTTTTAATTTAAATAAACCTAAATATATACATATTCTTTACTTCTGTCTACTAGGTCATCGTAAACTGGTATTAAAGGTAGAATAATATAGGTATATTAACTAGTATCGACAAATAGAAGCGTTTGATTTATCTGTTAAAAAACATTAAGTATAAAAATGGTAGATGGTAAACGTTTAAAAAATCAACCAAGACGAAATTTAAACGGGAATTATAAACGAAGAAAACATATTGTAATATAATGTAAATTTATACGAATTTAATTTAAATAGACCAAAACGTATATTTAGGCCCACTGTATATAAATAGTTCATCGCAAATTAAAAATAGTCGTATATTGTTAACAATATCTTTTTTCTAACAATTTACTATGTGATCCTATACAATATAAATTCCATAAGAAATTGTATCAAATCTTGTACAAGAAAATGTATAGTCAAAATAGTCTCAAGACGGGTGCCCTACTCCACTGGTTCAAATGAAAACAACATATCTTACCTAAAAATACTTACCGATGAAACGATATATTTCGATTTAAATGACCTACCTTATTGAATACTACATATGCATGTACCATAATTCTTTATATTTCTCACAAAATAGTATTTTATAAACGAATAAATCAATAAGTCACACAGAAACTATCAAAAACTGTCAGAAACACAAAATAGCTGTTAGATCCGATTGGCAACGTTGCGGCTGGTTAGGGTAACTACATTTCATTCATAAAAATAGGTACTAGTTGTAAATTCGTAAAATAAGATATTCAGCGTTGCCGTATTTACGAAGTTCTTTGCAACCCTAATATTTTGTTTAGAATAATACTGATTTTTAATAAAAAATTTAACTTATATTAAAACTTTAAAGAATAATTTGATTAAAAACATATTTTTTTAAATATAATATAAAATTATAGTTATAGGATACATAACATTTTATTTTTCGAAAGTAATTTCGCCAAATAATTTTTACAGACTGATAAAACCGGCAAAGACGCAATAAACGAGAATTTGGTGGGAATAATGATTTGCCACATAAAAATGTAAACAATTTGGTCTCTTAGTTGTAATGTCTTTGTTAATAACAAATACATTACAAGAAAAGTCAATCTATCATAATGCGTCATTTTCGTAGTCGGACACTTACAGTAATTGTTCCATTTCATCTTTGTCTGCATCCTCGGAAGCTGTAGATGATACAGCAGCAGTTTTTTTTGCTTTTGAGAGGTCTTAGGCGGTGGACTGTCATGGGGTAACTCTTTATAAAAATCATGGTATAGTGGTGGCATAAAATTAGGCAGTGTCATTATGTCTTTATGTATTTGGGATGTTTTATGTTTATTAGATGCTCATATAGTTGTATTGTACTACGTGGTGGTCTTTCGACCTGTCTGAACTTCCAGTTTACTATAGTTAAAATCCTCAGAAAGGGTTTCATTACATTTCATTTGAAATGGAGAAGCCTTTTCGACCCTAATCCATCTAAGTAGTCTTCATTAAAAAACCACGTCTATCGTCATAGATTTTTGCACTTTTTTTAATGCCGTTGGTCTCCAAATGAAAAAAAGTCGTTTGATGTCATTTCATAAACATTAAAATTTGTACACCTCTCAGATATCGCAGTTGACTACTCGCGGGGAAAGAAAACAGAGGATATGGCGTTTATGCTTTTCAATAACACCAAAATCTTCATCGCACTCTATATATGTGTACCTAGGTTCCAAATATTTATGGTCTATTACCTCTATGTGAGTTTTCATCACAATATACATCTAACATTTCAATACCTTATGATTTTAATTTTGGCCTCATTATGAATCGCTAAAGGCCACTATTTTTGTGACATCTTTGAGTAGCTCTTTAATGAACTTTAACAGACATGACGCTACTTTTGACGGCCCTCTAGAAGCGACAGCTTAGTGCCATGTATACATGTTACCTTTTTTTTTACTCAAGTAATGTATTGCAAAATTATAAGTCAAGAGAGTTCTTAGGTAATAATGATATTTTAAATATAAAAGTGGTACAAGTGCATTTGTCCCACTCATTCTCTCAGGAAACTGCGGTTTTACTATAGAGGTAAATCTACTATACATAAGATGTCGCTATTAAGCACAATTTACACTTTAACCAATTTTGTTTTAAACGAAATGGTACATTACCTTTGCAGAAGTGTATTTAGACTAATTTTGGCCCCCTTATATGTGATCCATAGGTCAAGTTCTATTTTACATTTAAAACGTGTCCCCTCCTTTATAGAAATAGAAATTTATAGGAATTTTACTATTTTCCGTAAATTAAGATGGTAAAAATGATTCTACTCAGCGGTGAATTCTCAGGTGATTTATTTGAAACTTTTTATGAGGGATCTGAACTTGAACAAGGCCCACCTCTTTTAACTATATTAAAAAATATATTTTTTCTGACAACAAAAAAACAGAGGAAACAAAATTCTACCATGACAACTGTCAAGATACGGTACGATAAGTTCAAAATCAGACTATAAATAGACAAATTCAATCTAATGTTTTATTATAAAAAATCTACTGAGCGATGTGAACTGAAGATTTTGAGAGCAAAAAAAAACAAAATAATTAAATTTGATACAAATTATGTTAAAATTAAAGAAAGTTGAAAATTGAAGGAAGTTAGGTAGAGATTGAACTAAAGATTAGTTTTAAATCGAAAGCAGTCCATCGCAAAGCTTTAATATGGCCTTTTTAACCAAAAAATTCTCGAAAAATTAGTTTTTAAAATATTCTGTTCTCATAATATAAATATGTGCTATACTAACCGGGGGACTGCAACCCCTACAGACAAGCCTATTGCTTAATACAAGTTTTGACAAATTTGACACAAATGTTTAATTTCAGTTTCAAGGATAAAATGTCATTTTATGGAAGTGACTAAATTACCAACCCAAAACATTTAAATTTCATAGCCGACTCCAATTATGATTTTTCTCGATGACTCATTACTAATTTATTAAAATTAGTTAATTTTTTGTATTTTTTAGGTATTTCGAATTTTTTACAGTTGTGCCGGTTTTATCTTAGTAAAATGTTTAAACTAAGTAATTGAATAATATATTTTTTCGTGCACCTGAACATGAACGTTATATGTATGCTTTAATTAATGGTTATTAAATTTAATGTTCAAATAATTTAATATTTTATTTAAAATCCCAAAATATTCCTTAACCTTTCATGCAAAGAAATTTTCACATATGTTCGTCACACCCTCTGCGCATCAGATGTTAAGATTCCATCTTTAACAGCTACCTTATGTGGTTCTTAATTGATTGGTCAACAGTTACACAACCTGCTGCCATGGAATATTGCTTAATTCCCTGTATTTTTATAATAATAATAATAATATTCTTTATTTTCAGCCCCATAAAAGAAATATAGACGGAAAAAAAATTGTAGAACAAATTTCTACAATTATACATTTTTTCTCTACAATAAATAGTACATATAGGGACAGGGACAATTTGTAGTAAAAATTTCCAAATATTTGTAGAGAGTTATTATCTACAATATTTAGTAAAAATATCCAAATGCATCATAAGAATTTTTCTACAAATTGTTATAATTTTTGCTATCCATTGTATGAATTTATATTAAAAATGTATTGCGTTTTTTGAAAATAAATACGAAAATTTTACACAACAAATAGTAAAAATTCATACAAATTGTAGTAATTTTTAATAAAATTTGTAGTAGTATTTTATAATTATTATAATTATAACCTAGAAAAAACGTTCCTCAATAAAATATTCAATTTATTGTTTTAATATAAAAGATACAAAGTCTTAATTAGATTATATAATAAATAACAGTAATAATAGGGCCCTCAGTCTCAGTTGGCTTTTCTGCACCTGAAAAATATGAAATAAAAATTAATACCTACTGTTCATACCCTTAAAACGGGGATATTTATCACCTTTACACTGATTTGGATATTAAATGACTATGTTATGTTATGTTGATAATGGGGTGTTAATACACTGCGACCTAAAAGATCTATTGTGCCCCCTTCTGTCGCCACTGCACTAAGGAAATGTCTCAATGCCTATAGCGACCCTTCCAATCCTATTTTCTCAAGGAAGTGTAGGATTTGAAGTGGATTCAAGTTAGGTAAGTCTCCCTCTTCTATTTGATATCCTCCTAGATATAGTGCCCTTGGATTCTGGAGTGCTACACATCCAGTTAGGATGTGAATGAAGGTTTCGTCCTCCTCCTCACAGAATCTGCACTCACTATCCTCTACTACTCTCAGTTTACTTAGGTGTCCTTTTAGTTGGCAGTGCCCGGTAAGGATCCCTGTTACAATACGTAGCCTGTTCTTGCTCAGGCAGATGCAGGCTTCCGATCTTTTTTGGTTATATTCACCCAGGAGTATCTTGGCCTGTCTCAGCCCCAAGAGATTCCAATTATCGGTTCTTCTACTACCCAATTCTTTTTTAATCTCTCCTAATATTATGTTACTGCTGATACCGCAGAACGGCTCAGGTCCTACAAAGGGTGTTTGAGCCCCTTTCCTTGCAAGACTATCTGCAATCTCGTTACCCTGTACCCCGTTATGTCCCGGGACCCAAGTGAGAGTAACTCTATTTTTCTCGCCTAGCTCATTCAATTGTTCTAGGCATCTCCATACCATTTTTGAGCTGATTACGTAAGAACTCAGCGCTTTGATGGCTGCTTGACTATCGAACATGATGATAATCTCTTGTCTATGATAGTTTCTCTCGATGTTAAACTGGATACATTTCTCGATGGCGTGAATTTCCGCCTCGAAGATGCTTGGGTATTTTCCCAAGCTTTCGGAGTGCTTGGTTCTCGGCCCATACACTCCTATTCCAGTTCCTTCTATGGTTTTGGAACCGTCCGTGTACCACTGAATAGCACGTCTTTCGGTTGCAAGCGCGATGGATTCTTGGCTCCATTCTTTCTTAACTTAACTTGCTCTGTGGTTTTGAAGTTTTTCACAAAACTGTACTTCTTTTGCATTTCATCCTGGGGCATGTCCCAGGTATCTTTAGTCCTGAAGCAAGTAGACTTTCGTCTGATTATTAAATGACTAAGTCAGATAAATAATAAAAATGAGAAAACAACTATTTTTTTTTTAAATAATCTACTAAGGTTATTTAAATTAGTTATCTAAAAGTAAATTATTTAGAAACAATAATAAATGTACTTACTACTAATAGAAGTTATTATTAAAATTTTTTCAAACGCATCGGTGCTTATAATATAATAATGTGTTATAGGTACCTACTCGTATATGTACCATGCTTTGTTTTGTGAACATGGCGAACGGCTACTGCTGTCTGGCCATTTATGATCGACGTCAGAAAACGTTGGCCAATAGCAAAATTCTGTTTTATTCACATGACTTAGAATTTCTACAATATTATAGAATAATTTTGAACAAAATTGAATTTTTTTCATAAGAAGGGATGTAAAGTGCTACTATTTTTTGTAGAGAAAATTACTATTTTTTGTAGAGAAAATTACTATTTTTTGTAGAGATAATTATTAATAATTGTACAAATTTTTACAGAAGTTAGTAGTAGTAATTACGATAATTGTAATAAATTTCTACTTCTACAAACAATAGTAAAATATACTAAATATTGTGGACTTCTTTCCTATTGTTGTAGCATTTTATTCGACAATTCAATTGCTACAATAATGAATAGATTTTAACTATAAATTGTAGTAAAATTTTCTACAAATTGTTAAATATTTTTCTACAAGTCTACTACTACAACATTGTAGTAAAATTTTCTAGTCACATTTTTTTCCGTGTATAATACAATATAGAAAAAATATATCATACCTACAATAACTACAAAATAGAGCCGACAAACAGTAAAACTGATACAAGGTGTCGGACCTAGCAGAAAAAACTATAAACAAAATTAGTAAAAGAATATGAAATATAAAACAATTAGTTCTAGAAAGAAAAAATGTAGGTAATAATTGCTCAAACCGCTGTATCTTCGTTAGTTTTGTTCCGATTCATCTCAAATTTATAACAATATTCTTGAAAGGTTCTCCATTTATAAAATTGAATATAAAAAAAATGCAAAAAAATTAAAAACGTTACCCCTCCTCTTAACACGTTCGCTGCTGACCTAATAAAATGGAAATTCCACCCGATAGCTGATGTGACTTTTTTGAATTTTTTGCCTCTACTACGTTCACATCTAAGAAAAAAACACTTAGCAGTCAAAGAAAACTTTGCCCAAGTACCAAAAAGGCCTTGACGACAATTGTCATCGTGCGCACACAGGTCTAATAACTCATGGGTGCTGACTGACGACAATTGTCGTCGAACGAATGTTTTGTCATATTATTGCTCTGAGGTGATTCAAAATATTAAAACAATACCTAATTTGTAAAAATAAAAACTTCTATTGAAAAAAAAAACTGCAACAAAAAAAACAAAACTTAAAATTACTTTGGTAATAAAAAAATAATATAAGATACGATTAAAATAAAAGTCATTCTTCCATTCCAAATATTGCATCAAAATAAACATTATTTTTTTTCATAGTGCTCAGAAAAGCAAGGCTTTAGACACAAAGCTGGTTTATTTGGACACGCGTCACAAAAGTAAGCTGTATCCTTCCTTTTGTCTTTGCTCAAACACACCCTACATCTTTTTACTTTAGCTCCTTTTCTTGTAGCGCTAGGAGGAAACGACTGCGGGACGTGCGTTTTGGATGGCTGAGGTGCAGGTCCGGGCACCGTCATGTCATCCAATTTCAACAAATATCTTATTCATAGAACGTCATTCGTTTATTGGAACCGTATTCTTTGAAAAGAAAATATGAGTTCAGTAACAACAGTTACAGAACATGTATTCCCAGTTTTTGATACCACCTCAGGCATTTTCTGGAAATGGGGTAATAAGCCATAAACTGGTCCTGGCGGTCTACGGCTCCCGTATTGTTGTACATCACTGTGGGTTCTGGTTTTTTCTTTTCCTGGCCTCTTCTATTAAAATCTCGTATCATATCGTTGCCGAATTCTGTAGAAATATAAGAGACTTGTCTCTTGTCACGCCACAGTCCCACCATGACGCTGTCAGAATATAATGCCATAGTATCGCCTTTTCCTATCTTTGCTGATTTTATCTCTGCTGGTAGATCCTTTCTGTATATTCGTAGAGTACCTGAACACAGGGTCTTCCTATCAAGAAGCTGCAGTGCCAGGCGGTAACTATTGTAATAATTATCCATGAATAAACTATGTCCAACATAGAGTTTTTCTTGCATCAAATAAAGTACTATATTTGCTGCATGAACGGTTCCTCCAAAATCATCCAACACGCCGGTACAGACTGCAAATTTCAAAGTAAGACCGTCAGGTTCAGTGAGCATGTACAATTTGATCCCATATTTATGTCTCTTGTTCTTGATGTACTGCCTAAATACTAGTCTGCCCCTCCATAGTACCATGGACTCGTCAAGAGACAAATTTTGTTCGGGGTAATAAATGTTTTCCATTTTTTGATTGAAATAGTTTAAAACTGGCCGTATTTTATATAATCTATCTTTAGGTTTCGGGTCAGTAGGCTTTGGATTTTCTTGAAAATGTAGGTAACGCAAAATAATCAAGAATGGGTCTCGACTCATTTTCGCCGCAAAAATAGGGAAATTGAATAATGGGTCTTTCTTCCAATAATCTTGTATCCTATTTATTGAAACTGTGCCGTATGAAAAACCAATCCTAGAAAAGTGCGGAACTCATCCACTGTAACGTCTTTCCACCTGGTAATTCTTGAGTTTTCTTTCAATTCATCACTTAGAAATGTGTGTTCGGTATAATTATTTATTTCATTGGTCAGCAACTCGTAAAATGTGTCGTACTGTAGTACGATTTAACTGCAGTGGAATTCTCATATTTCGATACGTGTCGTATCGAGATGCTTATCGTTCGACAGACTGCGATTCTTATGTAATATCCCTCTCTCATTTATACAAATTGTATGGATGGAATGATATTTTCAGAAGTGGCGTAGCTCAGTGCTATACTTTTGATGCAAATGAAAAGACCTTTTATGAATTTGATTATTTTTACTTGACAACAACCAAA
The DNA here is from genome assembly GCA_927349885.1 of Psylliodes chrysocephalus. NCBI lineage: Eukaryota > Metazoa > Arthropoda > Insecta > Coleoptera > Chrysomelidae > Psylliodes > Psylliodes chrysocephalus. Next base: position 49,004,629 of record OV651815.1, on the reverse strand, counting down.
TACACCAATCCTTTGAAAAATCATAAAAAAAATCATCAAACAAGTGAAATTTATCCAAGGCGATGATGCAAAGTTGTCGCTAACCAAAAACAAAATGGTACAGAAAAGCCTCTGTATCAACGGTCAACTTTTTCTGTGAAAACTTCTGCGCAACATTTCGATGCATTTTCAGTACTAAATTTAGTTAAAAATATAACAAGTTCTAATAATTTTATTTTTTGGTACTAAATTTAGTACCAAATTTGCTGTTTGAAACGTATATTTTTTTAGAACTTAATAAATGTATTAATTTAGTTCTAAATTTAGTACTTAATTTAGTATCATGACATACAGCATTTTTATGTAAGAAATAGAAGGAAAGGTGGAAGAAAAAGTAGATGAAAAAAGAAATTCGGCATCCAACATCCAATGCAAGGTCCAGTGACAATAGAAACGTTTTAAGCGCTTTGGGCATGCTCGAGAAAACAGGTTTGGGATGAATCTAATCAAGCAGGAAACATGTTTGGGATAGTATTAGTTGTATGAAATAATACAAAATATATTAGGAACATATAAAATCAAGACACGTTTAGGTTAGGTCCAAGTTTATGAATCGTTCATTGTTCTAGGCTTGTGAAAATGTAATAGATTTATTGGAATTGTAATAATGTAATAAACCATTCCTAAATGTAATAGATTTGTTACAATTGTAACAAACTGGCAACACTGGACTTCGCACTGAGCAAATAGCCATCTTTTAATATGCCTTAGCGTGCTAAACGTTCTTTTGATTGACGCTGTCGTTTGTGGAAGAGCCATAAATATTTTTAAAGCTTTTTGTATGAATAAAATTGTACGTTATATCATTAATGGAAAGCTCATTGTGTGCAGAAAGCTCTTTCGTACTCCAGTTAGCTATCCACGTTTGGTATTAAGCTTCAAAATTGTTGATTCCTAATTTTTCGACTATTTTCATTATCGGATCGGTAGTGAAAAAAGTATTATTTTTTATATTTTTGGAATATAACAGGCTTAAGGAAAAACTAACAAACACTACAATCTTCGGAAAAGCGTGATGTAAGCGATATATATGCAATAAATATATTCAACATTACCGTAGTGTTAGGTTAGCGAATTATATAAAATCCGTTTATATTCTTTTGTGAAACGGCTGATTACAAATTGTTTGATAGTCTGGGGAATACCTTTGTATAACTTGTAAATATTATACAGAAAGACTTTTGAAACATACTGGTACAATGAGATGGTGGAAATATGTAACCACGAGAACGGACGTTAATGTTATGAACATGCGACCTGTAAACAACTTTGTCAAATGGAGATTTGAACGTAATAATTTAATGAAATAAAGTTGCCATATGTAATTTCCGTCTAGAGGACATATTTAACCATTTAGCAACATCCAGTTTATGAGTTACTCTATGAAATTTTCTGATACCAAATATAACAACTGGGACTTCTAAAGATCACCGCTTGTCACCAAATGTAACAACTGGGAAGTCTAAAGGACCACCGCTTGTCACCAAATGTAACAACCAATTTGCCTAAAGACTACTTGTAACTACTGATAGATCTTTAGCTACTGTTGTTAATATACTATTAAGGAATTAAGGCAGCACTGTCACCAGCCAAAGGCTCTTGGAGTCCCGAAGGAAGATCCATTAACCAGAGGCAAATAAAAATAATAAAAAAATTATATTAAGTACGATTTTTGTACTCTTTGAATCCGATTAAAATCAATATTATCTATACATGGACCATATACGCCGTCACAATAATACAAAGCAGGATTTTAACCAAAATATTTAGACTGTGTTGTAATGAAGTCAATTTTTTCCTCAATCAGTTTATTTTAATTTTTCATTTTTAATAAATATTAAACGCGATTGAAATGTTGGTTCTGAGCTGAGAGAGATGCGCATCGCCGATCGACATATCGATGCGCGTTGGTACTGATGTTGGTGGGGTCTCTTCTATGGAAAGGGAATCGACAGTTCAACCAGGCCCGAGATTAATTAAAAATTACAGTTCCGAATAAGACTTGATTTGCAGCAGTTCAGAGTAATAGCCGCATTCTCAACTAAGTACGCCCCCGATAAATTTTTCGTGTTTATAAATCCGTTAGGTAAGAAACCTTGTTTTGTTTTTTACGTTTTATATTGAGACCGTATTTCATTTAAAACCCGAATTATCTTTTAGAAATAGGAACATTTTATTATTTCCGTGTTGAGTTTTAAATAATTTCGTTCTTTAATATTGTAATACCGGTGATTTAAACTTTTGATCGTTAGTCTGTACTAAGAAATTAATTTTTCTACTTTTTGGTAGGTTAAATCAGGAATTAAATTTGATTTGATTGATAAATTTTTGTTTAGTAAGTGCCGCGTTGTAACAAAGTTGGGAATATTTATAAACGGAGTTTTCGAGGAGACGTTTTCCCTCTCTTCATAGTTTGTTTATTCTTTTACCGTGTATTTAAATAATCTTAAATAGCATCCTGTCCCTGTCTGAACGGGCTCGTGTTGACGATCAGTTCATTCTTGGAGTAGGTGCTATCCACGTTTTTTTTTTTTAGTTAAGCAGGTCCTTTCGCCACCAATGTTAAATAAAAAATATTAGATTATGACTAAAATTAATTTTTTTCTAATAGTAGATGTCCTTATTTATCTAATAGTGAACTTTTAACTATACCTTACCGTGCAAATTTTTGAGAATTTTTTTTTTAAATGTGTCTGTTTGTACAGTGTCTTATGAGAAAGTAAGACTTCAACAACAATTTTCGAATTATAATTAATTTTACTATTATTTATTGATTAGATGGAGTAGAAAAAAACTAAAAATAAGGTTTTTGAAATATTTAGGTTTTGTTTTTTACAATTAAATATATAGGTTATCATGGAATTTATTGAGAAATTATTAGTAAAAGATCACAAAAAATTTTCAACTAGGTTACTTGAAAATTTTTTGTGATTTTTTAATATTAATTTCTCAATTAGTTCCACGGTTTACTATATATATTTTATTGTATAAAACAAAATCTAAATATTTCAAAAACCTTATTTTTAGTTTTTTTCTACTCCATCTAATCAATAAATAATAGTATAATTCGAGAATTGTTGTTGAGGACTTACTTTCTCGTGAGGCACTGTACAAATACTCACATTTTAAAAAAAAATTCTCAAAAATTTGCAAGGTAAGGTATAGTTAAAAGTTCAGTATTAGATAAATAAGGACTTCAACTATTAGAAGAAAAAAAATAATTTTAGTCATAATCTAATAACTTTTTTTTAACATTTGAGGCGAGAGGTGTGGCGAAAGGACCTTCTTAATGTGTAAACCGCAAATTTAAAGAATCTTAAATAGTATCCTGTCCCTGTATGAACGGGCTCGTGATGACGATCAGTTCATTCTTGGAGTAGGTACTATCCGCGTTAGTAGTTTTCTTCCCTCCGATAATAGTTTTGATTTATCTTTCACCGTCAATTTAAATACCTTTAAATAGTATCCTGTCCCTGTCTCAACGGGCTCGTGATGAGGATCAGTTCATTCTTGGATTAGGTGCTATCCGCGTTAGTTTTCTTTTTCCCTTTGTATTCTTCATTTTTTTGTGCAAATTGCAAATTAAAAAAAAATCTTAAATAGCTTCATTACCCTATCTGAGCGGGCTCTTGATGACGATCAGCTCATTCTGGGATAATAGGCTACCCCGGGTATAAATTAATTTTTTTCCCTTTCCGTATATTTACTATAAGTAGTTCTTTCGCATTCCTATCTCCTCGCACTCTCTATGACCGTTTAGATAAGTCATCCTTACCGAAATAGTAAAATACCTACATTTTAGTTTAATTCCCGATACGACAGTTAGATAGTTAATTTTTGCTACGACCGCTCTTAGAATTTATCCTTACCGAAATGGAAAATTATGTTTTAGTTTAATTACCGACTAAATAGCCAAGTTAATAATTTTTCCTGCGACCGAAACATTCATTTTATTTTAATTCAATTTTAACGTCTGATTGAGACTAGTCGGGATTCAAAACCGTCCGTTTTGTTTCTTTATTTTTTTGTTCAGGGTTATATTGACTATCATCGCAACTAGGGTGGGCGTTGAAATATATAATTTCTTTTTTAATGTTGTAAATAGTTTAAAACTATATATGTGTCAATGTTAACTTGCCGTATTACTAGTTATTTATTCCATACTTTATTTTCCCCTTGTATTTTAGCTAGTGATAAGTTCTGTACCTGCCCAAGCAACGATTAAAGCCTACTTGTGGCCTCCTACTACCTGTGTCTAAGTGACCTTTGGCCCCTGAAATTTTTTATCTTCATCTGTAGCTACCCGAGTACTTTCGACGCTGTTTCGAAAGTTTGTGTAGTAAACCATCACCAAAAATCTGGCGCTCGAGAACCGCCCGTAACCAGCGCCATTCGTAAGGAACCGTTTTATCTGTGGCGAGAAAACCCCTTACAGTGTCTATGTGGAAATATCATCTTTAAATAAGTGTAGGATTTTTAAAGTTTTTAACAACTTTAACAAACGGCAAAATTGTATGTAATATTTTTATTTACAATTTATTTTCCACTTTATTTTTATGTTAGCCAAATACTAAAACTATAGATTTAGATGGATTATATGAAAGAAAATGTATTTTTGAATCAATCGACAATTTGGTAAGATCACTATTAATCATTAAATTGGAGTGCTTTATTTCTAAATTAAAGAAAGAGTATTTTAATTTCGTATCTCATGCATACATATAAGACTTGCAATGACTTAGGTCAACATGAATGTGTACAGTGAAAGTAGTATTATTCCTAAAATAGATCATTGAGGCACTCAACAGGATATAGATTTATTATCCGACCTACCTACACTAGTTTCGACAAACTGACAACAACCATACAGATAGCTTAAAAAAAAAATTCTGACCTTATTGGAAAAACCTATATACTTTCAAATAGCTAACAAAATTTGGTAATTGATAGTATCAAAAGTTTTCGAGTAGTCAAAGATATTCTCTTTCCATGATCAATATCCATAAATACGGTGTGGTCCAATGCATAGAAAAACTAAAACAGAAGGTTTGAATAATAGGCGGGAATTGTTTCCTTGTTTGTAGTTTATCATATCGCGCTTCACGCGCTGCGATCACTAAATATAAAGCCGTTTTTACACCCATATAATAATTAAAAATGAATAAATATTAAAGAAATCAATACCTTTAGTAATTCAATCTCTTAAATATCACTTTAATACAATATATGATCAAATACGGGGATAATTATTATAAATATATAAAGTTAAAGCTAAATTTGAATATTAAGAAGTGGTGTAAATCTGGCTTTGATAATAAATTAGGTTATGTTGCACTAAAAAATGATAGATATGTTTTTAGAAAATGTAGGTGAGTGAAATTTAATTAATTATCTTAGATTTAAGTAATTTATAGCTGTAAAAATATACTGAGGTTCTAAGGATGTCATTAACTTATAATGCCTTCATCAAATTTAATTAGTGATGTTTTTATTAAACTATCTTTTTCAAATAATATAACATAAGCTACAGAAGCTAGAATTTTTTAATGATAATGTGTCGAGAAACCTTTAATAGAGAAACCGTGTGTAAGAAATGGGAAGTGTGTACAGGCAATTTACGGGCAGGTATTGTAGAACCTCATCATAGGTTTACACATTTAAAAGAATATGATAAAAAGGCATTTGATTTATGCTCAAAAAGAAATTGTTCATTTTTCGGGTACTATTTATAAATATATTTAACAAATACTACCCAAATATGGACATATAGTGGAATGCATTGTTAAAAAATTAATTTTATCTTACGAACATGTTAATTTTACATGGTTCGCTTACCAAGAGCTTAAATCAGATGTCTGTTTTTCGAAATTGTTGAAAATTTGTGTACCTTTTATTATAAAAAACTAAAGATATTTCTAAGCATTTAAAAAAACGATATAAACCTATGTTAATTATTAATTTTAAGATACACTGCACCTTTATTTTGTTTTGTTTTAGATATCCGTGGGTATGGAGACTTTTGCAATGGACATTGCAACTAAGCTGGACTGAAATAGATGGATAGATGGGTAAAAGGATAAAAGAGTGGTACAGTGCCAGAGTTGCTTAACCAATAAAATTTCAAAACAACTGGTCAACGTATATGTTTAGACAACTCAATAGAGCTTGAGAACATTAATGCATAAAGGAGTCAGAAAAATGCTTAACTAAGTGGGTTGCATGAACATTCATTAAAATTTAGTTGCTTCATAAACTTTGACAAAGATTTAGAATAAATATTTTAAAGTTTTTGTAAATCGGACATAAAACAATCTTTTAATTTTACATGTATTATTATATTAAAATTGAATTGAACAGGGAAAATTGATTGGCTTAGTAAGTAAAATTAAGATCAAAATGTAAATATAACATTTTTATATTAAATTAATTGTAAAATACTAGGGATTTTTAAAACAATAATTGAATTTATAGATATAACTGCTTTGTTAATTTTTAATTTTTTTGAAATTAAAATTTTTTAAAATTTGTACCCAGTTTTTGTTAATAGTAAAATAATTGTCACATTGTTATCATACATTTTACTCTGCAATAATTTTGTGTGTGTTTATTGTGAATATGATGTTTAATATAATGTAATGACATAGTTACCTATTCTAAATAAAATAAACTTATTACAAATGTTTTTATTTTTTATTTAAAACAAGTGACATTTTCCGTTTTTCAGCATTTACTTACAATAAAAATTCATTTTACTTATCGATTGTTTCAATTATTGTAAGTAAAAGCTGTAAAATAGAAAAATGTTACTTGAAATTGCTTCAATTTCATAAATTTTGAAGCCCGCCATTTTTTAAATCGCTTTATTTAGTAGTTTTCTACTTTACCGACTGTACAGAATTATAGTTCATCATAACGCGCTCAGCGCGCTACTGTCGAGGTCAAACAAACTTGTTACCAACTATTTACAGGGAAACGGCTACCGTGGTCCAATGAAAAGTATCCACTCCACTTTTCTTGGTTACCTCAGATTTTAAGAAGAAATGCTCGGAAACGTCGATTTTTGTTTGGAGGTGAACACATTTTTTTCCTAATTTCATCATTGACACTTCAACTCTCGAGCAGGGTGTGAACAACCCCTATAATTTAGATAAGGAAAGTACTAAGTGTGGCACATTTTTAAAAAGCTAATTTTATAAGAAATTTAGTAATACCAATATTAATGTGTCAAATTTAGATTTTAGCGTCCTCTTGAGGGCGAAAATTATGCACCTAGCCTTTCTGTCGAATTTTGTTTGTAAAGGGACACATTTACAGCATGTTTTTTAACTTGCATCTTCAACCGCTTGATGGGGACAATCACACCCTTAAAATTTTAAAGCGGGGAAAATGAGGAGAAGAACTAAATATTTTAAAGGGATAATAATTTTACTTAAACAGTTAATCCTAAAACGGCTTTAGAAACCTCAACCCTGCAGTTTGGTATTATAGATATTGAAAAATTTACTTAAATTTTGGTTATTAAGAGTCAGAATAACTGCAATAAGTACCTAGGTACTAAATAACTTATTTTAATAAAAACTTACGACTGAAATTCCAATAAAAACTAGATCTACTATATTGTTACGTTATAAAATAATTAATAAATATCTAAATAAATAAATAAATTAAATAACGCCCAGTATATTATAAAATCCATCTAACAAAATATTTTAATTATCAGCAATTTATTATTATCTAAACAATTGGTCAATATGAAAAACACCGTGGGGAATGCGAGAAAAGAATGGATACGGGGTCATGCTGGCTTGGGGCGTCGGCCTAGGGGGTTAAGTTAAATTAGATAAAAAAGTTAGGTTGTGTCTAACCAGTGAACAAAGGGTGCCCTCAAAAGAATGTAAGTAGATTGTCCATATTTTATTATGTCTATATTTTTGATAGTGGAAAATATAATTGGGTTTTTTTTGTAAGTGTTCTTATTTTTCTGTGTTCTCCTCCAACCCTTTTCTGGTAGTTAGTGGCTACGCTGACGGGGTCAATAAAACACCCCGTAGCAATATCAAAACGAAATTTATGATTTATCTTTTGCGTTCTTTGTTAAAATAAAAACAAGTAGTAAAGAAATAAAATAATAAAACAATTTAGGCAAACGTTCATTGTGGTTTCTTTACAATTTGGTTGCTTTTAAAGTTATTTTAATTTTATTGTAAAAAATGGTTTATTCCATTGCAGAACGAATTGAAATTGTGAAACTTTCTTTTCAAAATAATAGTTGAGCTAGGCATACTGCTCGGTTATTTAATAATAATCATCCCAATAAAAATGTAAATCATTCGTATGTTACCAACATAGTCCAAAAGTTTTCCGATACTGGATCTGTATGTAATAAGAAAATTCAGATGCAGCGAGTGGTTAGAATTGTAGCTGGGAAGTCGCTGTTTTGGGACATGTTGAATTGGATCGTACGCAAAGTACTCGTCAACTAGTTGAAGTCTCGGGCAAGGGAGTAGATAAGGGGAGGTAATGGGGGTTATTACAAATCCCCCCAACCCATAGTCAATATCAATATTTTTTTAAACGTTATATTAAACAAAAATAGAGAGATAAAATAAATACAATAAAACAAAGAGGTTCTCAAACATTGTCATCTAAAATAATAATATTTCTGCAAATTTAAAATTAAAATTTATATACAGGGTCCCATTAAAACCTTATTGTTCAATATTTCAATTTGTGTTATTGACAAGCAAACAAGTTTTAATAAAAATTTGAAAAATACATATTTTAAAAATATTTTTGTCTGACAAATAAAAATGTATGTTTTTTAAATAGAACACCCTGTATTTTATTTTATTTTTAGAATGGCTTGGGAATACTGTATTTTACCCTAAAATATTTTTAAAAAAATCACGGTGTTGCCAAACAATTTTTTTTTAAATTAAAGAATGATGCAGACCCCAAATTAAATTATCATAATTTAGGTAGGTTTACATAAATTTCAAAATTATTTAATATACAGACATAAAATACTAAGCTAACGAATAGAGGTGATACAACTTGTTTATCCTATACATATCTTAAATATGGCTAATTTTAATTTCAATTTACTCAATTTTTTTCAAAGGCAAAACACTGGATATTATCTTGGCATAAAATTCTGTATAAATGTGCCCATGTAACAATACCAATGTGTTAGTCAATAACACATATACAGGGTGTCCCATCAGTGCATAATTGATCGATAGCTGTTTTATTATTAGAAATCCGAAGAAATGTTTAATATAAAAGTTATACGACCATAATTAACAAATATTCTTAAATATACAGGGTGGTCCATAAACGAGGTGCTGACCAAATCTATACTTTTTTAAAGCAAGACACCCTGCAGATAGTAATATATGCATCGCCAAACAATTCTAATTGACTTCATTCATTTACTATGTCGTATATAGGGTAAGTTTACGATTTTCTCAATTTTTTAAATGGAATACCTTGTATTAATTAATTGGTGGTATGACATATAGGGTATTCCATTTAAAAAATAAGAAAATCGTTACTTCCCATTTTGAAACACCCTATATACAACATAGCAAATAAATAAAGTCTGTTAAAGTTGTTTGACGATGTGAAAACAAATATAAAAATGTACAAGTTTGGTCAGCCTCTCGTTTATGGACCACCCTGTATATTTAAGAATATTTATTTAACATGGTCATACAACTTTTATATTAATTTGTTTTTGCTATTTCCAATAATAGAACAGCTATCGATCAATTACGTACTATTGGGACATGTAGGTATCCTTGGATAGATAAATTTATAAATAATTTTATGCAAAAATAATATACAGTTGCATTTGACAAAATTAAGTAAATTGAACTTAAAATAAGCCATATTTAAGACATGTTTCAAAACACTCTGTATAAAATAAATCAGTTGTATCACCTCAGAAATGGAATAGTCTAAAAAGATCAACCAGAAGTCGTTTTTTTGTGACAAATGGCGTGAGAAATATTTATGAATCTTAAGTTTTCTGACATGTAGGGTGTTCAAAAAGTATTGAATAAAATTGTTTCTTTAGCCCTTCATTCTACACCAATGGGTTATGGTAATTTATCGAAATAGTGTGTTACCTATCATATACATATTGTTACGAAGCACCCTACAGTAGCCTACGGCTGTTATAGGAAACGTACGAATAGAAGAAGAAGTGGAATGCTACTAATCGCCCTACAGTATGCTGCAGTCGTTATAAGTAAAAGTAAAAGAAGATGGAATAGTCCAGAAATGTCATAACCCGTCAAGAATATTCTAGACGAAAAGCAAGCTATATAAGGATGATCCTGACATCAGTTTTCAGTTTTATGATAGACGTTATACGTTAATGTTATCAGTTGTATAATTGTTGTTAAAGTTGAGTTGAAATAAATTATGATACCTACCAAAAACCAGCGTAACAATATTTTTAAGTTAAAATCTTTACTGTAAGGAAAGATATTAAGAAAATATGTATTTATGAAATTCGCCTTGTATAATGAAAACTGGACGTTTATAGGAAAATTGTATTTAGCTTCTCTTTATAATTGATTAAGATCTACAAATCCCCAAAATTACGGTACTTTATTCTGAAACACCCTGTATAAATGTATAAAAAATTAAAAACTTCATTATAAAACTCACCCTTTTTTTTCTTTAAATACAAATATGAACTCTAGACGTTGTAATTGTACCATATTCTAAGATAACACGATGCGCATTCACTAATAATGTGAAAAGTGTCACCCCCCCCCCCCCCCAAGAAAACAATCTAGCTACGCGCTTGATCTCGGGTGTCTCTCGTTCATCTATAATAAGAATTTTAAAAGATCACAAATTTCATTCGTACAAAATTAGATTAGTACAAGAGCTGAACAAGGAAGATCCTGATAGAAGGCTGCAGTTTTGGGAAGAAATGAGCCAGTGTTTCATTGCAGATCCTGATTTATTATTTGTTTTTCCGATGAGTGTACATTTCATTTGAATGGATCTTTCAATAGGCATAATTGCCGTTACTGGGATGGCAGTAACCCACATTTATTCCGTGATAAAATAAATGTCTGGTGTGGAATATTAATTGGTGAAGATGAAATTGACCCTCTTATAACAGAAACATTAGAAAATTACCCAAATCATGATGTTGATCAGTTTTATTTCCAGCAAGATGGAGTACCTCAACACTATGTTGGTGCTGTAAGAGTATTTTTAAATAATCGGTACCCTGGATAGTGGATTGGAAGGAGATGCCCAATTGAATTTATCGCCTCTGGACTATTTTCTTTGGGAACCCTTGAAAAATAAATGTTTTGCTACGCGGCCTAATTTCATAGAAGATCTTCGTCAAAAAATAATAGCTGAGTGCAGGAGAATAACACCTGAAATTTTACAAAATGTTCGTAATAGATCAGATTTGAACAAACAAAAATTTATAATAACATAATAGTAACATTTTTAATTGCACTTGATCTCAGTCTAGATTATAGACCCACAGCATTAGATTTAATATTCAGCAAATATTTATAAACAATATTTTCATATATTAATTTAAACTCAAGTAAATCAGTAATATTAACTTTCCTATTTGTATAATAAAAATGTAATAATTCATTACCTGGCAACTATACATTTGCAAAGGTCTATAAAAAATGATTTTTAATAGCATTCGGTTTAGATTTAGGTATACTAGAGATATTAAGATCGTTTAATTTTTTCCACCAATTATTTTTATTACCTTTACTATTATTGGCCAAAAATTGAAGATATCCCTTTTTTTCATTATTGGTTTTTATGTTTGTGAAAATAGTATAGGCGTAGTAATAATTACATTATTTTGTTCAACAGGTTCGCCTGCTTATGGACCAAACTCTTTGCTAACGTACATGTTAGCATTGAGTGTTGCAAAACCTAAACCTAGATATTACACTGGAAGCGAAGGAATTCGGATTGAAACTACTGGTCCTTTTAAAACTTGGTATTACTGGAAAACGTTGGATTTCGCTTACCCAACCGAAGAGGATAGACAAATAGCCATTTTAAAAGAAGAGTTTATTCCCAAAAATAATCTACCGCTTGGTAAGTGATAAACTGTGTTAAATTACGAAAAACAAATTTTAGAGTAGAACTATTTGAAATGTTTACCGTGTTTACTTACTTCTTAATAACATTTAATACAAAAGCACATTCTTATGCGGGGGATAAATTGTGCTTAAGACTGCAAACTATCAGCCCCAGATCTACGATTTTTCCGATCTGAGGCATGAACTTGACATTAGCGCTCCTTTGTTCCAGCATTTCTGTTTAAAGAAAACTCACTAAACTATACTGGAAAGATTTTTCGTAAACGGTAGAATAAAAACCGTTAAATAGATTTTTTTTGTTACTTAATCGCTAAATTATCCTTATGGAAAATATGTATAATATACAATCAGTGTAGGCAATGCACTAGCCTAGTTGCGTAAAAACATTATTTACCACGGTACAGCTGAAATCGCCGCTGTACTCCAGTAAAAAATGCAACTAAATTGTCTGTTTTATTAAAAATATTATTTACTACATTGTAGCTAGGACTGCCGCTGTACAGCAGTAAGTAATGTAACTTAATTATCGATATTTTATTGAGAACATTCGTTACTATGTTGTAGAAAAGTTGGCTGTAAACCATAATAGTCAATGCAAATAAAATACTGTCGTATGTTATCAAAGTATAGCCTTTAGTGCATATACTCAGAAAATCAAGCCACCGACATTAAAAGCACTTAGTTTCATACAGATACACTCAAAACTTGTGTGGAAATGTTTGGACGCCTTAACAGAGCTGGGTAGTCAAAACAGACTAACCCTAGCCTAAGTACCAGGCCACAAAGAACAAAAGAGCAACGTAGTTGCTGATTTACTAGCTCAAGAAGGAGCTTCAAAGGCTCCTATTGGCCAAAACCCTTCTGTGGTTACAAAGACAGCTATCAAAACATACACAAAAACGTGGATGTTAAAAAATCTCAGGAATTCTGGAAAAATTCACCAGGGCAGAAACAGGCCAAAGGGTTCTTAAAAGGATCATCGCCAAAACTCACCAAGCATCTACTAAGCTATAACAAAAAAAATACTAGGGTTCTAGTAAGCCTATTAACAGGACATTGTAGGCTTAACAATATCATCCGCCTGGCGGAAGAAACCTTGTGCTGATTTCGTCAGTGGACCAGGATATTGCAGTACTGGTATTGTGCTACTGCGAAGGTCTACGAAGACTAAGATTTCTTATACTTGGAGAGGGAAAAGAAAGGGCAACTAGCTACTCTAAACAACCTTTAAAGGATATTCACAATAGATCTGAAAAGGTCGAGATGGTTTGATTCTTTGATCTGGCCATTCACTGCTGGACTCTAATAAATAGTTTAATTCCTAAAGTGGCACTGGAAAATAGTGACAAATCCTGTCTGTAGTCATGTAGAAATATTAGAATAGTAGCAATCCTACACTGTGGTGCATTAAAGTCAAGCGCGTAGTTAGGTTTTTTCTTGGGGGTAACACTACTCACATTATTGGTGAATGCGCAGCGTGTTGTCTGAAAATATGACAAATATGTAACGTCTACACAGTGTTTGCCAGACGTAGCGGAATTCCGCTATTCGTAACGGAATTTTATCAAGGTAGCGTCGTGGTCTCTTAGCAGCGGTAGCTCAAAATACCTTAAAACGTAGCTGAATTTGAAATGAAATGTCACAGTAAAAATAATAATAAATCTAGTAGTAATTGTGTGCACATTATTTGTAGCGTTTGTTATAAATATGAGTTCAGTCAAATAAATAGATAAGTTTTATGGTAGCGACATCGTGTTCCATTTTTTAATATAAATAGATATAAGGCATTCCAACGGCCGGTCAAAATGCTGCCCCTAGAAAAAGACAGGTTATGATATGGCAACCCAGTCTACCTGTTGAATTTGATAGCGTCAATGATGCTCAAAGCGGGTCGTTTTGCGAGCGGCCATATTGCCACACAAGTCTTTATTAATCAGAGTCGGTTTAGCAAAAATGTGTTTTGAAATAAATTTTTAGTTTTTGAATATAGTAAATAACATAATTGCCTACATTTTTACTTTAAGGCATACGCTTATGTTTATTTTGAAAAGCATGGATAATCAAGATATCTAACTACCTATATTACTGACCCTGTCAAATCACCAGGTCCACAGTGTTGCCATATCATAACCTGTCATTATCTACTGGCACCTGTTTTGTTTGGAATGCCTATTTTTTATGATAGCGACATCTTGTGCCATTTTTTAATACCGCTAAGATAAAATTTAGGTAAATCACGGAACATTTCTACGGCGTTAAGTTTGCGTTTCTCTCTCTAGTAAAACGGTAAAGAAACACAATAGTATTGATTAAAGAGAAAGAGAATAATAGTCAGACTGTAATATAATGCAATATCCTATCCTAGCCATCGAAAGAGCATGGTTAAACCAACAGCTCTCTTTAACCATCTTACGTTCAAATATAATTAAGTATCTCATCTTTATTCCCCAGGGTGAGCTGACTTATATATTGTATATTTTCCGTGATAATAATATTAATTTTTCTCTTATTTTTTTGCAAAATCTCGATATAACGTTGTATTAGTTTTTTGAGCCCAAATTGTTAAATTAAGGATACATTTAAAATCCGTCACCGCAAGTAGTAAATATGTAGATTCGTACTTAGATTCTGTAGTAAGAGATGATTCTTCAATTTCTTCCAGGGCTCTGAAAACTTCCGATAATTAATTTAATAGAGCTTTGAAAATTATGTGTCATCTTATTTGACTACTTCCTTTTAAGTTGATTTTTGTACATTATTTCCCACCGTTTAATGTTTAGTGGATCCGACGATGAAGCAATAACATTTTTGTACAAGCCCAATTAGACTAATTGCTTCTGGACATCGCTGAATATACGTCCATAAGATTTAAGATTGTGGCAGACATAGTACAAACTTTGCTAGCTCGTTCATTTAGAATCATTTAGTTTCAGTTTTGTGCAAAGTCAGTGATATCGCCCTGCTGCACTGCATGCAGTGCCTTTCGGAATACACCTAATAAAACATTTTTTTTTTTTTAATTATAATTATACAAATTCGGTTCTTTCCCCTAGAGCCAGGGCTGCAAACGATAAATAAAATTACTCCAACAGAAGATAAACTTATATTTAGAAGAATCTCGTAAATTATGTTGTTTCGAAGGTTATAGTAATATTGACTGTTAGTTAGTTTTAGATTATCTTTAAGACTGTGGGGAATATGACATATTTTAAAGCAGAAAACATTGTAAATCTTATATTTTATGTTTTAGTTAGGTAAAAAGAAGAAGTAAGTATATGACGTTTTGTATATTTTCCCCTAATATTCTGTTTATTTAATAAACTAATTTATATAAATGAATACAATGGCTCTTAATTACATTTTATAATTTTTATGTAAAAGAAAACTGTATACTTTATTTTAATAAAAATTAATCTTTTCCTACATTTAATCTACATCTGATCTAAAAATTAATGTGCTGTTAATCCTATCAGAAATGAAAGGGTTTATAAAATTGAATTCATAAGCAGCTGGAATCTGCATAGCTGTGTTAATGAATAAAAATATATAGTAAAATTATTATTTTAACCTTTAAATTATATAAATATTTAGAATTCATTATAATATTGAATAAAGGTTCTATAGCATTCTTGCAACTTTGCTGCAAAGTTATATTTATTTCTGTATTATTATTAATAATAATAATATTTATTTACCAAACAATTACGTATTATGTAAGGTCAACAATGTAAATATAAGCCATATTAGGAAGAGCAAGTCTGTGCGTGGGACGAAGAAGACAGTGTGTCAGTCTTACTTATATGGACGATCTTTCACTTTCATAGCCAAGCCCAAATTTTAAGAATGTAGCTCAATTTAATTATGAAATAATTATAAGGAAGTAATTAATTAATTGACTATTTAAATAAAATACATAAAATTAGACGAATTTTATTAATTTTATTGCTTTCAAAAATAATTAGATAGGTATTGAATCTATAGCATCGAAGCATTTATTAATCTAAATGAAATATCCGTGTTTCACAACGTTATATCACATCGTATTACACCTCTCAATAAAATACTTTCTTTCTTTTTTTACAAATATTTATCCTTATTTGAAATATATATTATATAGTTTCCTAATGAGTACACATCTCACTTAAAAGTTTAAATTCTTTCAATTCAAACTTAATGAATGAGGTTAAGGAATATAAAATAATGTCAGCATAACCTTGGTAATTTACGATCTAAGATGAATTTGGTTTTAAATCTACGTTCTAATTTAAAACGTTATATTTTATAACCATTTTCCACTTTGAAACCATGTTCTACTTTCAGTTACTATGATCCTTGTAAAAGTTTTAAAGATGATAACACGCTGCATACCATCAAGGAAAAAGCACACTTAACAATTTCATATGCTGTTACCACCTCTTACTGATGCCAACTATAATCATTCCTGTTGCTAAGAAATTGAAATAACTCAGGCACAGTTTACAGCTAAAGAATCAGTTCGCTCACTCTGCGTCGGCACTTTTGATCTCAATGTTCCAGTTTATACATTGCACAACTCGGATTTGTATCCCTGGCGCATACAGAATCAAATCATAATAGCCCAAGAGCCCACTGTAATTTTTTACCGCCATCTGATAATAAAATAAAATATACCCCAAAAGCTTGTAAAAACATTGTACTTTACCGAATGGCACCTGTGATAATCCCAATCCTGAGCAAAGTGTTTAAAAAAAAAATTATATTAAAATAATCACATACGGCATGACACCGCTAATTTTGTTTGCCCTTAAAGTTTTCCAGATAATAACATATTCAAATATATGTTGATATATATCATTAACGGGAAACATTTTATTCCTCTTAACACGGCACAAAAACATCTACACACGATTAGTAGGTAAAAATCATTAAAAATATGAATTAATTTTTGCTAATTTAAGAATTTATTTGTATGCCTATTGTTGTGATTCATTTTTACAGGTTGTCATAGAAACGACAAAAAACTACTATGATTATGGTTAAAAAGAATTGTCTTACAAGAAGTTATAATTATTATTGACTATCTCTGCCAAAGTTAGGTAAAAATATTAATAATTCAGGTTTAAAAGCTAGGTTCACAATGAATTAGGATTGTAATTTTCAGAGAAAACACAATTATCGCTGTCATGTCTTATGTAATTTTTTGAATATTAAATAATTTTTTTAACCACTTTGCTCTAGATTACAGATTGCCACAGGTGCAATTTGGTAAAGTACAATGTTGTTACATGTCTTTGTAGCATATTTTATTTTGTTATCAGATGGCGGTCGTAATTTGCAGTGGGCTCTCTTACTATTACCAATTAAGCATTCCAACGACCTGTCAAACAATAGCTGTCAGTGAGAAGGTCTATACGTCATATGTAATTATTTTTAATATACAAAATTGGGACCGGAAGGCGTGGCTTTTGCACTCACTAAAATGGCGGAAGAGCAGAACCGGATTTACAAGTTTTTATTGTACTATTTCTGGTTAAGTATCATTATTTGTACTATAAAAAATTAATTTCCTTTATTATAGATAAAAACTTACACATTGACTTAAAAGGTGGTGGAAGGCCAAGGTTACAAAAGAAGGGGGTCTAAAGATTTAAATATACCCGGTTTTCAGCCGAGAGGTGCTGAATAAAGTAAATGAAAGAAATAAAATATAAATGATTTAATTATCACTCAAGTGTGACTATTAAGTGCTGGAGAATATATTATTTGCAAAATTGCAACTAATCAATGATCATGATATAACTAATTTGGGGCCGATTCTCTTACATTGTTCTCCTTATATAATACCTTACATTACACACATAGTAAATTTCTGCATAGAACAAGGAACATTTCCTGACAAATGGAAAGAGGTCATTGTCATCCCTGTACCTAAAAAAGCTAATCCCCAAGAACTTAAGGACCTTAGGCCCATTAGTATTCTCTTAACTTTATCTAAAGTAATAGAAAGAGTTCTGGAAACACAGTTGAGAAAATATGCAGTTGAAAATAAATTACATTCTGAGGTACAGTCTGGGTTTAGAGCAAATTACAGCTGCGAAACAGCCCTTCTCAATATCACAGATTATATTTTTAGTGCAACGGATCATAATAAGATAACTCTCTTAACTCTATTAGATTTTTCAAAAGCCTTCGACATTATTAACCACAAGCTAATGTGCGCTATACTAAAATATTTTGGTTTCACAAACGGTGCGGTAGACTTAATTAGAAGCTACTTTGGCAACCGAAGTCATTTAGTAAAATTAAAAGAAAAAGTTTTAAATCCCTTAAATATATCATCAGTTGTACCTCAGGGATCGATTTTAGGACCATTGTTATATACTCTATACACGTCAAATTTCGCAAAAGTCGTCAAACACTGCAATTTCCACTTTTATGCTGATGATACGCAACTTTACCACTCATTTTCAGACAATATTATTGAAAACACTAAAGTTATTAATACTGATATATCAAACATTCTGAAGAGTGCAAGTGATCATGGTCTGATTACAAATTCTTCTAAAAGTACAGCCTTAATATTTGGTAAAAAAAAAAAGCTGAGGTTTTAAATTAAAATTTAATAAATATTAAAGTATAGGATGTGTCCATCTCTATAAAATATACTGACAAAAATCTAGAGGTTATATTAAATTAGAACCTAAATTTCACCAAACATCTAAATAATTGTATTCGCCGTACGTATGCCAACTTGAAATTAATTTTTCGGGAAAGACATAACTTAACAAAAAAATTAAAAATAAATGTATGCGAAAACCATGTATTATCATATTTTAATTATTGCGCTAGTGTGTACGGACCGTGTATAGATAGTATAAATATAAGAAGAATACAAGTCGTTCAAAATTCTTGTCTTCGCTTAATATTTACAAAGAATCTCTCATAAATTGAAAGATGCCGGATGGTTAAATATGTGTGACCGACGTATCTTCTAAATAGCTCCCTTTATCATAAAATCTTACAAAATAAATGTCCAAGTTACTTATATAATAAAATACGCTCTAGATCAACAATACATGTTTAAAAGATCATTTAGCTATCAGTCAAAGTTTATAACAACTTACCAAATAAATTCAAAAATGTGCCTGTATTTACATTTAAAAAGAACCTTAAAAAATATCTGTTATCTAAGTATTAATTAAAAGTGTCCCTACAAATAAAAATTAAAACATATATGTATTTCATTTTATTTAATTTTCTTTCTTATTTCTACAATTTAAAATAATTACTTATTTATATCCATTTAATTTACTTCAATCAATGGTGATTTCACATTGTAATTAAACGCTTATCTAATTAAATATAGAAACAATTATTGTTAGTTTAAAGTAACTACCTGTTCCATTCTCTATATTTTTTCTTTTGCTAGCTTAAGATGAAAAACAGCTAATACGTCTTGTAGACGTATTGTAACGATAGCCTAATTTATTTATAATTTATTAATTTAAAACACACTATTTACAATTTATTTATGACGCACTATTTAATTTATATAATACTTAGACACTATCTAACAATTTTAATTTATTTATTACACTTTAACTTTTCATTCCAATACTCTATATTAAACTAAACTATATAAAACTGACTTTTTCGTCTTCGTACTCGCGATATTTATATCAAGCCAACTCTGTAACCAGAATACTCTAGACGGTGTGGAATGTCCAAGACTTCCATCTCTATGACTCAACGTCACGTACATACCGCTTGTTCTGGTATATTCGAGTAGCGTCTGATTGTCTCTGTATTGCCAGCGCGCCGCTAGACTCTATACACCGGGAGTAAACAATAGACAGGGTAGGCTTTCGCGCGACATTAGTTCTTCCTAAAACTAAAACTGAATGATTGTATCTGCAACTGGATTCCCTTTTACAATTTCCAGTTGCGTGGAAGTAACAAGGGACTGTCTTCACTATAACCTGGACACTGGGCGAATGGTCCAGCAATATCTAGGGCGATCCTCTCGAATGGGCTACCAACGTTGTACTGCTTCATGGGAGCCTTCCTTTTTCGCTGAGGTCCATTACTCATAGCACAGCTGGTACATTTCACAGTCCTCTACATCATCGGAACTACTCATCCAATAAAACTTTTCACTAACTCTCTGAAAGGTTTTCTTAACACCAAGATGTCCTCCTGATGGACTGTCGTGTAACTGACTAAGTACTTCGGATACCCTACTCCTTGAAATGACCAACTGTCTTTTTTCTCGGAATCATCATCATTTTCAAGTACTCGCTTTAATAAGCCTTCTTCTAGGATAAAGGTGTCCCACTGAGAACAATATGATTTAACTACTGGAAAGAGTTTCGATACTTCTTGCCAAGTAGGTCGACGATTTTCCTCTTTCCATTCTCTTATCTTCTTTAAAACGGAATCGTTCTCTTGTTCTTCTCTAAGTTTGACAGGGGCCCATTCATCGTTGACAACCGACGTTTTTAGTACTGTAACTTCTTTAACAGATATGGCCAACTCCTTTCCAATCAGAGTTCCTTGACCAATACCTTCATTGCGCTTCGAAGGTTCCGCCATGACAGGCGTTGCCTTCTCTACAGTTCCTTGCAACCGTCTTACTCTTATGGTATCACTTCTTTCATGTAACACCGTTTCTTCCTGTACAGCAACCGGTATGATTTTTCTATTTCACCGCAATTCTAGCACCTAATAGCCTTCGGTTGCTTCTCAATAAGGCTTTTATCATGTAAAACAATTGGTCCAATTTATTTCCCTGTTCTTCTTCTTGTACAGACCTGTATCCACCAGAAGCCAGCGTAGCCGCTTTATAATCAAGAGCAGCGGACAAGACATCGACCAATGTTTTGTGACGGGCTAAAAAAAGTGTTCTTTGCATTTCATGGTCACGAAGTCCATCTTCAAATGCTTGAACGGCCAAACATTCAATCATTTATTCCGGAGCTAATGGGTAGGCAAATCGCACCATTTCGTAATATCTAATTCGAATTCGTGAAGGCTCTCGTCACGTTTCTATTTGCGATTCTTCAACTGTAATCTGTACACCTGCTCCAAGTGTTCGTGGCTATATTGCATGTTCAATCTCTTTTTAAGTTGTTCAAAATCATCAGTCTCTTCCACAGGTATAATCTGAAGAACACCTAAAGCGTCTCCTCGAAGGGCGATTGTCAGATTTACTGCCTTTTCTCTCTCAGACCATTCGTTTGCCCTCGCAGCTGTCTCAAACTGTTTAAGGTAGTTGGTCCATGACATTTTTCCGTCGAAGGTTGGAGCTTTAACACGAGCAGAATTTATATCTCCTTCCAATTTTAACTTCGACTATACCTCATGGCACTTTATGTTACCGTTCTTGGACGGTTCTGAATTTTCCAGTTCTTTTATCTTCTTTTCCATCTCTTTTGCCAGTTTTTTTGCCAAAACTTTTTAGTGTTTTTTATTAGAAAATATTACGTAAACATTATTTCTGCGAAATATTGGTACTCCTGTTTAAACACGATAATTCCACCTGTTTTCGAGAAAAACGCAATTGAACAGTTCAGAGTCCCAGAAGGATATTTCAAAAAATATTTTATTTTTGAAAAGTGTGCTTTGGACTGTCAGATAATTGTGTCTGGTAAATGTCAGTTCTTGCCAATGAATTATTTTTGCTGTGAGATTATAGTCTATTGTTGCATTTTTTTAAGTTTTGTCGACTGAAATGCCTCGTCACAATCATTTTACAAATGAAGAAATGCGGGATATGGTTTGTGTACATGCACAAGAAAATTTTTGCGGTCGCATGGCAGCCAGAAGGTATGAATTGTTATATCCAGACTGGAGACAACCAAATCACAAAACTTTTGCAAATCTATTTCATCGTTTGGGTGAAACCGGATAATTTCATAGTAAAAATATGGGTGGTCGTCCGAAACAAATCACACCTAATGAAGAAGATAAAATTTTGGTTCGAGTAGATGAAAATCCTGAAGTAAGTTCACGTCAACTGGCAATAACAACAGGAGTAAGTCAGTCGTCTATTATAAGAGTTTTAAAAAAAGAAAAGTTTCATCCTTATCACTTCACTCCTGTTCAAAATTTGCTTCCAAGAGATCTCCCAAGACGGTTACAGTTCTGCCAACGTATTCTCAACAAACATAATGATGACCGAAATTTTATTAAAAATATTATGTTTACCGATGAAGCGACTTTTACTAGACGAGGTGTTTTTAATTATCGAAACAGTCATCACTGGGAAGAAGAAAACCCGCATGCTCGTAAAGAAAGACATTTTCAACATGCGTTTAAATTTAATATTTGGTGTGGCATTATAGGCGACCAACTACTAGGGCCATATCGTCTTCCTCCAAATTTAAATGGAGATTCCTATTTATTTTTTTGCAAAATAATTTTAGATTAATTTTGGATGATATGCCACTAGATGTAAGAAGGAAAATGTGGTTTATGCAGGATGGAGCTCCACCTCATTTCCCATTAGTTGTTAGAAATTATCTAAGTGACATATTTCCTCAACGTTGGATTGGCAGAGGAAGTAATTTTGAATGGCCACCAAGAAGTCCTGACTATAACCCTCTTGATTTTTATGTATGGGGACATATGAAGTCCTTAGTTTATACCCAGGAAATTAATTCACGAGACGAACTCTGGAGGAACATACAAAATGCGGGTAATTTTATAAGGGGACAGAATAATATTTTCTTTGCCTTCCGAAAGTCCTTTATTAAAAGAATTAGAAAAGGCATAGAAGTCGGTCACATTGAACATTTAATTTAGGTTTGCTTTTTTTATGTTAAATTGTTTTTAATTTTGCTTTACCGTTGAAATAGAAGCCTTACGTTACAAGTTTTCTTATTGTGTTATTTGGAATCCCCTTCTGAGATACTGAACTGTTCAATTACGTTTTTCTCGAAAACAGGTGAAATTATCGTGTTTAAACAAGAGTACCAATATTACGTAGAAATAATTTTTAAGTAATATTTTCTAATCAAAAGCACTAAAAAGTTTCGCCAAAAAAAGTTACCACCTAATTTCATCATCAGGAATCATTCACGTGGCGCCCCCTGTAACAAAATGTTAAATATTACATAAAATTATATTCCTTTTTCAAAGATATGCCTTTGTGCCGATTTTGATAACAATTCATTAATAAACAGTGACATTATCAGAAAAAAAACGAAAAAAAAATTCAACTTTAACGCCCTGTATCTTATTCCACAGCCATATTTTATAAAGGTATATTTGGTCCAATCGCCATATTTTGGTCCAAATAACCTGTCCTTAGCCTATGTCCCAATAGTTATGAATCACCCTGTAGATATTCATTTAATGTAATTCACAATACAAACTTAGATTGAAATTGATCTGTAAAATATGAAAATGAAGACCTTTATTACTATTATTATTATCTATCCAACAGCAGACAACATGCTGCTAAGCGTTAGCAGTAAAAATCTAAATATCGTAAAAAACTCTTTAAGGGACACTGTTGCCTTAGAAGACACCTAAATATCTAATGGATAGATATAGAAAATGTCAAGATAAGAATAATACTCTTATTCACTAACTTTACCACTGCTGAAACCTTAAATAAGAACGGGAATGGCATTCCGGAGCCCAAAAAAATTCGTGAAAGCGTCTATCAGACATATTCTTGAATTCAACAAGTATATTAACCTGAAGAGGTAGAAGCCGAGAAGGGTAGGATAAGCCTAGAGTTTCAGTATAAGTGGAATTTAAATCATTCAGGTATAGGTCCATATTTCAAAAAAAAACATTGAATGGTAATTTATTGCAATCTTCTCATATAATTTTTCTGCCATTTATTCTAAAATAATTTGTAATTAGTGATTAGTTTTCAAAGGAATAATTTTTTTTTAGGTGTAGAGGTTTTCAAACATAGAATATTTGTTTCCATGCCAAAGTGGAAGCCAGGTGTACCAGCAACTTTGGCCGTTATACCAAGAATACCAAGAGAATCATCTCCAAACTTAGTCCCTTATCCAAATTGGGATTGGCATAGAACAGGTAAAAAATTAATTGTGTTTTTATTCATTTGATTTAAATTAATTTGTCATTTTGATTGTAGTGTTATTTAGCACAAAATTTAATTGCCTTAAATAATTTACCACAAATAAATTATTCAAAAGAAATCATGTAGATTATAAAATCGCCATCCGTTACCGTCTCGATGATGGTGTGTGAAAATTTTGTTCTTTAGTAGGTGCTTTTTAAATCTTTTCACACATGCATGCAGAAAAATCGTATTTACAAGCAGCTATGTCAAGTAACTTTTTATGACACTCTATTTTAAATGTATTTACGTTTCCGTCATAGCTGTTGTTTCGCTTGCTTCTGAGATATCTTATTAAATTCTTATATTTTTCATAATACTTTCGTTTTAATTGCACAATTCTGTCTTTTGAAACAGTTGGAATTGATGCCTCTGTCCAAATGATTTCAATTTTAGGAACAAGTTCATTGCAAACTTTTAAAGAACTTGGTTCTTTTCCACTACATTTTTAATATTTTAGTTCATAGCGTATGACTAATAACATCGTAAGCATTTGTTCAATTGTCGGCAATATACAAGGGTTCAAATCGGTTGGGTTCCCCATTATAGGAAATTTTATTTTACTCCTATTTAAACTACAATTTAAAACACTCATTTTTGTATATTATTGTTTATTACAACGCTTCACTTCTCAATCAAAGACAAAGTTACGAAAATGTTCATTGTACGACGATTAGGTATATCATACAGTACGAATCTAAGAAATGGCGTAATTATAACCAACCCTGAAAACATCTTAAATCTTGCATCGACAACTGCAAATTCCGAATTCTAATAAAATTAGTGGAGTAAACTCGCAATGAAATTATGATTTTTAGTGATTCAGAATTATAACCAAATGAAACCTATACCATCTTGTAGAAAACAATCTGGTACACCTTTTTTTTAACAGGACCATACTTTGTAAATGGCTCTTAAACGTGACTGAGTTCGAATTAGAAGAACTATATTTCTCTTAACATTAACCAGTCTGAAAATTATCTGCGTTAGCTTTGGTTACAACTAGAAATAACATAAAAATCTATAAATATAGAGTAAGTAAGCGTTATGTATGACACTTACTTTAAATGTTTTCCTCTTCGTCATCATCGTATAAATATAAATCAGAAACATTGTTCTGACAATTTTTGCAGGAACCATCGCGGCAGCATTTTAAGCATACACATTTATTATCGTGACATAATTTATCTTTGCAAAAGATGTTCATTAGTTGTCTTATACCTGCTGGTATGGAATTAGCAGTCATCCAGTTTGGCTCTAGAATTTGATTATTCCTAGTCCAACCAAAGTTAACAGGGTCAAGTAAAGACATAATAGGTATATGCACTTAAAAATTTGGTTATCGCTTAGTACATGCTGGTGAAATGCGTCATCTGTTGGGGAAATTCTGAAGCGAACTTATTGGAGGTTTGAATATATCCGTTCTTATTTTTGAATAGGGCCAGTGCAAGTTTTGTAACAATATTAACTAGCTTCGGTTTTGATAGTTCTTTAGAGGTTCCTAGGTTTTTAGAAACTCCATCATATGCGGTTTTTTGCCGATCTTAAACATTTCATTTGTGGTATCACATCCTGTTAACACATGCAATGCCGGCAGATACTCACAAACCTCATTTCTCAGTTTCTGCACTATTTTAGATACCGAAATAATCTGTTTTTTATTTCCTTGTTCTAATTCCATAGAAAGGTGCTTTTTTTCCGAAGATATTGATAAATTTATATTAGTAAATGGGTAATATGAGAACGTTAGTATCTACAGACTTCACCAAAACTTTTTTTTGTCGAGTATCTGATATTCATGATTTGATTTCAAATCTTTTAATTCGGTTACACCATCCTTGTTAACTGAAAAGCATAACTCTGGATTTTCAAAATCACCAGCAATCAGGGTTGCCAGATCTTTGTAATGAAAAAGCGGGACACTGTCGTTTCAGCAAAAGGGCCACAAATTTTTTAGAGCCACGCCTAATTTTGTTAGGAATTCAACAAAAACTTAAAAATGAGGACAAAAACAAAATATTCTCTATTAGAATAACAAAATGAACACTACAATAAAACAACAGAAGACAATTATTTATACCCTATATATACAGGGTGTTACTTAATGATAGACCGTAATTCCAAGGACGCATATGCTTGAACCAAGTAGAAAAGTTTAACGATCAAAGTTAACTTTAATAAAATAATAATAATTTAATTTTAATAAAAATTGTATTTTTAGCTGCTTAATCGAAAAAGAAATATATACAAGTTAAAAAGTCAGTGGCGTACGTTTTTTTTTGTAAATATTATGTATAAGACTGCTCCTCATCGCGACGCCACTGAAAATCATAATTATCTTCTAGTTAGTGTAAACTTAGCGTCGTATCACAATGAAGAACACTGCCAAATTTCAAGAAAATAGAAAAATGGATCTTTGAGATATTAATAAAGAACCTATTCCTTTTAAACTTTGACACCAGTAACTTGAAAATTTTTATATAACGTTTATACTTGAAATTGGTTCAGCAATGCGCCCTTGGAATCACAACCTATCATTAAGTAATACCCTGTATAAATAAACGTTCCAGAACAACACATAAGAAAACATAATTATATATACCCTATGGTAGTGGCCATAGAGAACATCTTCCAATACCCCTTGACACAAGAGAGCCAGCACTAAATGTTTGACCTACAATGCTTGAGAGGCCGGAAAAGTGAGGCATTTTCTGCGACTTCTGCGAGAGAGTGGAAAAGGCGGGAAAACCGGGACAATTTACGTGAAAAGCGGGACTTGGAATTATTTAAAAAAGGCGGGACAGATTAGCAAAAAGTGGGACTGTCCCTCCTATGGCGGGAAGTCTGGCAACCCTGCCAGCAATGATCAGAGTTTATTCTATTTGTAAGTGATCAGTGACGGATTTAGGTTTGCTGTCGCCCTAGGCCCCGTTCGATGCGCCGCCCTTTTTGATAAAATGAATTTCATTAATTTTGATACAATATTTTTATTTTAAAATAACTTTATTTATTGAAATATAATTTCTTAAATATAACTAATAAACATGACAGATAAATAAGTTATAAACTTTAGATAGATAGGTAAATAATAAATATTTTTTTAATATTATTCAATTTGAAAATTTCTTTTTCCTGGCTTTGGTCCACGCAAAAATGTCGATTATATCGTCATTATTAATTTCTTGGACTAGTTGAGCTTCAATAGATAGTAATGCAAGAGAATTCGGTCTAGCTTGACCCATGCTTACGCGTAAATAGGTTTTTACCCATTTTAGAGTGGAAAAAGATCTTTCTCCTGAACAATTTGTAGCCGAAATATTCAAAAAAATACGAAGAGCAATGTCCACATTCGGATAAACATCTCGAAGACTCCGTGAATGCAATACATTGCATATTTTTTTGTGCAGAGCGCACATTTTCCGTATTTGCTAAAGAATTTTTGAGTTGACAATGTAAATGAATAATGTCATTGCCTAACGTCTCTTCCAAATCGTCAGGATACTTACTGACTAGTTTATTAGCAAGATTTTTGAATTCGTTTGTATCTATTTCAAATAAATCATCAAAAAAATTAAAATTTTCGTAAAGCTTTTCATGTACACTTTGACGCCCGGCCAATTGTACACTCAAAGTTTCTAGAAGAGAGTAATAAATATGTGTACGAAAATTTGCTTGTCCAGAAAAAGGTGTTCTTTCATTTACCCGTGACTCATCTGGCTGAATTCTGATTTTTTTGCGATGAGTACCATAATGATAATAATCGTGAACTCCAAATGATGCTGTGGCTTTTTCTTCGTGTTCAGAAAATTTTTTGTCTCTCATGTCTTGAAGAAATAGAGCCAGAGAACTATAGATCTGAACAATGGATGATAAATCAGCTTGATATTCTGCTAAAGGAATAATTATCATAAGATTAAACTATGAGAGTTCATTATGTCCAAATCATTATTTTCTAGAGATTTTAACAGTGCATCCTCAATATCTATAGCTTTATGGCCGATATTTGGTAGAAATTCTAGAAACCTTTCAACAATTTCACTGTTATCACTGTTAAAGAAAGCTAATAGACATGTGCAATATCAGGCATAGAATCTACAATTATACCAAAATACTTAGCATATTGCACTTCACTGGAAATATGTTGTAGTGCTTTATTCTGAAACAACAATATAATACAATTTTAAATGTTCAGATAAAAATGGATCAAATTCAGCAAGAAGCTCTACTGTTCCTAAAAAATTCCCATTATGGGGATCTCCTATTCGTTCTGAATTTCCTTGAAATGGAAAACCTCTTATTGCTAGTGATTTAATAATTGCAATTAAACGGTATACATTTTTTTTTCCAATACGCTATTTCCTCGTCTAGCTGTTTTATTAGAGGTTGATCAACACGCCCGTATGAGTACTACTGCTCGAGCTTTAAAATGATTAACGTTAATTTTGTGAAAATTAGAATTTTCATGAGCTTCGATGTGTGCTTTTGAGTTTTTCTAGTCATGAAATCCTTCACCAGTAAAAGCATGCATTTCACCACTTCTACCAAATAATAAGCATGGAACACAAAATACAGACCCTTTAGTTTCTGAATAAATTAACCACTCACGGCGTTGAAGCTCTCCGTTTTTTAAAGTACGTTGAAATAAACTTTTGGAACAATACCTCATTTTATCACTATAAACATTTCTGGAATTTTTAAAGTCCGTATTATCATTTCGTGAGGTACCGTTTATAGTTATGAAATTTCATGTTTCTTCATTCAAATTCCATAAAAAAGGATCAGTATTAAATTTTATAATATCAGTTGTTGATTGGATTTCTTCAGTATCTTGTGATAAAGGAAAATTTAACGCGTCTTGTTCGTATCTTGTGATAGAGAAGAGTGTGACTGTACTTCTTCGATATCTTGTTCTGAAATCTCTTCTAATTCCGGCTAGAAAAAAAAATAAATTTAAACAACTGGCATTTATTTAATGTTCATCCCGACTAACAGTATATATAACAAAAAAGTTATTAGCAATCAACAAGATACTTACGACCGATGAACGTGATGGTTTTTGGTCATTATTAGAAGACTTACTTAAGCTTGTCATAAAACTAGATATTTTTGGATTTTTTTTAAGTAAACTATCTATTTTCCTAGATTCTTCTGCTTTTCTTTTACGATATTCTGCACCGCTAAATTTTTTTCGATAGCCGCTCATGTTTAATTCAAAAATAAAATAATAACTACAAATTATAAAAAAAACCAGTACCTAATTTAAAGTTATCAATCAATTGTTTTTTTAGTGTTAAGAAACAGAATAAAATGTCAAATTATTGAAATTTGAAGATGTAATTGAAGATTTTTGCAAATATGAAAAATATAAAGTGATTTTTTTTTATTTTAAATAAAAATTTCAAGTTTTTTACCAATTATTTTGATGATTCAAAAAATTGAATATGAAAAAAGACGAGATTTATTTTTCATGAAAAATTATTTTTATAATCAAAAAATGTTCTGACATTTTTGAATGAATATCAAAATGATATTCAATACATGCAAATCTACAGTATTTTATTTCACACTAAAAAAAAAAAAATTGAGAAGTTATTCAGATTTAATAATTTCAAAACGCTTCATACACGTGAGATTAATCTCACTAAAGGAAGAGGAAGTAAAGAACATTACTCGATAAAAACTATAACTGGTATATTAAAAAATTAACATCTTACCCATACAGATTGAGAAATAAATTAATGAATTGAATTATAATATATTATATATATTATATAAACTAATCTGAACCAATTTTTGAAATTAATTGTTTTTATTTTTTGGCCTCTAAAATTTTGGCATTTCAAAAATTTTGCCGCCCTTTAGATTATGCCGCCCTAGGCCCGGGCCTCACTGGCCTAGGCGTAAATCCATCACTGTAATCACAAATAGGGATCGTTTATTATCTAACAATTAAAAACAAATCCTGAACTGCACCACTTTTCTATTTTCAGAAACTTCATATAGTGCAGGGCATAGTGGCGCATTCGTTTGCAAAATTGTTTTAATTCGTAATTTTTTTTTAAATGTCCGGAAGGCTTTCCTAATTATAAAAGTGTAAGATGACACTTGATATTTGTTGATGTTATTGTTTAAACAACGAAAAATTAATTAAGCCAGAAAAAATGCATTTTTTGCAATGAATTATTTTTTTTTATATTCTTTAGGATATTTCGAATAAAAAAAGTCCCTACGTCCATCATCGTATCTTTAACCTTTTAATTGTTATGAATTTTTTTAAATCCGAAATTGACGAAAATTCTAATTTTCTTGAATTAAATAATATACCTTAAAATTTAAAATGCTTTAATTTTAAATTTTCACCGAATATTCAAACTATAATAAACAAAATAACTTAAATACATTTTCAAAATTTTGTTTGTTGTTATGTTTTTTTACGTTATAACAATATTCTTCCTACGCGTGTGTACTTTTAGAAAGAAGTACCTACTTCTATCTCACTTCCTTAAATGTATAAGATGGGTAAGAGAAAGCCCGATGACGCGCTGAATCAATTTTTTGCTGTTTTTCAGAGGTAATAAGTTAATAAAACAATTATTATTAACATTTTTAAACACTTTGTTATATTTGCCGATTAATAGTTTTGTATCATGTGATTTTTTTTTACTTTTTTAGACACTTTTGATAACTTTTTTATTTATTAAAGTTAACAGAAATATTTATTTTTAACATTTATTTTTATTCATGAAAAAATTATTGTCAGATACTGCCTGAGAAGTAAAATCTTCTTCAACTTTTTTTTTTTAATACGATAAAAAGGCCAAATGCACTTGTCGTGATCCGTGAAAAATTTCTACCTGTTACAATGAACATAGTAGGCTTACTGGGGTTATAAAATTTTATGATTTCAAAAATATCCAAGCCTTTCTCCATTTAACAAAAATAAGGAAAAAAAATGTTTTTTCTAATATTGAGAGTAAGTACTATAAATATGAATTTTTTTATGACTTTCAATCTTTTTCACTATGAATACAAATAGGTAAAGGGACTTATTTCGTATTTTAAAAAAATTGTACGTTTAACTCTTCTTCTATTTTTTTCCTGTCATAAACAATTTTTACAACCTTCCAAACTTCCAACCTTCGTTCTCTTTAATTCCAAAAAAAATTAAATTATCTGACGACAAAAAGTGTTTATTTTGTGATCATGGCGAGGCGTTAGTGAAGTGTCCGAAATCTGATACATATTTAAAATAAAAAAATGCAACTCTTCCTCGAAACGATAAAGTGACTGTGCGATTTAAATTGTTAATTAAAGCCGGGTCCAGATCAATAAATATTTACGTTGTGCGTTGTATTTGACGCAAATTTGCTCGTGTTCGTCAAATATTTGCGCCAGAATGATACAACACACGCTATCCACCGGTCTCTCGGTTTTGCTGCCAACTTTAAAGAGATTTGCGTCGAACGACCCTCGAGTGCTTGTTTTAATGTGGACTTGAATATTTGTTTAGTTTGTACTATTATTTTAATCACAAATTATTTCTACGCACGACGCATACAATGGACTGCTATAGATACACAACACAACGCACATATTTGTGCGACAAAATTAAAATAAAAAAAATATTTGCGCCACAAATATTTTTGTCGAATTCAACACACAAATCTATTGATCTGGCTTAATGAAAATACTAGTGAACAATCTTTTTCATGGCATCGTGGCGCGTAGGAAGCATATTGTTATAACGTAAAAAAACAACAACAAACAAAATTTTTAAAATTTATTTAGGTAATTTTGTTTATTATAGTTTGAATTATAGCATGTTACATTTTAAGGTATATTATTTAATTCAAGAAAATTAGAATTTTCGTCAATTTTGGATTTTAAAAAATTTTAAAAATTAAAGGGTTGAAGATACGATGATGGGCGTAAGGACTTTTTTATTTGAAATATCTTAAAGAATATAAAAAAAATTAATTCATTGCAAAGATGCATTTTTTCTGGCTTAATTAATTTTTCGTTGTTTAAACAATAACATTAACAATTATCGAGTGTCATCTTACACTTTTATAATCAGGAAAGCCTTCCGGACATTTTAAAAAAAAATTACGGTTTAAAACAATTTTGCAAAAGAATGCGCCAGTATGCTCTAATATGTGTATGCATCACCTCTTCTGTGTCTTTCCAAGCACTTGACCGATTCATAATATTTATCAAAAACCACTCGGCTAAGTGACAGAATTTGCTTCAAAAAACATAAATGCAAGTTAAATGGATAACGCTTTCTCATTAAGCCCTTGAATAAAAACCATGTCATCTAGTATAAGTAAATTCACCATTTGAGGTGCAAGCAACTGCTCCATATGGTTCAAATTTTGATACTAAATCAGAATTAGCTGTTTTTCGCTTACTTTCGTCATCTTTAAATAATCACAACGGAACCGGAAGTTATTTCTTAAGACAATAAATCGCTTAATTTTAGAGACTGAAATCTAGCTGCCGCTACTATCCTACAGTGGCTCCAGAGCGATATCCATGGTTAGAAACTGGCTTAAAAGGACTTCAAGGTTCTCTTTCTCAGTATTAAATATTTTTTTATAAACTTTGGTATACCTACTAAGCAAATGATAGAGAACCCCGCTGTAGAGCCCGAATTCAGAAAAACTTATTTTTTAATTATTTCTATACAAATTATGAAAATTATTGCAAAATGGAGTCTTTACCGGGAATTGTTCTATAAAAATCAGCTAATTCTTTCCAATACACTTTTTTGTCCAAAGCGTATATTTTTTGAAAACCTTGAATTACGAAATCTGAGAAAATCTGTCACGATTCAAATCCATATTAATTGATTTGGCAACAAGGCAGCGGACGTTGGCGGTGCATGCAGTACCGGAAAATTAGGATAAAAGCATTTAGGTAGTCATTTAAGTAGCTTGGGATGAAATTATTAAAAAACTTTATTCTTTTTAGTTCAAGTGTAGGTGTTTTCTTTTCGTATTTAGTTAATGTGTTTATATGAACTTTTGTGTGTAAGCTGAGTTAAAATAGTTTGTCGTAAAAATGGGAAAACTTTCGGAAATGCCGAAAATGATATTTCCATTTCGACGGAAATCTATAAAATATCGTGCAAGTATATTTAGAAAAAGACACACACTATCACCTCTTATTCTAGTCCAGTTCAGTTCCTGCCCTTCTAAGCATAAAAGTCAAAATATATGGGAAATTTATACTAAGTATGGAATAGAAAAAGAACCTTTTTTTTAAGCAATATTCACAAATTTAAAGCGGATGTCCAATAAATGTGGTTTATTTGCGGATTCCTAATTTGGTTTTTTAGGTCCCGACGGTTTATTAGGAACCGACAGTATTATCGAAATTAAATATCCTGCTTCAAAAATGACTACGGAAAAAGCAATGGTTTGCAACATAATAAAATTTACAATTATTAATGATAATGGCAAAATTCAATTAAACCGAAATCATAATTGTTAATATTACCAGGTTCAGGGGCAAACTTTACGTAACTAAACGAAATATTTGTTTCTTTATTATTTTGATACCTTTAGGTATGTTAGTAGAAAAAATAAAAAAAGATGGTAGATTTTGGTGTATATGGAAAGCAAACTAAAGCAATTTTATTTAGATTGTATACTACCCGAGATCTTAGATCCACGTTTCACTAGAGGTTTAGATATTAGAAATCCCAGTAGAAATCCGAGTAGAAAACCGAATAGAAATCCGAGTAGAAAACCGAGTAGAAATCCGACCAATAGTCAATAAAAATGATTATTTTTATTTCTTCTTTTACTAATAATAAATCATCTTACTCAATGTTATTTTTATTTATTTTTAGTACTAGAAAATAATTTTTCTACAACTAAATGGATATTAGTTTACCTACGTACAGACTACAAAACGAAAAAATATGCTATTGAGTAAAATGAGTTATACTTGTGTAGAATCTATAAATAATAGCATTTCTATTTTTATTTGATTTATATTTAGAAATAAATAATTATAAATTTTAATAAAACTACATGAAATCCATTTAATTTATATTCACTTTTGTTACACAAACTACTATTTTCTACACCCACATGGATATGATTTTTTCTATACCCACAAGGATATTAGCTAATCTTCGCACATACTACAAAACAAAAAAGTATTCCATTGCGTTCAACTGAACGAATATATTTCATATCCATTCTACTTAGTAAGAACACTGTAAAACCGTTAAATCCACCAATCAGTTTATATTTTGGTCACCCGGCTACTATTATTTTTTAAATTTTATGTAAGTAACAATTCTGTCAAACTAAGTGTCAGTATATTTTTGAATTGTTGAAATTAAATATACGTAAAAATGAATATTTCTTATGTATAATCGATAAGTAATAGCATTTCTATTTTTATTTCGTCCAAATTTAAAAACAAATCTTAAATTTTAATCAAACCATATGAAACTAATTTAATTACAAGTATTAGAACTAAAATGCTGACGAATGGACTTAGTATCCGTAGCCAAGGGAAACCTAAATTTAATCACACACAGAACTAAAATGGCAAGTGTGGCGATGGCGTGAGGACACGAAGTTTGTCTCCAAGCGAGAGGCCCGAGTTCAAATCAAGGCTGGGAACTAATTAAATTAAATCTTTTTATATGTTTATTTTATAAATTAGTAAAAGTCATACATTATTTTAAAATTATTTATTTTGTCTTAATAAAATACTTTTTTAAATTTGTAGAATTTCATTAATGTGTCGTAGAAAAAATATACTGTACAACTCGAGTGGATTGTCCGTATCGCACTCGATGATTAAGCACTCCGTCTACGGAGTCGTTTTCAAAATTCGTCTTCGTGCGATATGGCCATCATATCCAATTTTGTTGCACAAACTACTATTCACGCACAGACTTCAAAACGAAAAAATATACTATTGCGTTCAACTCAACGAATATATTTCATATCCATTCTAGGTAGTGAGAACACTACAAAAAAAATGAAATCCACCAATCACAGTTTATATATTGGACACCCAACTACTATTATTTTTTAAATTTTAAATAAGTGACAATTCTGTCAAACTAATTGTTAGTATATTTTTTAGGTATTGAGATTAAATATACATTAAAATGAGTTATTTTTGTGTAGAATCCATAAATAATTTTAATTTATTTTTATTTGGACTACATTTTAAAAAATTTTAAATTTGAATCAAACTACCTATATGAAACTAATTTAATTACTACTATTAGAACTAAAATTCTAAATATGGAGGTGAAAATGAGGATACGGCATCTGCCTTTCACGCGAGAGGCCCGAGTTCAAATCTGGGCTGGGGACTAATAAAATTAAATATTTTTTCATGTTTATTTTATTTCACAAATTAGTAAAGTCATAAATTATTTTAAAATTAGTTATTTTGTCTTTTCCTAAAATATTACTTTACATTTGTAGATTTTCGTTATTGGGTCGTAGAAAAAACATACTGTACAACTCCAGTGGATTGTTCACGGTTGTTGCACAAACTAGTATTAAATGAATTGTTATTTAAAAAACGTATTTTTATACAGGGTATTTGTAAATAAGTAAGAAAGATTTTTGAAAATTGTTATCAAAATTATTTTGTTAAAAAAAGTTCCTATAAAAGTAGGTCAAAATGTGCTTCGTTTTCGGGATACAGAATGTTTAAATTTTAATTTACTAAACTTTATTAAATATTTCAAATAGTTTTAAAGATATTTACTCTAAATTTCCAAAAAAACTTTGAAGGGACAAATGTGTATTTTTTGGGATGTTCCAAATATTTCTACTTGCACCAGTGGCGTTTGTACGAGAATGCCATTTTTCGAAATAATCATAGGATATACATATGTATATTTAAAAATATATTTCGTAAATAAATTATTTAGTTAGAAAAAAGAGTTTCGAAAATGTTACACCAGGTTATACCTTTAAAAATATTTTAAACGAGAAAACAAAACAAAAATACTCTTTGTTAGACCGGACCTGCGATTTATCGGCCTTTTTTATATTTTAAATCATCTATAGTTTATAAGTAATAAATTGAAGGGAGCGTACCTAAGTCTGGGAATAGAGCAACGTTGCCAAAGTGCGTTCAGATGCACTGAAAGTTGTCGAGTGTGTTCTAAACCTGAATTTGCTGTTAGGTGTCGCATGGATATCGCTCTTAACGCGCATTTTAAGGTTCTCTGATAAAAATTCATATTTTTATAACCGTTATATGTATAGAAATTTTTAATAATTCACATAGCTCACCGCAGGGTGAAGTTTTGGATGCACAATTTTAATAAATGTATATTCCAAAATTTAACAAAAAAAAATTTAACCATTTCTGAAATTTCTGAATTGTTATTAAAAGCGCTCACATTTCAAGTATAGTCTGAAAAAAATCAAAATTTTAGAATGCATACTGGAATTAATACGACGGCTAATGTTAAAAAAATGTAGTTTTTGTAATTTGAGCTCCTTTAGAAAAAATCTGATGTGTCCAACACATGACTTTCCTATCTAGTTATTACAGGCTTTTTCCGTTTATTGTGTACAACCTATTGCAGCATCTCTATAAATGTTTAGAGGATAAACTAAATATATATACATTGTCCACATACATCTACCGCGAAACATTTTTCTATAGATATTCATTGAAAATGAAAATACTGAAAAATTTAAATTTAGCACTTTTCCTACAATTTTTCCATTACGGTCCATTTAAAAAAAATCATGTATAAACAAATATTATAGAGATCGATATCGCAAACAACTTTTATTTCAACAATTTTCATAAAAATCAGAATTTTGCACATTTTGTCAAATTTCTCGAATACGGACCATTTCAGGAAATTTTTACATAAGGCAAAAAATATAGATAATAATATTAGAAGTAACTTTTATTTGAACAATTTTCTTCTCCAAACATATAACAGATATATTCCATAAAATATATAAACGGCCTCCCATAAAGTACCCCCCCAGATGTTCCCACTTTGTCCAAAATCTAATCATTTCACGTCAGGCCGAAATAAAACTTAAGTTTAAAATTTATTGATTTTTTCTTTATCCGTTTTTGAGTTTTCTTCAAATTTCGAAATTTACACATTTTCTCAAATATCTCGAATACGGTCCATTTTAGAGAAATTATCTATGGGATAAAAATTATAGAGAATTATATTACAAACAACTTTTGTTTGATTAATTTTTATAAAAAAAAATATTTTTTTACATTTTGTGAAATTTCTCGAATACGGACCAATTTAGGAAAATTTTGTAAATGACAAAAATTATAGATAATAAAATAAGAAGTAACTTTTATTTAAAAAATTTTCTTCCCCAAACGTAAATAACAGATATATTCCATAAAATATAAAAATGACCACCCATAAAGTACCCCCCAGATGTTCCGACTCTGCCCAAAATCTAATCAGTTCATTAGACGCTGGAATAAAGCTTAAGTTTGAAATTTGGTGTTTTTCCGTGTATCGGTTCATGAGTTATGCGTTATACAGACACACACACACACACACACACACACACACACACACACACACACACACACACACACACACAGACACACACACACACACACACACACACACACACAGACAGACAGACAGACAAACATCATCGCGAAAATAGTCAAAACGGATTCAGGGGACCTCAAAACGTAAAAATCCGTCGAAAACTCGAGGTCGAAAAAAATCATGATTCCTATACTTTCCTTATATCTGTATACAGATAGGAAAGTAAAAAGCGAGTTTCAGGAGCGATTAAATTCCAATAAATTACCAGGTCTTGTTTTGTTTCTATTTAAATAGATTTCAGTTTTATGTGATTTGACGTTGAGAAGATATAATGTTTAAAAGTAGGTACTATTTTTATGTAAGGGTGGAAGTGGGATGTTAAAAAGAGTGTAAAATAAAGGGCGCTTTTATTGTGGAAAATAGATTACAATTCTACTAAAAATCTGAATTTCAATTTTTTTATTATGAAAGTAAATTTTTTTGTCTATATAAATTTTCTAGGGAAGTGGTAGAGGGCTTAAAACATATTCCTAAAATTTCGAAAAAAATAACAACCAGTGTGTATGATTAAAGACAGCTTTTAACATTATCTTTTAATTTAATTTTTTTTTAGCTATTTTGGGGGCTGGTAGAGGGTTGAAAATATAATTTTGAAATAGTGAAAAATATACAAGCAGTTTTTTAATGAAACGCAGCTTCTAAATGCTATAGTAAATTAAAATTTTAACTTTAAATTTTTCGGCCTGTCCTAATGTACATCACTTGCCTAGACCTAAAATCGGGAGTGGAGGTTAGGTAGATATCACCCTGTATTTCACTTACGTTATGCCTCCCATTTAAGTTTCACTTGGGTCGTTTTTTGTTTCTGAATTTATTTACATTACTTATGCAATACATTTTTCTACATATTTTCCTTTAAACATGTCTTAGGTAATAATTAAATATATACTAATCCGATATTCTACTGAACGACATGTTAAAAGTACTATAATCAAAGTGTACAATATTTTTATTTACTTATTTATTCACAGGCGCTTAAGGTTTCTTGCGGCATTTTAATTTTATGTAAGCTACTTATTAGTTATTATAATCTACAACTCAATACTTAACTATAGTATACTATCGAATTAGACGCAAATATCGCCGGATGTCTCTCATAAGTTTCTGGGCGGAATTTAAATCAGTTTCTCTTAGTTTTTCGTAAATTTTTTTGTTCTTCTTCCTTGACTTTCCAGCCTCCATGATAAACTTTTCACGATATTAAAGCCAAAAAATATTCCATTGGGCCAGCCTGCGATAAGTTTGGAGGACTATCGTTTTTAGAAACAAAAGGTGTCTGGTGTTGTCGAAGCAAGTTTTGGGAATCTAATGGCACGATGTTCATGGACTAACTGAATCAATTTGGAAAAGCAGTTATAAATATAGATCTGACCATTAAACCCTGTTAGAAATTGCGCACCAGATAAGGATTTTATTAGCAAATATCACGTTATGTTTGTCCCTAACATTTTCAGGCCATTCCTCTTCGTCGTTCGTATAAATTCCATCTTTCATTTCAGAATTACTTAAAGTAAAATATGTCTTGTGATCGAAAATAATGGTTTTTCCATCGGCAAAGTGCACCCGCCTCAGTAGATGACAGCATCTTAGTTTACGAAGCAGTTGCCCTTAAGTGTATTGCTCACATCTCTTTCGATATTTAAGATTATTCCTCATGAGCGCTTCTTACCTTCTGTTCCGAAACAAGGCAGAGTAAATTCGTCTTCACAACAGAAAAGATGAATACTTGCATATCTTCTTTACAAACATTTTGTGAGGAAGAAGAGGAAACACTGGGAAACTCCTTATTTAAGTTCCCGTTTACTAAAAGTTAAAAGTTGCTTTGACATCAAGCTTTTTGACTTAAGATATATACAATGCGGAATGTATTTCTTTTAATTATGTTCGTATGAGTATATGCTCATTTGACGCACTGCATGTAATGCTTAAATATAATTTCGGGATTTCCCTTTATTTCTTCTATGAATAATTTTATGTATTGAATTGCTCATCGCCCATTGCTACAATGTTTTTCTACCCCTATCGTGTGTACTTCTTGATACAAACTAATATATATTTGCAACGCCGATGTAAAGCTGAGACGTGGCATCAAGTGGTCTTTTTTCAGTCGCGTTAATGACCTTCCATAACTTTGACGTAACATCGAAGTGGTATCGTGTTAACCCTCTGACTTGTTGAATGTATTTAGACGCTGCCCGACGAACGCTGTTGCGTCGACGCGACTGCTACAAACATTCGTGAGGCCGGATCTTTATTCCAACGATACTTTATTCTTAGGGCCGGTGCTCACGCGCATTTTTTGCAGTTGCGTTGTCACGTTAGCACAAACGCAACGCAATTTTTAATTCACACACAACGCTTCTTGTCTTCTGTCCCGAAACAGGGCAGTGTAAATTCGTCTTGAGAACAGAAAAGATGGATGTAACTTTGAAAAAAAAAGTTACATTTGCATATATTGTTTCCAAACATTTTGTTGAGTAGTAGAGGAAATACTGGGTAAATCCTTACTTAAGTGACCGTTTATTAAAAGGTGCTTTCACTTCAAGCTCTACTGATTCAACAAATTTTTTAGTTACGTTTGTATGAGCATACGCTCATTTGATGAATTGTATTACAAGTTACGTAATGCTCCAATAGTAACTTTAAGGTAAGTCGTATAAATCTTTATTAAAAATTTTTATTCAAACAATTTTAATTTAACTACAAGTCAAACGGATCATATAATTCGAATTATTCAATGTAGATGAAGTAGATGAAATTTAGGACATCGAAGCGTGAGTTGGGGAATCACTGTTATGTCTTCTTCTTACAGGCTGTCGGTATTTGATTGGGAAGTATAATAAGGGTCAACACTTTGTATTAAAGTCTCAAAAATAACAGTTTATGGTAAATATGTAGGTGGTTGATAAGATTGTGGTGTAAGAAAATAGGAGAGAGGACCAATATTAGAGGAACGGTATTGATTTTGCATCAAATTGTACCAGCTGCATATTCTTTGTGTGAATTTAAGTGGTGAACATTTATTTGACTCGAAGTTTCAGAGAAGCGTTGAACTTTTATATTTCTAATTACATTCAGAACGTCCATTTAGAATTGTAGGTGTTAATCTACTGTAAAATCTGCAATAGGTGACAAAAGAGACTGCATATATGATACATGCTCATTTTGCAGAGAAGGCTTCTCAGCTGCGACACTGAGGAAGTAGACATACATTTTATTAATTCGGCTTGTCCTGATTTTCCTCTTTAGCATAAAATTTATTTTATATTATTGATAATTTGAGGCTTTTTTTTGTAAATTTGTTGTGAAAAAAAATGTCGCTCTTCCCTTTTTAAAATAAACCCCGGTTAATACCAATTTTGATGAAAAGCACTACCAATCCCAAAATGAGCATGAAGAACAGGTTTTATATGGAAAATTTATCGCTTTCTTGTCGTAAATTTATTGTGGAAAAAATAATTGTATCTCTCATTCCCTGTTTGAAATCAACATCAGTTATCTTGCGCATTTAATAAATAAATGAAATTGGAAATCAATGTTTTGTTCACTTGAAATTGATGATAAAGTTTGGCTGAATCCGTCACTGTATTTAATTTAGTAAAATGTCATTTAAAAACTACTAAACTGTTATTAGCGATTACAGCTACGGTTTTTGATTTCGTATTTTACATAAATTTTGCTTTGGGTCAATTGATATAACATTTTATTAATTTAAACTTTCTAATGTTTTAGTAATATTTTACATAAAAACGTCCATTTTTGCAATAACACAAATAATTGCGTTTAATAATAATATCTTATAATTTAAAAATGGTATAGGTATTTAATATAATAAATCAGTCTGTCTAAAACATGAGATGTTTTAATTACACGAAATAAGTTATAGAAAAAATGTCAGGGGCGTAACTAGACTCTTTATATAAAAACGCACTTTTTAGCTTTTCCAATTTTAAAAACGTTATTTAGAAAAATTATAGTGTAAAATTTAATTACGAAATCCAAGAACAGTGTTAAATATCTCTTCAATTATTTTAAATCGCCTCAAATCTCTGTAGCAAGTAGTTGGATAGATGCTGCTATATTTAGAGATTGTTTTCAAATAAATTTTCCTAAATATGCTTAAATATTGGAAATTGAAAGTACTTTGATTGAGATATCGGCTGTCCAATGGAAGTCAACATTTTACCGAAGGTTATCCAATGGACATGCACCCCTGAATGTCCATTTGGACTTCATTAAAGGTCCATATATGGACTCTTTTTGTATTGCTTCTGGACAATTTATAGACATCTGATGGAGATCACCACCTCCATCAATAAGAAATAATTGCAACTATGGGCATATTTTTATTGTCATCAAAACTGGGCAGAGTACTGCTTTAAAGTAATCATGAGTACTTCACAATGAGTAATTTTACAAAGTACTCAAAGGTATCTGAGTATGAGTACCAAGAATAATACTCAAAGCACTTTTGTAAATTTTAGAAAGTACTCGTGAAAAAATTAGTAACAAATATGAGTATCTTGCCTGTTTTTAACTCAAGTTTAGAAAAATAAAAATATAGTAATTAGTAGTAGTAAGTGAGTAAGTAACAGTTAAAACTAAGAGTATCACCCAGACAGCACAAATAGGTCCAATGGTGTCCATTCGATATACAATTTTGGATATCTGGACGTCCAAAACTGAGTTTGTTCTGGACTTCTAACATCCAGTGGGCATCCAGCGAAGTATACAAATGGCACCTTTTTGACCATTCCGAGAACGTCCAATTCTGGATTATATTTGGATGTTGAATACTGAACATGAGACCACATCCCTCCGTTTTTTACACAATCGCAACTTACCACACACTATTTTATATTATTAAAAACTATTTTTGCAACCCGCTATACACCATTTTTTTTTTTAAATCTCTTGACCTGAGCAGGTATCGAACTCACGACATGTTCATTATCGTTCTACGCTTTCAACCGATAGACAATCTTGACCAACGAGAAAATTTAAAAATCTTTTTTTAATACGATTATAGGATTTCAAACTTCCCGAGTAAATGGACTAGAGGTCGAACCTTGAATCTTCGGACTGTAGTCGTCCATATTCTTATTAATTCGGCAATTGAAGCACATGGATTTTGACATTTAAAGTCGTAGATTTAAAGTCAATCACATTCTGACACAAATTCTCTTTTAAGAAGAATTTATTTATTTCTTAGCTTTTTTAATTTTTCTTTTGTTTGTTTTCATTTTGAGGATATGGGGGTTAGTTTTTATAATTTCGTACCTAAAAGGAATTGGGAATTATTTAATTATTCATTCGGTCTTCACATGGACATTCGGAGGGGCATGGGAGCAGAGATGTGACCGTCGCCTGCCTGGCTTTTCATATTGTTAATTAATCTTTATGTTTTAACTTAAAGTAATATTCAATTAATTTTTTTATTTTTTTATTAATTTTTTCCTGCATACGCCCATGGAAATTTTTTTCTAAATAACATATTATTTATGTAGCTTAATCTTTAAAACCATATAAATTGCAAATAAATATAAACAAAATTGTATTTATTTCCAGTCAAATTAATCCATTGTGCATTGAATAATATTTACTAGCAGTAAAAAAATAGACGCTGTAGGTACATTTTATTAGTTTTATTCAGTCTTCAAAACATTTTTCTTCTGTACATATCGATCGGCTTGAATGTACTCATAGGCTGGATCTCCACCTTCTACAATCCACATACTGCCATTGTGAGCAAATTTGATCAATTTCATAAGTTCTTTGGCTACATGGTCAGGTCTACAACAAAATAAAAAAAGAGATAAACTCAATTCCAGATAATAGAATTCCAGGTTCTGTTGAAATTACGAAAATAAGTAAAATGGTATTTGAAGTTTGATTGCATTCAAGTAGTAAAAAGTCTTGGATTGACTATAGATAAATAACAGTGGGAATTGGCTCTAGTTTTTGGGATAAAGTCAACCAGTCGAAATTAAAAACTAAAACTGCAGATAATAATAAAACATATTTTATCTACTCCTATTAATTTATATATTAATTATTCAACTGCTTTTGAGCAATTAATAGTATCAATAAACAAATAGCGTGAGTTATAATAATGAGTTATTATAACTCACGCTGGGCTCCTACAATAATTCGGTATATAAATAGTGTGCGCAGTAAATTCTTGGAAATTTTAATGTCGATAAATGTTCC
The DNA here is from genome assembly GCA_927349885.1 of Psylliodes chrysocephalus. Lineage (NCBI taxonomy): Eukaryota > Metazoa > Arthropoda > Insecta > Coleoptera > Chrysomelidae > Psylliodes > Psylliodes chrysocephalus. Next base: position 48,960,582 of record OV651815.1, on the reverse strand, counting down.
ATTAGCGTAAAATGTTAGAAAGATTTTTTAACAACTGGAAAGGAATGAATAATAAAAGATTCTAAAATTATTAAATTGTCAACGCCTCTCAGCAGGCGGAATAGTCAATTATTACATTGAGGGGAGTAATGTAATTTGAAATTTTAACAAGATAATTTTGACGTTTTCAAATCAACTTATAATAATAATAATAATGCTAAAAAAGATAAGTTATTATGTACACCTCCAGAAATAAGAGAGATAATAATGCAATACAGAATTTATTACGAGAAAAATCAAAAAACAAGTATAAAAGTGTATACTAAAATTTTTCAAGATTGGTGTAACTCGTTTACAGAAAATGTACTTTTGGCATATTTTAATGAACTTAGCAATAAATATAAAGCATCGTCTCTATGGACTTTCTACTCCTTGTAAGAAGCACACTCAACATAAATAATGGAATTAATATAGAGAGTTATTCAAAATTAAGTGCGTTTCTTAAATGTCAATCAGAGAAACATATAGCTAAAAAGGCAAAAACATTTATGCCAGAAAAACTTAATAATTTCACAAATGAAGCTCCTCATGAGAAATATCTGGCGACAAAGGTAATAGCTTTTACAAAGATTCAAACGTTTTTATCATCTAGTCAATTATATAATTCTTTCTCGATACTTGTATCTTAGTATTTATTGTTATAGTCGTAGATAAAGTATAGTATTCAACTTGCGGTAATGGTCATAACTTACTTGATGAATTACAGCACTCGCCTGCGGCTCGTGCTGCAAACTTCAACTGCGTGAGTTATGACCTGCATTACCGCTTGTTAAATAATATACTATTATTATTTCAGATTTAAAATGATTTGGTAATACTGTATTTAACCCCAGAATGTCTCTTCAAAATATTACAGGGTTGCTAAGCAATTAATTTTCTCATGAAATTAGAGAACGATGTAAAACCCAAAATAAATTAGCATATTATTTTAAAAATGTTTTATATATAGATTAACAAGATACTAAGCTAACGAATAGTAGTGACAGAACTAGTTTATTTTATAGAGAGTGCTTCGAAGCATGTCTTAAATAAGACTAAGTTCAATTTACTCAATTGTTTCAAATGCAACACCCTGTATATTATTATAGCATAAAATTCCTTATAAATTTATCTATTCAACGATATTAACTTGTTGGCAATTAACACGTATACAGGGTGTACCATCAGTGCGTAATTGATCTATAGCTGTTTTATTATCGGAAATACAAAAAAAAAAATCATTATAAAAGTGGTCATACAACTTTTATAATGATTTAACAATTATTCCTAAATCTACAGAGTGGTCCATAAATAAGGGGCTGACCAAACCTATACATTTATAATGGAAAACACCTTGCAGGTAGTTTATTACCTTATTTTATTATTATTATTTATTATTACCTTTTAAAAAATTAAGATCAATTACGCACTGATGGTACACTCTGTATATGTGTTATTGGCTAACATGTTGATACAGTTAAATGGGTAAATTCATAAGTAATTTTATGCTAAAATAATATACAGGATGTTGCATTTTAAAAATTGAGTAAATTGAACTTTAAATTAGCCATATTTAACACATGTTTTAAAACACTCAGTATAAAATATAGTATCACCACTATTCGTTAGCTTAGTATTTTATAAGTCTCTATACTAAACGATTTTGAAATAAATGTAAACCTACCTAAATTATGATAATTTATTTTGGGCACTGCATCTTTCTCCAATTTCATAAAAATTTAATTGTTTGGTAATCCTGTAATATTTAAAACAAATTCTAGGGTTAAATACAGTATTACCAAATCATTTTAAAATAAAATACAGGGTATTTAGTTTAAAAAATATACTTTTTTATTTGCCCGGCAAAAACGCAACACCCTATATATTCAAGAATATAACTGTTATTTAAAACTTGTTTGCATGTCTATAACACAAATTGAAATATTGAACAATTACGCACTAATGAAAAAAAGTGTTAAATTATAAAAAGTATTTTCTTTTATATTTGAAGTTAGGACAATCTCTTTGTGAGCTCCAACAGAAGTCGGCCATCATATGTTGGTCACACCCCCATTATTTTGACTTCTTAATAAAATCTTTCGGAAATATATCTAAATGGTAATGCAGAAAATGTACCTTAGCATTTATAGTAGCTGCAGCAGAATTCCAATCTCGATTTTAACTCGGAAAACTTTCCGGTCGTCTTATAACACAAACAACTACTTCCAAGACTATGTGCTCAACAGGACATCGTATTACAGTGTTATAAAACGTGTTGGCGATCGTAATTACCCAAACAAATTTAAACAACACATAAAAAAACTTGTCCAGGCATCAAAATCTATCTGAGACAAATTACTTTTTTAATTTGAATCTTTATAAGCATGCGAATTTGTGGGCCACCTAATACTAAGAAAAGTCTGAAAAAATATGTTTGAAAGAATCGCTTGTCTTGATCATAATAATAATAATAATAATAATAATAATAATAATAATAATAATAATAATAATAATAATAATAATAATAATAATAATAATAATAATAATAATAATAATAATAATAATAATAATAATAATAATAATAATAATAATAATAATAATAATAATAATAATAATAATAATAATAATAATAATAATAATAATAATAATAATAATAATAATAATAATAATAATAATAATAATAATAATAATAATAATAATAATAATAATAATAATAATAATAATAATAATAATAATAATAATAATAATAATAATAATAATAATAATAATAATAATAATAATAATAATAATAATAATAATAATAATAATAATAATAATAATAATAATAATAATAATAATAATAATAATAATAATAATAATAATAATAATAATAATAATAATAATAATAATAATAATAATAATAATAATAATAATAATAATAATAATAATAATAATAATAATAATAATAATAATAATAATAATAATAATAATAATAATAATAATAATAATAATAATAATAATAATAATAATAATAATAATAATAATAATAATAATAATAATAATAATAATAATAATAATAATAATAATAATAATAATAATAATAATAATAATAATAATAATAATAATAATAATAATAATAATAATAATAATAATAATAATAATAATAATAATAATAATAATAATAATAATAATAATAATAATAATAATAATAATAATAATAATAATAATAATAATAATAATAATAATAATAATAATAATAATAATAATAATAATAATAATAATAATAATAATAATAATAATAATAATAATAATAATAATAATAATAATAATAATAATAATAATAATAATAATAATAATAATAATAATAATAATAATAATAATAATAATAATAATAATAATAATAATAATAATAATAATAATAATAATAATAATAATAATAATAATAATAATAATAATAATAATAATAATAATAATAATTTCCCCACTCGACCATTCACTGTTGGGTTCTAATTAACAGTGCTATTCCTAAAGTGGCGCTGGGAAACAGTAACAAAGCCTACACAGAACACGAGGCTAATGGCCGTAGTAGTCGACGCCGATGACACCAATTAAAAAAAAAAAAAAAAAAAAAAAATAATAATAATAATAATAATAATAATAATAATAATAATAATAATAATAATAATAATAATAATAATAATAATAATAATAATAATAATAATAATAATAATAATAATAATAATAATAATAATAATAATAATAATAATAATAATAATAATAATAATAATAATAATAATAATAATAATAATAATAATAATAATAATAATAATAATAATAATAATAATAATAATAATAATAATAATAATAATAATAATAATAATAATAATAATAATAATAATAATAATAATAATAATAATAATAATAATAATAATAATAATAATAATAATAATAATAATAATAATAATAATAATAATAATAATAATAATAATAATAATAATAATAATAATAATAATAATAATAATAATAATAATAATAATAATAATAATAATAATAATAATAATAATAATAATAATAATAATAATAATAATAATAATAATAATAATAATAATAATAATAATAATAATAATAATAATAATAATAATAATAATAATAATAATAATAATAATAATAATAATAATAATAATAATAATAATAATAATAATAATAATAATAATAATAATAATAATAATAATAATAATGATGATAATGAATTAATGAAAATATATACAGGAATAGAAGAAAGGATGGCTAGCAATATAAACAATGCAACTAAGCCCACTGAATACTTTAATTATGAAGAAGATCTGGCAAAAAAACTGAGTAGATCCGCGTGAAAACCAGGAAAAAAAGAAAAATTGATACCTTATTGACACCTGCACAACCACAGCCACAAAAACAAAATAACAGCACTACAATAGAAAAACCTGTAAAAATTAAGGTATCACCATCTATCATAGTGGATAACGTCCAAAACATTAATAAATTCTATAGTATCCTGAGACAAATCCCAAACTCCCAAATTAAAGTCATTAACGACAATTATGTTAAAAATAACGTTCCGGAAGGACCAAAATATAGAATGCTGTCTGGAGCATTAACAGAACAAGAGTACACTTGGTACTTGTATGAGGACAAACAGAATAGACCAATTAAAGTAATGGCATATAAACTGCACCACTCTTGCGAACCAGAAAATATAATTAGTGATTTGAAAATTCGTGGCTTTAACATTACTTCTGCTACTCCAAAACTAAAATATAGGACTAAACTACCATTGAATATGTTCATGCTTACATTCCAACACGACGAAAGTTTTGGGAAAATATATGGAATCAGAGAAATTATGGGAGTCCATGTAGAAATTGTACCTCTCAGAAAATCCAAGCTAACACCTCAATGCTAAAAGTGTCAAGCATTCGGACACACTCAAAGGTACTGCGTTAAAGAGCCTCGATGTATAAGATGCACAGGAAAACATTTAACTATAAATTATGCAAAACCGAAAGATGCGGCAAAGGACATCCTGCTAGCTATAGGGGATGTAGCCAAGGACCTAATCTCTATAAATAGAAATGGCATCAGACCAGAGCTCCATCAGATAAAACCAAGCTTAACAACGCCACCCAGCAGTTAAAAAGAGATAAAACAAATAAAAAATAAAAATATTTTTGAGTACCTTAGTGAGTTGGCAAACGATAAATCCACTGATTGTTTTCTATGGAAAGCCACAAAGCAATTGAAAAGGCTCGATGTGCAGATTGCTCCAATCAGGAATACAGATCTCAGCTGGGCTAGAAATAATATACAAAAAGTTAATAGATTCGCAGAGCACTTACCAAATACCTTTCAACCAAATGAAGGAGAAGAATTACCTAACTGGGCTCATCCAGAAAGAAATGACACAATTATCTGACCAACCTCTCCAAAGGAAATTGCAAAAAAATTAGAACAAATATTAATCCTTTCATTTAATTACAGAAGAAATTTTAAAACAATTTCCGAAGAAAGCCATAATTAAACTTACACACCTGTTTAATATCTAATTCAAACTAGGAAAACCTACAAACGAAGTTTCGTCATATAGGCCAATATCTCTATTGCCTATAATATTGAAACTCTTGAAAAAATACTAAACCCATCATTGAAGAAAGGAAACTAATTCCAGTTAATCAGTTCGGCTTTAGAGAAAACCATTCAACTATAGATCAGGTTCATAGAAACTTAAATGCGATTGAAAAAGCATTAGAAAACAAAGAAATATTCCTCGATGTTGCGCAGGCTTTTGATAAAGTATGGCATAATGACTTAAAACATAAACTGAATGTGCTACTTCCACAACCATACTCAGAGCTACTAGATTCATATATTTCAGATAGATTCTTTAGAGTAAAACATGATGTAAGTAAAGCAGGATTCACTCAGGGAAACGTCCTGGGTCCTACTTTGTATCTGTTATACACTTGTGACATACCCGAACTAGAACAAGACACAATAGCTACATTTGCAGATGATACTGACATCCTAGCGATAAGCAAATATCAAGAAGAGGCTGCTGATAAACTAGAAACATCCGGTAATCAAATAAATAATTGGACCAAAAGATGGCGTATTAAACTAAACGAAAACAAATATTAATTTTACCAACAAAAGTGGTCTAAGGATACCAATTAACATAAATAATTCCCAGGTCCCTTATGCTAACTCGGCAAAATATCTAGGTATTACATTAGATGCAATACTTCGCTGAAAGGTCCATGTTAAAAAGATTAGACAAGAGTTAGATATAAAATTTAAGAAAATGTACTCGTTACTCGTTAGGAATTTCAGATTATCTACATATAACAAAATTATATTTTATAAACAAGTTATCGAACCAATTTGGACCTATGGCATTCAGCTCTGGGATTGTACCAGCTACAGTAATATTCTAATAATCCAGAGATTCCAGAACAAAGTATTGAGGAACATTGTCGATGCTCATTCGCACATTAGAAATAGCGACCTTCATCGAGATCTTTAGATGGGCACTGTTGACCAGACTATCACCAGATTCGCTAGGACGAACAACGGCTCCACCAACATGTGAATGTTGAGGCGATCCAGCTTCTTGACAATACGAACCTACCAAACAAGGATACTCAAGAGAGTGAAATCAAAAGTGATTGTTTTAATAACAAAGCAAAGAATTGTGCGGTTTAGTGTTACACCTTAGTTTAGTGTAATTAAGTTATCAGATCCTAAGGTATACTAGAGAGTACAACTTTAGTTTTTAAGATTGAAACCCTAGTTTAGTTAGGTTATAACAAAATTACTCATATATCAACTCTTGATCAGATGGTAATATTAATAAACGCCCCTTATGGAGTGTTTTTTCACAAAAAAAATAATAATATTTTAAATAACTTAAGAAATAAAAGACTTTTAAAAGCATGTACCTCTTTTTTTTTGGTCCCTTAATTATTTTTGTATGATGTATGATGTTAATTTTTTTAAATATTAGATTAAAATAAATTGTATTGTATTTTTTTAAAATAAGGGACCAGACTGTAGAACTTTTTTAAATTGTTTACCTACTGGTCTATTTTTTTTTAATGTTTAATGCAACTTAATTTAACCCAAATTTAGCATTGTATTTCTTTTTTATACAAATAATAAATATTATTATTATTTATAAAATTTAACCATAACAGTCTTACTCTTGTGACGGCCACAACCCCTTATCCAAGTGATTACGAAGATATTCTTCGTAGACAGGGCCCAAATTTCTACCATACATATCGAAAATCAGAGGGGTAAAAGTTACCCCTGGTGCCACCGAAAAAAATCTCGTCTTCTTTGTTTCGTATATTTCTGGCGTTCCCCAGGCTCTTGTTAGTGCTACAATGGCAGCCTTCGTGGCTGAATAAATTGGAATATGGACGTAGCAATCAACTGCTGCTGTTGATGCAATACTAACGATTACACCTTCATGACTTTGCTTGTATTTCGGGAAGAAGTCGTCGATTGCTAACAGGATGCCATGGATTGTACCGTTCTAAAAAAATGTGCTTATATAAAAAACGGAACCTAAAATAATAAAATAGTTATTAAAGAGTTAAGATATTTAATGGGGAGTTTTAGCAAACAGCCGCTAACCATCCGCTAACGTTACCTTAGGGATAGACTGTAATCTACTCCGTTCAATGTTTATGAAAAAGGTCACAATCTAAGTTTAACGTAACGTTAGCGGAAATCTAACGTACAGTTGCTAAAACTCTCTAATGTACGCTAACGGTAACGTTAACGTAAACTCAGAAAAATAAATTTTACGTTGAAGCCCAAAATTTGAGTTGAAGTTATTAAAGCATAAAAAATATAGGTTATTTTGTTTACGCCACGTGCATGTTACAGAGCCTGTTTAATCCGCATGCGCAGTCGTCTCAATTTTATAGTTTACGTTTGTTAATAGCGTCATTTCTACTCTATTAAAAAGTTGTTTTGAAAAAATACTTTATGTTAATAAACAATGTAAATATTTTGTTAAACAAACGATTTTCTAAAATTAAAATAATAATGGAAAACTGAAAAAAAGAAAGGAAAACATTATTAGATCAAATAAAAAAAAATGGGTAATGTAGGAAATATCAATTAAATAGATAAAGACATTAGCAAGATATTCGCTTAGTGCGAAGTCATGGTAGGGAAAGTAAAAGCAATACTAGTGCTAGCTGCGGATAATTGGTGCATTTTAGGGCGATATTTTGTAATTTTGGCATATCAAATACCGTATACATTTTACTTTTATTTTTTTTTTAAGTAGGTAAAAACAATACAATAAGCAACCGGAGTTGCTGTATTAAAAATTTTAAAATTAGCAAAAAAAAAACAGTGAAAATTATAAAAACTTTCAGTAGCAAAGAAATAAATGGATAAGTGTACAATAAGAAGAAAAATTACCTTTATTTTTGTAATAATACTGGAAATAGTAGCCATCAGAAAGGTTTTAAATAAATAATAAATTATCATTTGATGATGTTCTTCAATATCCCTTTATTCTTAAATGTTCATTCAGCAAGGACTAGATTTTAAGATTTCTGCCTTTGATTATTGTATGTGGCTGTAATGTAATTTTGATAGGATACCAGTTTTAATCATTTATTCTATGTTTTCTTTCGAACAAAAATGAAAATATAAATAACACTCCTTCTGTTTATACATTTTAACTTAACTCTATTGGTATTTTTTTATTTTGACAGAATAGGTTAATTCTTTAAAGACAACTTATTAGACTTAGGCAACTTCTCATACATTTTCCCGTAAGTGTTGTTGCCTGCCTATATTTTATTATTGATTTTTGCTGATTATACTTAATTTTTTTTTTAATTTAAACGATAATAATATATAATAATAAATTAATGTTTTACTTGTTTTACAAATCCATATACTTTTATTAAAATTAACATATAAACTTTTTAATTACGAATTCTATTAAAAATTGTATTTGTCAGTATAAGCAGAAATAGTCCATTAGTACATAAATGAATTGGCGCTGCTGTCACGCACGAAGCGATTATGTATATCGAAAAAAATTTGATAGAAGAAAGAATGAAATCCCAATCCAATGCATAAGAATAAGTTAAGAAGTTACTTATTGGAATTTGCTGTTATTCATCTGTTTTTCTTATTGGTATATAATTAAATCACAATCCAATTCATAAGATTAAGAGAAATCGATACCTATTGGATTTTTTCCTTATTGATACATTTGTTAAGATATATTTGATAGTATTCTGAATATATGTTAATAACTCTTGTTGATTAGCTTTTGTAAACCTACATTGATGTACAGGGTAACTGTTAAAGATGGAACCAATCCTATAGTGCTTAAACGGTTCAACATACAAAACCCAAAATTTCAGAATTTCAACTAAATATATTTGCGCATATTTTAGCCCAAAAATAATTGTTTTTATAATTACAAAATTTTAAGCATGGCCGCTATCTTGACTTTTTTAAATAGCAACATAGGTCATGTGATATACCATTCGAAAGGGTTTAACACCCTGATTACAAAAATGTATCACACATGGGGTCTAAACACAACAGAAGGGATATTATTAATAGGGGGCATATGAAGCTGTGCATTTGACACAAGACGTCAAATATTATAACAATAACATTTGTTGTTGATTAAGTTGCAAGTTAGGTAATATTTATTTTAATTATTAATTTATTTTGTTTATAATGTCACGATTCGTATAAATTCATATTTTTCCTAATTTTAATTAATTATTTAAATAACATCCTGTACATAAAACTTTGTTTAATTATGTCAACAATTTGTTTTAAATAGCAATAATGTGCAAGGTTGGTTATTTAATAATTATTAAACATTAGTTTTAATAACAATAAACGAGGAGAAAGTTATAAAGGTTATGTCGAGGGAATGCACGAGGCTTTTTTCCACAGGGAACGGATCCTCCCCATAGGAGGTCCCCCTTGTAGGAGATTCCCTGTAGCAGCTCCAGCTTAGACCTTCATAGTCTAATTTAAAAGTCTATTTTGTATGTTGAAAAATTGCGTTTTAATAGTCGGGCAAGAGTTGTGACGTGTGCCCCAAATATTGATGAGTTGGTAAGTCTACGTTTTATGTATTGTGTACTTATTATTACTTATTATTATATTGAGCCCGTATTTGTGTATGTCGAGTTAAGACATATTTTGTATAATAGTTGTAATTTTAATATTATATTTGTTTTGAGAAAACATTGTGTTTCCTTCAGCCCTTTTACAGAGACGTGTCAGGTTCTAACATCAAGAGTAGAACCCTTATACAGTTAAGGGCTACGAAGCCAAGTTTAAGGCTAAATAGTGTTAATGTGATTGAGTCCCAAGTTCATATATTTTGTTATGTAACCCTCGGGACATAGATAGTCCCACAATTATTTAAAACACGTAAATCGTGACATTTGTTTTATAAAAAACACGCATAACGTGACATGGTGGAGGCGCCTAGCTTCATTCCCGAGGTTTTCTTCTTCATAAGAACCCTCAAGTACCACAATTTTTTCCGAGCATATTATAAAAGATTCTGATGTGTTCTTGTTTTTAGCTGTGTATTTTTAGCACATTTCCCCATTTGTATTTGGTATTAGATTGGAGAATCTATATTACTGATATTTTTTTATCCCATTCATTCCTTCTATTGAGTATAGTGACTGTATTTTTATATAATTAAAAGTTTTTGTCTCTTTGGGCGCACAGTGGTTTTCAAAAAAGAAATATAGATTTTTTTTATTTTTTTGATCAATCGCCAAAATGCATATATTTTTATACACAAGTATGGACAAAAGATTCCTAAATTTAATTGAAATTTATTAATATTTATTTATATTACAAAAATATGGTTTCGAATTATATAATTTTATTAAATATAAGTAGGTCATGTATAATTATTTCGCATGGATTAAATATCGTTTTGTTGTTGAAATTAATAAGTCTAAACAAAAGAATATTTTTATTTAGATTCATAATTTATTTAATAATACCTACAAGTAATTATTAACTGGGTCATCGAAATTCGATATTTTTGTAATAATGCTGTTTTTTTATATTTTTAAGCACAGATTATTTAATGTTTTTTGTTTTATTGGGTCCAATAAAATTTTCATTTCGTAAAATTATGTTTAAAAACCTATTTTTCAAAATATTTAGTTATGAAAAAAGAGATATCTTTGTGTTACTGTAGGTAATGATTTTTTTCTACGGCTAGAATGTAAATTGTATTTATTTGTGTTATAAATTTCTTTGACGTTTCCTACTTCTAGAGGTAATAATTTTCTAAAAGAAATGTGTATTAGTTTTTTCTATCATAAAAGGTATTAGACAAATTGTCAGTCTTTGAGTTTTCATTTTTGAATGGTGTTAATCGCAATACATTTTATTTCTAAACGTTTTGATTCTTTAATTCTACTTCTATAAGTTGCCTTTATTAATTTTTGATACCTATATCTTTGGTTTTTTTATGGACCACGGATGATTTATTTCGCAATTTCATAATTATTTTCATACAATGTGTTAGTTCGTTTTCATTTAGCATCTCTTTAACTTTTTTTGTTTCATTCTTCTCTCAAATTTCTGTTAAGACTTTCGATTTTTTTATAAAATTTGGAATTACAATATAGTTATTTAAATCGAAAAGATATTTGCTGCTTATATAATTTATTAAATGATAGATTAAATTATATTTTTCTTCTGTGTCCGAAATATGCAATTTTAAAAGAGTGAGAGTTATCTACAGGTAATTTTTCTTTTGGAACTAACCCGTAATGTGTTTCATGAAATTTAGGAGATTGTCGATGACAGGTTTAGGTCTTGATTTGTATAGGCAATAATATTAAATATTGCGTTGTTGGTCGTCAGTTAGATTAGACTTTGTAGAATGATTTAAATTAAATGCTAAGAGTATTTGAAAATAATTTTAGAGAGTTGACTTTTAAAATATAATGTACCTATATGTTATCCGATGAATATTTTTTTTTTTTTACAAAATAACTGATTTGTTCTAAACTAATTTTTGGTAAAGTTGCGTATATTCTGGATTTTTTTTATGAATATAGATACCTTCAAATAGGGGTATTTTTGGAATAGGACTTTCTAAAAATGTGTTGATAGGATAGGTCTGATTTTCTTTTCATGGTTTTTAAACCTATGTAGAGTTTTTTATGTATCAGATACTACAGTAATAGAGTGTTCTTTTAAATTGATAAGTATTTTCTAGTTTTTTAATTTTATTTATATCATGTATGTCTACATCGACACTAAGGGTTTCGATATCTTCAACATATTATATATAAAAACAGAAAGGTACTTTATAAAAAAAAAAAAAAAAAAAAATAAATAAATAAATAAACTGTTCTTTTTATATAGGTTTATGAGGGTTGATTAGTTATAAACATTAGTACCTAGTATGACATGTTTTTTATGCTGATAGATAAGTTATCAACTACTCAAGTGAAAATTGGCCAGAATTACTTAAAAGCTCAAAAAAGGTCCTGGAAAAACGAAAAACAACTGGAAAATGTTGAAGGGGCCATATTGAAGAGTAAAACCACAAAATTTGAAGTTGGAAACCCAGCAAGAGTCGAAATTACTGCAAGAAAAATTTGAAACGCATCCTACGAGCTGTATAGATAAAAAAGCAAGTAACATCATTTTATAAAATATATGAGGAATAGAAGTCAGAATGACAGTTGAATGAATCTAGTATGTTCAAGCTCATTGCCACTAAATCGAGTGGAAGGTTATAGAGCGCAATAAGGGTCAAAAATAATTATATAAAATTAAAATGTGTAGGAAATAGGGTCAAAATAAAAAATTAATTTAAAACAAGTTGTTAATTTTGTTATGACCCACAATATAGACATAAAGTCTCAAAAGGAGACTGAAATTGCCGACTTAAGGCAATACCATGTGTACAAAGTTGTGCACATTTATAGTGATTTTCATAAAAAATATGAGATAATGAAGAAATAATGTGGAGCTTGAAAATAAGCTAATAAAATGGTAAAAAAAAAAAAACACCGTGGTTTTGTACGTTTGTACGTACATTTATGGGACAGGAGAATTCGGAAGATGACTGTAGTACAGTTGAAAATTCACCTTTCCCCAAATATATTGAAAACTACACAGAAAAATATGAGTGCAATGTAAGATTGAAGTGAATTATTTCTCTGCATGTATGTAATTTAATGCCCGTCGTCGGCATATAGCCGGGGGAGTAGTTGTTTTCCCTACAGATATGGTCACTTTGTAATTTTGTTTGTACGATAATTCATATCGGATATTTAAATGGGGAGGAACACTTGGAAGAATAAATGAGAGTTGTATGAGTTTTCCTAGCCCCTGGTTAATATTAAATAAATGTGTACTAAAAAGAAAATTCCTACCTATAAGAAAATAATTAATGACCCTAACGAATGGCTGAATGACGAGCAAATTTTTATGAGTGTACTAAGTGGTAATGAGTTTGTTAATAAAATCTATTAAAATCAAGTCTACCAACAAGCAATAGAGCACTAACTCTTATAACATTTGTTTGTTTTAAAGCCTGACAGCTCAACAAAAGCTTTTAAATTATAAATATATTAAAGTCAAATTTGAATAATAATAATAAGTAAAAAATACTTATTTATTGCATTCTAGTAAGTAATTCCTGCATAAAAGTAGAATAACATACAACATTTTTCAATTCACTTTTAAATAAATAATGTCAAATCCATTTTTTCTTAAATTTTTATATAGTTCAGAATTTTTTTGTCTTGCAAAATAATAATACATCAGCATATTAATAGTATATATAGGTATTCTAAAGCTAATAATAACAAGATAGAAGGGCCAATATAGTAATATAATAAATTTAAATTTTCTCGACAAGCACAATTAAAAACATATTATTTTTATATTAAATTTTTAAATTGAATTTTAGTTAGATTGTTATATTATAAGTCATGTACTGCCTTTCTTTGTTCCATGTATCGGGCGACACCACACAACGAAGATTTTGGATGGACCGTGGCACCTACCCCAGACGTGAGGATGATGAATTCGGGCCAGTACCTAAACTTTTGTCATAGTCCATAATAGACCTCTCCACCAGCCATATCACATATTAGGAGTATAAATGATGTGTGTAATGCGAAATTAGAAACGACGACCCGTAACCTTGACACTGGAGACATACTATAAAATGTGCTGGTCAGTGTTGTAATATGAGTATGTGGTATTAAAAATATGTACCGGAGATGCCATGGAAGCTAAGTAAATGATGCCAATAAAATCGATGATTTAAGGGTTGGTTTATTGTGAAGACGATTTTAAGATGGACACATTTCTTATGGGTGTCCATCTATTATGATTTCCTAGATGCCATGAGATGACTGCCAGATGTAAGATGCTGGAAAGACTTGATTCGCCACAGTACCCACGGCGAGATACCTGATATGTGGAGATGTCCGATGATTTTCTATGACAAGTAGAGATGTTTTCCACCACACCGGCCCGAAGACGACTCTCCCACTGGTCCATTCCAAATAGAGACTATAGTGTTTGTGTGGAAAGACGTTCGCAAGAGATATGTGGAAATAATGGTTGTATATTTAGAATTAGAAAGAGTAAGATTGAGTTTAAACATTTTTTTTAGATTTTTTTTAGAATTTTTTTAGAATTTTTTAGAATATTTGTCATTTGTAGAGTCACTATTGTAATAATAAAAAAAAAAAAACTCAATCTTATATATATTTTAGACCGCACCAACTCCAACCTTAAGCCCCAAATAACTTTTTTCTTTATTTAAATTATGTGTGATAGATATTAATTTCATTGTTTAAGCGTCGGGGCGACGCTTGAAAGGAGGGGGGCATGTCACGATTCGTATAAATTCATATTTTTCCTAATTTTAATTAATTATTTAAATAACATCCTGTACATAAAACTTTGTTTAATTATGTCAACAATTTGTTTTAAATAGCAATAATGTGCAAGGTTGGTTATTTAATAATTATTAAACATTAGTTTTAATAACAATAAACGAGGAGAAAGTTATAAAGGTTATGTCGAGGGGATGCACGAGGCTTTTTTCCACAGGGAACGGATCCTCCCCATAGGAGGTCCCCCTTGTAGGAGATTCCCTGTAGCAGCTCCAGCTTAGACCTTCATAGTCTAATTTAAAAGTCTATTTTGTATGTTGAAAAATTGCGTTTTAATAGTCGGGCAAGAGTTGTGACGTGTGCCCCAAATATTGATGAGTTGGTAAGTCTACGTTTTATGTATTGTGTACTTATTATTACTTATTATTATATTGAGCCCGTATTTGTGTATGTCGAGTTAAGACATATTTTGTATAATAGTTGTAATTTTAATATTATATTTGTTTTGAGAAAACATTGTGTTTCCTTCAGCCCTTTTACAGAGACGTGTCAGGTTCTAACATCAAGAGTAGAACCCTTATACAGTTAAGGGCTACGAAGCCAAGTTTAAGGCTAAATAGTGTTAATGTGATTGAGTCCCAAGTTCATATATTTTGTTATGTAACCCCCGGGACATAGATAGTCCCACAATTATTTAAAACACGTAAATTGTGACATTTGTTTTATGAAAAACACGCATAACGTGACAATAAATTATCGTTTTCATAAAAATGTAAAATACATTAAATTATATTACTTCAATAAAATGGCTTAAGTTTACAAAAACGTTTATAAATATCCTTTCTGTTGTGTTTAGACCTCATGTGTGATACATTTTTGTAATTAGGGTGTTAAACTCTTTCAAATGGATCACATGACCTATGTTGCTATTTAAAAAAATCAAAATGGCGGTTATGCTTAAAAATTTGTAATTATAAAAAAAATTATTTTTGGGCTAAAATATGCGCAAATATATTTACTTAAAATTCTGAAATTTTGGGTTTTCTATGTTGAACCGTTTAAGCACTATAGGTTTGGTTCCATCTTTAACAGCTACCCTGTAATGTATCTTATTATAAAGTATTGCCCGAAATAAACAGTACTGAAACAAAGTTGGCGGTGTCTCTTTGCGCCCGTTGTTATACCCAAGTTAGCTAGTATAGACCTGGCAAGTAAACCTTAAACAACTAGTTAGTAGGGCCTAATTGTTAAGACTGATGTTAGGTACAGAGGAGATAATGTTTCTAATAGAGTCTTATTTTCGCTCAAACGAAATCGGCCGACAACGTAATGGTGCAAGTCTGCAATACATGTGTGATCAATTCATCCTAAAATTAAAACATCGTTATGAAGTCTAACTTAAATGAGGAGATGCACATTTGGAACATGTACTAAAATGTCAATGATATTTATTTCTTAAATAAATAAAAAAAATATAAGTTCAGTACTGTTTATTTCTGGCAATACTGTATTATCGTTCCCAATAGTTATATTCTACGATATAGAAAAAATTACTTACCACATTGATGTCAATCTGTTCTTCCCAAATTGCATCGTTCAATATTCCAGCGTTGTTGACCAATATATCGAAAAATCTAAACTTTTCAACTGTTTTTTGAAAAGCGTCTAAAAATCACATAATATAAAAGATAATGCGACTTAACGAAGTTACGTAAATATATATTGTCAATTAATGATCAACTTAACACGTTCATTGTCCAACGACCCCCACAGAACACACAGGTGTCCGAGGAAATGAAAAGGCTGATGAACTTGCCAAACAGGGATCATAACTAGTATTCACAGGTACCGAATCTGTATTTGGGATTAGCAGAACCTCTGCTCGACTGGCAGTAAAGAGGTGGATAACCACAAAACACCAAATTCACTGACAACCGATAAGAGGGCACAGAATCAGTAAGCTCATAGTGAGTGGATAAATCCCATGCATGACTACTAAGGCACTACTGAAACACTTTCATGTGATGGAATTACACAATGATTTCACTACGTGTAAGCTCAGCATGGAAGAGGAACAAACCTCATACCATGTGATCTTCGAATGCGAAGCTCTTACTAGGCGGCGTCTCATCCTTTTCGGCCCAGAAACAGAAAGACCGCTCCAGAAATACTTGGTAGGGAACCTATTTAAGCTAACCAAAGACACAGGACTATTCCAAAGATAGTACCTGAATAATGAAAAAGCAGGAGAATACAATAGACCCATTAACACCCAACAACATCTTTATGGAAATCATGAAAAGAATTACTAATTATTAGTTCTTTTCTTGTTGTTTTTTTTTTTACTTAACTATGTTCCACAACTACGGATGGACCTGGAAGATGGATATAATTGTTCACTGTTAAGTGGCCCATTTTTTAAAGTTATGGTCTGTGGTCTGAAAAAATTAACTTCAACACATTTGTCAATTTGGAAGGCTAGAGCCAGACTAGCGCTGTAGCACACGCTCGTCCCCCGAAGTGTTCGATACACAGAAGGAAAGTTCGAGCTGCGAACTCCGGAGTAGTAAGTAGTCGTAATCGGAGTAAGCATATGATTTTACTTGTTTTACTGCAATGACAGTTGTCAATGTGACATACCAGTACTTAAAATCTAATTGTACCTTAGACTAGGTAATAAAGAGAGGACTCGTCGCTGAAAATCTTGTGCCATTTTAGGCGATTTTAAATCAGTTACTAGAAATGTGACCAAGTCAAGTGTGGTCAAGGTTCTTACGTCATTATAATGACGTTCTAATAATCTGATTTAAAAATGTTTGGTTTGTATTGACACTAACTTCACAATGGGTATAACATTGGCAGGGCGGCTATCCTCGACAATGGCTAAAAAACGAACCGTTTTCGAAAGTGAGTGGTTGAAAAGCGAGTAGTTTTTGAAATCTATATTCTTGACTGACGTTCGATGAGTATTCGTTTTTTAAGACGTGTACGTTTTTAACAAGCAAATAATATGTCTGGCATCACTGTAAACTGTCTATATCGTTGAATTCAAGTAATGTGCAGGCCATAAAAGAATAAGGATTATGTAATTTAATTACAACAAACCAATTGTAAATTTGTCGAACGATGATTTTTTCTAATCACATAATATATATCGATGTTCAGGATGATCTGAATCGTTAATTGTTGGCGTAAAAATAGCTATACGGGTGCAGTTAATGCAATCTATAATTCTAGGAAAATCGTACGTCATAAAAACCTAGTTTTTATGGTAAAAAATTCATTTAACTAATAACTTTGCTTATCTTATTCAGTTCTTTAATATTTTGTGGCAATTTTACAAAATTGTAAAAATTTCTGGACACAACGTGTGATACAGAAGAGCTTTGAACCGCAAGCAAATTAACATTTGTAAATAAAACATACATGAATTAATATTTAAATTCTTACACGGTAAGATATAAAAAATATTCACTCAATATCAGTTAAAATCAAAAACTGGATTCTGCCTCTGCAAGTCTGAATCTTTAAGGATTCTTATCTTCTAAGTTTTCTAATTGTACAATTATTGATAATATAATTGAAAGAAATTCTTAGCTAATCTACTTCTTTAGTACAGCAAACCATATTTATAAGAAATTAGATACTTTTGTAGGTATTAATAAAAAGTAGTTTACCTAGAATTTGTTAAAATCAATCAATATTATTAATCGTCCTAAAAGTGACATATAAGTGACATTGACTAAATCCTTGGAAACATGCACGTTTTATCAAAAACGTGTGAAAAATTCCGCTCGCTGTAAAACACCCGTTTTAAAAGCGTACACGCTTTTAAAACGAATGTCGAGAATAGCGAATAGCTCGCATGTTACTAAAGCGTATACGTTTTTTAGAAAACGATAGCCGAGGATAGGGCCCCCTGGGCGGCTATCCTCGACAATCGCTAAAAAAACGAACCGTTTTCGAAAGTGAGTGGTTGAAAAGCGAGTAGTTTTTGAAATCTATATTCTTGACCGACGTTCGATGAGTATTCGTTTTTTAAGACGTGTACGTTTTTAACAAGCAAATAATATGTCTGGCATCACTGTAAACTGTCTATGTCGTTGAATTCAAGTAATGTGCAGGCCATAAAAGAATAAGGATTATGTAATTTAATTACAACAAACCAATTGTAAATTTGTCGAACGATGATTTTTCTAATCACATAATATATATCGATGTTCAGGATAATCTGAATCGTTAATTGTTGGCGTAAAAATAGCTATACGGGTGCAGTTAATGCAACCTATAATTCTAGGAAAATCGTACGTCATAAAAACCTAGTTTTTATGGTAAAAAATTCATTTGACTAATAACTTTGCTTATCTTATTCAGTTCTTTAATATTTTGTGGCAATTTTACAAAATTGTAAAAATTTCTGGATACAACACGTGTGATACAATAGAGCTTTGAACCGCAAGCAAATTAACATTTGTAAATAAAACATACATGAATTAATAATTAAATTCTTACACGGTAAGATATAAAAAATATTCATTCAATATCAGTTAAAATCAAAAACTGGATTCTGCCTCTGCAAGTCTGAATCTTTAAGGATTCTTATCTTCTAAGTTTTCTAATTGTACAATTATTGATAATATAATTGAAAGAAATTCTCAGCTAACGGACTTCTTTAGTACTGCAAACCATATTTATAAGAAATTAGATACTTTTGTAGGTATTAATAAAAAGTAGTTTACCTAGAATTTGTTAAAATCAATCAATATTATTAATCGTCCTAAAAGTGACATATAAGTGACATTGACTAAATCCTTGAAATCATGCACGTTTTATCAAAAACGTGTGAAAAATTCCGCTCGCTGTAAAACACCCGTTTTAAAAGCGTACACGCTTTTAAAACGAATGTCGAGAATAGCGAATAGCTCGTATGTTGCTAAAGCGTATACGTTTTTTAGAAAACGATAGCCGAGGATAGGGCCCCTCTCTGTAGTCATGTTAAACTTGACTATTTCAAGACAATATTTAATATGACGTCATTGTTTTTGATTTATATCAGTGTAGTCAATCATATTCAAGACATAGTATCTGATTTAAAATCGCCTTTGGACACCAACGATATTTGACCAAAGGCGTAACATGTTGGAAATAAAAAAACGAACTTGTATTTATGTTATTAGTACTTCATAGATCTTTTTAGGTATAAAGCAAAATAAATAAGTTATAATAAATAAGATGCAAGAAAAAAATATATTGCAATAAACTAAATGAAATCGTTAACATGATAAAATGAGTGTATTTTTTTAAATTCCGCAAAATAAAACATAATGATCTACATGTATTACAAAAAGATTTATTTTTACTTAATAAAGAATGACACTACCCAGATAGCACAGACACGTTCTAAAGACATCTCAAATACGTTTGTTCACGACGTTCGTGACGTTTTGAATATCTACGCTAATATCCAAAAGATGTTTTAAAGGCGTCTATAGGACGTACTTTATTACAAAACAAGGCGTCTTTAGGACATCTAATTTTGTACGTCTTTAAGACTTAAGTCGTCTACTTACTTGATAAAAATTCATTAAAAAAAATAAATGAATACTTGTCTACTATATTTAATACTGTTCATTATACATTATTAAACTATTAAAACTAACTCTATTATTTTGCAGTGTTGGATAAAATAATTAAAAAATGACTTCAAGTACTTGTTGCTATGAGAAGCTATTCCAGTTTGGTCGATTTAAAAATTTCTATTATGGTATTAGTTTTAGCCAAAGCGTTTGTAACTAACGTCTCTGTAGCATATAATTTTGTTGAGTTATTGTTTTAAGGTGTCATTCCAAAAAATAAGACATTATTAAAGTGAGGTTATGAAACTAAAAGGCAAATAAATTAAAACTTACCGTTTTTAATGATAAAGTTTACTAGTTCCGGTATACTACAGTTCCAATAATGGCAAATAAATAATATAAAAAGACAATATATAAAAAAACACACAACCACGAAAAAGTAATGACAATGTCCACAGACTGACTTTAAAAATATTATACAATGGCTGTCCCGAGAAGAAGGCAACTAGAGAAAGAACACGACTCGATACGCGCGCACGAGACTCCAATCAGCCAACGACAATGACGAATGACGATCTACATGCGCTGCAGGCAGCGTCAAGAACGCTATCGTGGCGCCATATTCAAATATAGCGAAAAGAGTTGAACGTCCACATTACCGACATATTTAAAACGTCCTAAAAACATCCCAACAAAGACGTTTTAAACATGTCCTGAACAGGGCAGGGCGTCTTAAAACCGTCCGTTTTACGTACCAGGACGTTTGGACGAAAGTAGGATAAGATGCAGTGTGCTCTCTAGATATTATTAAATTAAGCTAGTAAGAAAATGTATATACATAAATGAAGATAAATTTATTACTGACCCTTAACTAATACTAATTTGGTACAATAACAAGAAGTTTTAGCGAACAACTCTTTTATATCTTTTAACTTTTTGTTTAAAAACTTTGATTTGCCTTGTTTTTTTTTTTCTTTATTCTTTTCTACCTGTTGTAAAAGTTATCTTCTAAGTCGTTTTATGCTAGGGCTTTCTAGGATAGATTTCTTATTTGAAGTTCTGTTTGAAGGGCCAGGCTCAGCTTCCAAATGCAAAGATCTTCTTTTTAAGTACTACAAACAATCAATTGTTATAGTAATGTTTTGAATTATACACAAAAGGGTTGCAAATTCTTAAAAGTTCATAACATAATAATGAAAAGTAATTAAAAAAAAATATATGTTTAATTATGTTTATTAGTATACGCACCTTCTTCGGTTGCATGTATTTAGAGAATTCAGGAAATATAGTGGGAACTGCTCCATTTAGTAAACATATGTTTCAAAATATTTTGAGTACTATCTATCATTTGGCGTAGGCATCTAATTTGGAATTTTCGTTGCCTGAATCCAAAGATTTTTTTGCTGGATCCACAGGAAATCTAAAATAAAACAACAAATAGACATTGCTGCAATTAATTAAGAAGCAAAAGTAAATTTGGATTCAATAAAAGTTGATATTTAGAATTGTACGACACGCCACTGGAAAAAATTACATGTTTGGCCATTTTAATATCATTAATTGCTTAAATATCAATGAAAAGCATAAAATAAACAAACTTGGTGGGTAAAATTTATTACTCTGTAGTGAGACACGTACAATATATAAATACCAACTTGTATAACACCAAATAAAATGAAAAATATAAGAAAATATATAAAGTGAAAACGATTGATGTTTATCATTTACCTGTATAACGTAATACTGCCTATTTCTTGCCTCTATAACTTTAACACTGAAATAAACACCAACAAAAACTTTGGTGTCACCGAAATGATAAGCACCAAAATAATGGCGCCCAATAGATAATCGGCACGGAATACTACGTGTGCTGGATATACTTGTTACGCGTCCTCTCTTTATTACCTAGTCTAAGAATCGTACTTATCAGTAACAACCGTATAAGTTTCTTCCATATTAATGATTTTCACGGGAACCAAATAAAAAGCTTTTTTACTAAAGAATTGGTCACAATTATCTTATTATCGATTTAAATCACCTTATGCGCATGTCTGATCCACACTGGACTCCATGATCTCCGAACGGCCAAAAAGAAACTTTTATTTTAACTTCTTGCGTTCTCAAATGCCTTAGGTACGTTAGAAGTAATTAGAGTAAAAAGAGTGCGTAGCCCGAACTAACCTAGAGTAATTGTTTGCAAAAAAAATGAGGGGGTGGAATCAGTTTTCAAAACTACCTAATTTATATTTTAATTTGCGACCCATATATGGTTCGCTGGGCTCTAACATCCCTCGACGTACATGTTGGGTAGAAGTTTTTTCATGGGGACTTCAGAGAAGTTGTGTACCATCAGATAGTGAACGTTTTAAAGATAAACCAGTTGCAAGCAGGTGTTTGTTGACAAGTTAAGAAGCAAGTTCTATATGCACCTGGTTGATCGTCAATGGGCCTAGTGAGCTCTAAGTGATCTGGAGCAACCCACCCCCACTCACCTTACTGATAAAGAGTCATTAAATGTTTAAGCATTGATTGATGATACATGATTTTGTTATGGAGTAACACTATATCAAAGGAGTATTAAGTTGCTGAAAGCGCATTGATATAAATTAGACACAATATTGGACCACAGTGAAGGGTCCTATTGAATAATAATCTTGAATTATTAATTGTTTAAGGCATGATAGGTAATTTTGTTATTGAATGTCTTTAATAAAAATAAATTAAAAGAGATTTTTATTATAAACAGTGTTGTGTTACAGTGAAGGGTCTCAATCAATAATAATCGATTTAAATCGATCACAGTTTCTAGTATTATAAATGTGTATAATTTTGTAATACTAAATAAAATAATTCAAAATTAGTTACAGGCGAACTTACTTTCCAATTGTTGACGATCCCTTACATCAGTTTTTACAAATATTGCTCTGTTTATGCCAAATTCATTATCGATTTCTTTAATGGCAATATCACCATTCGTCGGATTTACATCTGCCAGAGTCACTCCCTAAGTAGTGAGAAGATAATATTAGTAGTACCTACTATTAAGCAAGTTATAATGCATTAGTTACATGTTTTTCATATTAGGATAGAAATTTAATAATAAAAATTAGTATTGTGTAAAAAATTTTAAATAATTTTGCAGTTAACATAAATTTTACCTGTATTCAGAACTTATTAATTCAGAATTAAATTTTTTTCCTGAAATATTTGAAACATTATTTTTAATTTTTAAATTAGTGAGATAATCAGGTATTATATTATTAAACAAAATTTAAGAACCACATTGAGTATATACACACACAACCAAACTTATATGGAATCATCTATTATTTTTCATAACTATTGAGATGTATAAACATTTTTTGTTTATGAATAAAACTCGGTCCTTACCAAAGACTTTTAAAGACAAATAACCCACATAGCAATAAAAATAATTAATTAGTTGACAAAATAAACACAATGGTATTTTTTTGGTTTCTGAAACGAAATGAGATTTAAATTTTTAGCAGCCGAAAAGCAAAAACAGAAAGAAAATTGGTAATTTTTACAATCTGTGTTATCACCTCTAACCCTTATGCAAGCTTCTATTCGCCTTGGCATGCTTCTTATTAAATTGTCAACATTGTCTTGGGGTATGTTTTCCTATTCTGTTAATGCTGCATCAATAAGCTGTGTCTTTTTTGATTGAGTTGGGATATGTCACATACTTTGATTTTGGATATGTATTTAGGTATTCTTGGAATTTTTTTTTATGTTCGTTTACTTTACATACAATTAAGCAAATAACTTATACAGCATTTTAAGGTACGTCCCATTAACTAAACAATGGAGTCATTAGGAAATTTCCAATATTATCCAGGCCTTTGATTCGAACGGCACAAACAGTAAACTGGAGTGCGTTTAGAAACCTCGCACGACGCGTCTGACCACATACATTAGAATAGGGTGCAGACGCGCCTTGCGAGGTTTCTAAACGCACTCCCGCAGAACTGCAGAACATCAGGGAACATCATGTGAAACAGCAAACGGTGACAGCAACAGAGAATATAAGTGCACAAATATAAAATTAGATTTTTAACTTCCAACGGGAACTGCAACTGCAGTTTATAAGTCGGTCTTTAGTGTCAGTAACAGCAATAGTAACAATGAAGCAATCTACAGTGAGTTGCTACCAAAATAGTTATTATTTCACTGTTAGTAAGAAATTAATTGTTTATCTTTGCTATAAAAGTGAGCATGTTACTATTATTGCATTAGAAAACCAATTAATAGTGGTAAGTACGTAATTGTTCGTGATCCTAAAGTATTCGCTAATTTAACAGGAAAGCATCCAAGTAGTGGTGTAGTGGTGTAAAATTGAATGACATCATGACAATAACAAAAACAATACTTTAGCACATACATATGTCAGAAAAGGAGACTTTTTTACCACACACGACTTTCAATTGTTACTTCATCCTCATTATTCGCCTGACTTGGCCCATCGTGATTATTTCTGTGGCCCACAGATAAATAAAAACTTAGGGGACTTCGGTTTTTAATGCTTACAATGAAATTATTAGTATTCTTTCTAAATAAACCATTGACAACTGGTTCGACAGAATAAAAAAATATATTGACCTTAAATGACTCTAAATATTCACGGTTTCATTATACCCGTATATGTATAAAAAATTCTATGAAGCTTTATTGACTTTAATTAGATAGTCATACCTGAACTCCGTTCCTTAAAAGTTCTTTAGCATAATGTAAACCGATACCAGAAGCTCCACCTGTAACGACAGCCACTTTACCATCTAGATTAAATACCATTTCGATAATTAATGCTTTTGTTATTGTTATTCTAAAAACAGAAGAAAGGCAAATGTTTGTTTTTAACTGTACCTAAACTGTTTGGTTACTGATATTTCTAATCAATGAATTAAGTTCAGACAAACATACAGAGTTCAATTTAAATTCCGATAATAAATATAAGTATGATTAAATAAAAATAAAATTTTATGTATTTATATAAAAGGACGAAAACAATTTAATAGATGTTATGTTACAAAGATACCTATACAAGAAGAAAGCTAAAAAGCTAAGAAGCTAAAAATAGTAGTTTGTTAGCCAATCGAGCGATACAAACAATCCAGTATATTTTTACACGACTCATTAAATAAGATTACCTTTTAAAAATTAATTTGTCCACGTTCATGCAAAAAAAAAAAAACTTTTTTCTACTACCGTTCGCAAAGTACGTACTTTACGCACTCCACGAAGTGTGTAAAGTTGTACTTTTTTTCACTAGTGCGTAAAGTAAAACTCTTTACGTACTGGTTAAAAAAAGTAAAATTTGACAAAATTTGTACATAACAACAAAATATAACGTTTTATTTTATATTAACATTTTTTTGCTATCTCCTTCTAAGACAAATAAATAAATTATTTTTGCTTATATCTATTTAGTGTCCAACAAATTATCAACAGTTTATTTTAATTATAATTTTCTCTAGATGTCATCGATTTAATTAAAAGTAAACATACAGTGGATGTCGATTTTGGTAAAAGTAAGTTGGCCGTGGCTGTGTGGATTAGAAGAACTGTCAATCTCTAAACTTTTAATTAGTACCTACCTTATAACAGAACACGACAAAAGTATACTTAAGTTCAAGATTAGATTCTAAAGCCAATTTAGCATTTTTTTAAACTCAATCAAGTTTGAGAAGGTAAAAAGTTTTACTTTTTAATGTTTGTTTACTTAAATTCAAATTTTATTTGCAGTTTATTATATCTGTCATAATCGATATGGATTCAAATTTATCTAGCGATAGCGAATTTGATAATACTCCCCCAGATATCTTATGCAGTGCACAAAAGGCCACTGAAAATTTATTGCCAGAAAAATCTGCATATATTTATCAGCAAAAATACAATGCATTTATAGAATGGTGTAGGAAGAATAAGGTGACAAAATATTCGGAAAACGTTATTTTAACATATTTCTCTGATGAATTAAAGAATTGCAAAGCTTCTACCCCTATGGTCGATTTATTATATGCTTAAAAGCACCTTAAAATATAAAAACAACGTTGATATTTCGAAATTCAACAAGTTAATAGCGTTTCTTAAACAAAAAAAAGGTTATAAACCAAAAAAATCCAAAATTTTTGAACGAGAAGATCTAATTAATTTTCTGTTGAAAGCTCCAGATTCCAAGTTTTGAATGATCAAAGTAAGTAAATGCCTCAGTAAATGCTTGAATGCTCAGTATAAAATTAAAATATTCTGTAAAGTTTTGCAACGAGATGTGTGTTCGTATGGTGTGTTGCCTAACAAAATCAGTTGCTATCCTAACAGGCCACCGGGGTTGTTAGGCAGGACATTATACCTAAAACTTTTATATTTTTTATAATAGCATTTATTTGGAGTTTTACATGCGCAACGTCAAGATATTTCCTAATGTTTAATAAATTATTTGTAACATTACAATATGTTATTTTTAAGTAGCTTCTATAATTGGAATTGCAGGAGCTTGTCGCCGGGAAGAATTATGTAAAATGACAATTAACGATGTGGAAGATAAACAAACAGTGTATATTGTCAAAGTATCAGAAACCAAAAATGGAATAGAACGCATTTTTACGATTTTAAATCCAAATAATTCTGCAGTTGATTATTTATCTTTCATAAAAAAATATACCTCATTAAGGCCATCAAATATAAATTGTAACAGATTTTTTTTTAAAATTCGCAAATGGAAAATATTCTAAACAGCCTGTAGGGATAAATACTTTTGGTAAAATGCCAAGTGTTATAGCAACGTATCTAAACTTGCCCAATCCAACGGCTTTTATAGGACACTGCTTTAGGAGGTCTTCGGCCACTATGCTGGCAAATTCTGGAGGAAACCTTCTAACGGTCAAAAAACATGGAGGATGGAAATCATCTGCTGTTGCAGAAGGCTACGTAGATAGCATAACAACACAAAAAAACAAAATTTCTAATACAATTTTGATGGATGACAGTATGCCATCCACTTCCAAACAGAGCTACAATTTTACCGTTGACAACTCTAATGAAGAATTAGTGGAACCACTCGACAGTGAAACTAGAGTTACACAAAATATTTCAACCTCTTTACTTGAAAATGCCAAATCCATATCACTTGAAGCTCAAAATAGGGTTACAGAAGTAATATCACAACATTTTTCAAACTCTGTGATGGAAAAGGCCAAAACCTTAAGTTTTGGTAATTGCAATAATTGCACATTCAATATTAATATTCATAAGAGTTAAAAACCTATTTTTTTAAATATTTTTCATTTGTTAGTCATTTTGTTCTGTAAGAATTATAAATTTGTAAAGTTCCAATAAATTTATTTTTGTTGCTGTGTACAATTTTTGGCACATTTTAACATTCACATTCGTCAAAAAAGGTAACTTTACATACTTGTTGCATAAATAACTATATTGAACTATATTTAGTGAAAAAACTGGTTCTTTATTGCACCAGTGCAATAAATATTTTATTGCACTCATCTGTCATTTTACTACAGCGTTTTATGATCATGACAAACATAAATATTCAAATCGACACCAAATATTTAGTCCATTTTCATTTTCTGTTAGACTGTATTACGTTATTATTGAAAATTGTACAAGTTGTACATTTACTTTTATTATTAGTGGCAAAAACAACGTTTAAGCTTAATTATTATTCATAACACAGTTGTTCCTAAAGTTTTGGTTAAATTATTTTTCTTAACATAGTAATAGTACTTTCTCAATGTTAATCGATACTAATTATCAGTTATTAAATATTTTGCTATTAAATTACGCTTTTTATTCTTCTGCACTTAGTGTCGCCTAAATAAAACATTTTTTGGTTATTGCATGAACGTAAAAAAATATTGTATACAACTCGTGCAAAAAGT
Source organism: Psylliodes chrysocephalus (assembly GCA_927349885.1). NCBI lineage: Eukaryota > Metazoa > Arthropoda > Insecta > Coleoptera > Chrysomelidae > Psylliodes > Psylliodes chrysocephalus. Next base: position 48,932,148 of record OV651815.1, on the reverse strand, counting down.
GTTTATTGCACTCGACGTGTTGACAATTTCACGTCGCGTGCAATAAACACTTACTTTTTGCACTTGTTGCATAATTATCTATTAATTTTTTAGTTATTTATTATTAGTTATGAAAATTATTTAAATATAAGTTGTTTGTAATGATATTCTATAGGTATAATTGTTGTTATATACCTAAATAATTTCTCGAATATTGGAAAATTTGAGGAAAAGTACAAATTTTAAATTTTCGCAAGCAAAGAAGATATAAATATGTGTTTCCCAACTTGGCGTCCAAATTTGTAGGGGTGGTAGTTCGCATAATTTGAGAGCGATTGGCAGATTTCATTTTTCCAAAATATTTAAAATAAAAATAATTAAAAATTTTAAACAGGTACGGTCCTGCACAGCGATGGGATTGCCTCGAGCAATACGCACTAGAAAAACAATCGGCTACGCCTTTCGATACCGGCCGGGCGGAGGGAGAAATTTGCAAATTGGATCTGTTTTTGTGGACTATTGCGCTACGCTCTCAGGGTAGGACCTGCTCTTTGATTTTTTTTATAATTGCTCTATTTTGTTTATTATAATTTTTTTAGAAAAATAAAATATGCCAATCGCTCTCAAATTATGGGAACTACCACCCCTACAAATTTGGACGCCAAGTTGGGAAACACCCTGTATATTTTACAGGAAAGTTGAGCATATCAGATTTGTACTCATATCTTACCTTAATAAATAAATAAAAATATACAGAGAAGTAGTTTGACAGAATTATTAGTGATTTATGTTTCTAAAAAATAATAGCCGGATAGAAAACATGAACTGTGGTTGGTAGATGTCATAATGTATGTACAGGGTGTCCGGAAATTGAGTATACATGGAGCTACCACAGATTTACAGACTCAAAATAAATTGATTTAACCAAACTTAGCTGGTATTTGGTACAAATATTAGGTGTTTTATGCACACAAAAAAAATTATCATCTACATTTAAGAAAAGCTCTACACTTGAAAGATTACAACTATTTAAAATAAAGCAGAGTTTGCTTCAAATAATATTTCTCGATACAATAAGAAAATAAATGTTGTTTGAAGTTTAGGCATAATATAATATTTAGTTCACTTCTTGTTAGGTATTATTATAAATAAGTAAATTTATAATCATAATAACACGAAACAAACTTGAATAGAAGTAAAAAAAAATGTATGATGCTGGATGACGACTTTTTGGAAAGACGACTTCTGCCTTGCTAAGACAAGAGGTCGTATCTACGAAAATTCTGATTTCAAAATTCTTACAAGTTTAATAAGCTTACATTTTATTTTATTGTAAGACAAAATAATAGAGACCTATTTGCATTGGAAAATATTTTCTATAGTTATATGGAAAGGTTAGTAATATATGCAAAACTTATTTGCAAAAACTAAAAGGACGTACTTATCTAGCTACCCACATTTACTAAAAATATTCGTTTTGTAGATACGACCTCTTATCTTAGTAAGACAAATTTTTATGTTCCATTTAGGTTTTGAAGTTATAAACTTTTTTTTTTTAATTGTAGGTGGGTACCTCAGAGGACAAAGGAATTTGGTATATTAACTAAAAACAATTTTGAAAAATGTTTTTCGGTAGATAGGTACGAGATGGGTACTATTAAAAAGCAAGACCAACCTGATCTTATTTCAAGATTATTAATTTCTTCAATGAAACTATCCTATTCGCTCCGTGCGCGACAGCAGCGCCAATTTGTTTTGGTATTAAAGGACTATTTCTGCCTATACTGACAAATACAAGTTTTAATAGAATTCGTAAATAAAAAGTACATATGTTAGTTTTAATAAAAGTATATGGATTTGTAACACAAGTAAAACATTAATTTATTGTTATTATATATTTTTCCCGCTTAAATTAAAGAAAATTATGTATAATCATTAAAAATCAATAATAAAATATAGGCAGGCAACAGTATTTACTGGAAAATGTATGAGAAGTTGCCTAAGTCTAATAAGTTGTCATTGAAGAATTAGCCTATTAGGCATTCCAACGACCTGTCCAAATGGCTACCAGTGGGTAATGACAGTTTAGATATGGCAACCCTGTTGTCATGTTGTCATTAACAGGGTCAATGATACATATATAGTTATATAGATTGCTCAAAGCTGGTCGTTTACGAGCGGCCATATTGCCTGGCAAATATTAATTATTTTGAATCGGTTTAGAAAAAATGTGTTTTAAAACTAATTTTTAGCCTTTAGATATTAAAAAAAAATAATTGCTTACATTTTTACTTCAAGACATAAGCTTATGTTTATTTTGAAAAATATGGATGATCAATCTATGTAACTATTTCATTGACCTTGTCAAATCACCAGGCCTACAGGGTTGCCATAATTTTGCTATATCATAACCCGTCAAAACCCACTGGTAGCCATTCAGTTTGGAATGCCTAATTCTACCAAAATAAAAAAAATAGCATTTAATAATAGAGTGAAGTAAAAATGTATAAAAAAGGATCGTTATTTATATTTTCATTTTTGTTCGAAAGAAAACATAGAATGAATGATTTAAACTGGTTTCCCATCAGTAAGTCACAAAATTGTATTCCAGCCACATATAATCAAAGGCAGAAATCTTGAAATCTAGTTCTTGTTGAATGAACATTTAAGAATAAAGGGATATTAAAGAATATCATAAAATGATAATTTATTGTTTATTTAAAACCTTTCAAGTTTCGGATGCCTACTATTTCCAGCATTACAGTTATTATTACAAAAATAAAGGCAATTTTTCTTCTTATTGTACACCTATCCATTTATTTCTTTGATTTAATTTTCACTTTGCTAATGAAATTTTTTATATAAGTTTCACTGTTTTTTTTTGCTAGTATTTGTACAATTTTCAACACAGCAACTCCGGTTGCTTATTGTATTGTTTTCACCTACTTTTTTAAAAAAAAGTAAAATGTATACGTGTATTTGATATGCCAAAATTACAAAATATCGCCCTAAAATGCACCAAATATCCGCAGCTAGCGCTAGTATCGCTTTTGCTTCCCTTTCCATGACTTCGCACTGAGCGAATAATTCAACCAAAACCAATATATTTATGTCAAAGATCATATTATTATTGTAACAAATTTAGTTGTATTGGATTTAAGACCAAGGTATTATTGAATATAAATAAAGTATATTTAAAACAAGTGTAAGACTATTTCATTTAAGATGTACATAATACTGTAATTGAGCAATAGATACTCTTCATTTAATTAGAAGTATTTTGGTTAGGGCAAATTGATTCTAATCTTGAAGCAAGGCTTATTAGCTATTGTTGAACAAGTATTACTATAATTTCAAATCAAGACAAGTTTTACTTGCGGATATACAAACACAACGAAGCATTGAAATAAGATCATTCATCTTGAATATAGTACACTTTTTTTTATGTGTGGCCAATTAAAAAAATCTGATGTGTCCAACACATGACTTTCCTATCTAGTTATTATAGGCATTTTCCGGTTATTTTGTACAACCTATTGCAGCATCTATATAAATGTTTAGAGGATAAACTAAATATATACATTTTACACATACATCTACCTCGAAACATTTTTCTATAGATATTCATTGAAAACGAAAATACAGAAAAATTTAAATTTAGCACTTTTCCATTACGGACCATTTTAGAAAAATCATGTATAAACAAAAATTATAGAAATCGATATCGCAAACAACTTTTAGTTCAACAATTTTCATAAAAATCAGAATTTTGCACATTTTGTCAAATTTCTCGAATACGGACCATTTCAGGAAATTTTGACATAAAACAAAAATTATAGATAATAATATTAGAAGTAACTTTTATTTGAACAATTTTCTTCTCCCAACATAAATAACAGATATATTCCATAAAATATAAAAACGGCCTCCCATAAAGTACCCCCCCAGATGTTCCAACTTTGTCCAAAATCTAATCATTTCACGTCAGGCCGAAATAAACCTTAAGTTTAAAATTTAATGTTTTTTCCTTTATCCGTTTTTGAGTTTTCTTCAAATTTCGAAATTTACACATTTTCTCAAATATCTCGAATACGGTCCATTTTAGAGAAATTATGTATAGGACAAAAATTATAGAGAATTATATTATAAACAACTTTTATTTGAACAATTTTTATAAAAAATTATGTTTTTTACATTTTGTCAAATTTCTCGAATACGGACCATTTTAGGAAAATTTTGCATAAAACAAAAATTATAGACAATTATATTAGAAGTAACTTTTAATTGAAGAATTTTCTTCTCCAAACGTAAATAACAGATATATTCCATAAAATATAAAAATGACCACCTATAAAGTACCCCCCCAGATGTTCCGACACTGCCCAAAATCTAATCAGCTCATTGGACGCTGAAACAAAGCTTAAGTTTAAAATTTGGTGTTTTTCTGTGTATCGGTTCATGAGTTATGCGTTATACAGACACACACACACAGACACACAGACACACACACACACAGACATCATCGCGAAAATAGTCAAAACGGATTCAGGGGACCTCAAAACGTAAAAATCCGTCGAAAACTCGAGGTCGAAAAAAATCATGATTCCTATACTTTCCTTATATCTGTATACAGATAGGAAAGTAACAAGCGGGAATAATTTTTTTATTGCAATCAAAAGCGTGTCTCATTAGAGTCAAGACAACGGATAAATTTCCACATTTTTGTATCTGTCACTTTTTGACATTTCTGGTATTAAAATAGGAAAATATATAACTTTTAGTCAAAAAATTATTGGTGGCTAGCTGTGCGAAATTTAGAAACGTTGTTTTACGAGGTTAAAACGATAAAGACTCCAAACTGGCGTAGTGTTTTTCTTAACGACGCACTCAGACAGTTTTTCTAATGTTTTCATTATTATTTTTTATACATTATTTTCTTTTTATTGTTTAATTATTGATTTAAATAGTTTATTTAATAGGAAAATTATTTTCTGATATGCCGAAGTGCCGATATTGACGTTTTGGTTATTTCATATTTTCTTCTTATTGTTTAACTTCAGAGTACCGTACGGTACCGTAGGGTACAAGGTGTGAGGTAGAATCGTTTCTTTTATTATAATTTAATGGCTACTTCATTAGCGGTGACCGCCTGAAAGTATTTTAAACTCCACTGAACCTACCTTCAGTACACTTTAATCTACAGGGTCACAGAACAAACTGCGTTAACAACCCTTATTTTAATTTCTCTACCTTAGTGTCAACCAGACTTCCTATCTTCACAGCAGGTGAAGCCCCAGTCATAACACTAATTGTGAATTTGATATAGAGCGCAAATCCGAAAGGTCAGATTTATCTGAAAAAACTATAATATTTAACAAATTTTAACAAATTAAAAAATAATAATTTTTCATTGCAGATACTTGTGAAAGCATCACGTCAGTATTCAGAGTAGCAGCTGATACCTGCGGTCGTCTTTGGGTTCTAGACAGTGGCCTCATTAATGTGACAATTAAGCCCAAACAGATCTGCCCACCAAAAATTCTAGTTTTCGACTTGAAGACGGACGAACTTCTTTTTAAACACGTTCTACCTGACGAATTTATCAAAGAAGATAGTTTGTATTCAAATATTATCGTAGATGTCAGACACGATTGCGAGAATGTTCACGCCTACTTGGCAGATGTTTGGAGATTTGGAATAGTGGTATTCAGCCTGGCGAGAATGAAGTCTTGGAGAATCACCGATCATCTATTTTTTCCTGAACCGCTTGCAGCAGCATATAAGGTAAACAAGGGGTGACAAAAAATATTTATAAAGTCAGGTCCGTGATAACTACGCATGACTCGGAATTACATCCAAACGGACATTCATAAAGATGAAGAATTGCATTTTTTCGATATATGTTTCCAATACCTACATGAAAAACATGTTCTGTTTATTGCTCTATATAAGTAATACAGTTCAGAACATCGGGAGGACTATGGCAACAAGCGGTAGTGGAACGGCCACTCACTCTTCATCGTCTGATATCCGACTATCCGCAGGCATATATTTTATTCTTATTTGTTATGGATTTAGTAGATACTGAATACTACGTGACCTCTGTGGCTAATGGCTATGATTAAAATAAAAATTACACATACGACAACAGGGACAAGAGACGAGTGTTAGTGGAAGTGATGTAAGGCATATGAATTCTGCAACGGGCGTTCCACTATTATGAGTGGGTTTTATTTGTTTCACGTATAATCCTATTATACTTTTTCCAATTCTCAGTAAAACAGGGGGACCCAGTAACTTTCCATGAGGTAAAATTTAATATAAATGAATCCAAATGATACTGTCACCATGCCTCCAACTAACTCAAAATGCATGCATCAATCATGTACAACCATATTAGATTAGATTTAAAAGAAGTTGGACCTTATTTGTTCTTGTCCACTGCAGCCTTTTCAGATCTATTGAGGAACTCTTATTTTTATAGAGTATGTCCTCTAGCTTGGTCTTTTTTATTGGTCTTAGTAGCTTTGACAGTGGCTCAAGCGTGTAGTTGCATGCGTTTGGCTTTTCTTCGCCTAATGTTAAAAACGTTAATCTAGTCAGACCTCCACATTGACACAGGACGTCGAATGATGTTTCCTCTTTTTCTTCACAGAACCTGGACAAAGTTGTTTCTTCTGCTGAATTAATGACACTTATGTGATTTCTAAGGCGACGATGTCCAGTAAGAAAACCTACTGTTATCCACAGAAGGATTCGGGGTCTGTCATGGCCTTATCTGAGCCTTCTCTGGCAAATTCGTCGGCCTTTTCGTTTCCTTGTTATCCTTCGTGGCCTTGCATCTAGACTAGGGTCACCTTGTTATGACTACTTAGCTCTGCGTCGTAATTTGATTTCTGGTAAGCCGAGCAGCTCTGCCTTTAGAGCTGCTTGGCTATCAGAGTAGATGGCAATAGTTTTGCCTGATTTAATATTTCTCTTGCACAATATTGTATACATTAGTTCAGCTTGAAAAACTGTTGAATATTCTACTAGACTCAGCGAAATCATTGTTTTCGACTTGGGTCCATATATTCCAGAACCGGCTCCTTCCTTGGTTTTTAAACCGTTTGTATACCAGAAGAGTTGGCCTGTAGAGAGGTCACTGTTTTCACGATTCTCGATCTAGTATTTGAATTTAAAAGTTCCTTTAAAATTTATTGTGGGAATGACTAAATCAGTAGGTATTCTTTGAATCTTTTTTATTTGCTGATATAACGGGTGTCCCAAAAGTTTTGAGAAAAAAATTAAAGACACATAAAAAAAAATATTATAAACATTTATTTATCCCTCATACTACTACGTACAAAGTTGTTCCTTAACAATAAACAATAACTACTACAGCACCGCTAGGGGTCCATTTTCTTCAATATGGCGCAGTTTTGTCCTGACGCGTCTGATTAGGGTTTGGCACTCTTCCACATCAAACTACCTAATTTTTTGGAATAGCCTACGCCGCAGCTGCTGCTCGTTTTGAGCTTCCCAGCCATTTTCATAAACTTTGCTTGACAATCTTGCCCAAAATGTCTCTATTGGTCTTGCTTGGAAAACGTTCGGGGGGTTGTCCTGCTTAGGCACAAATGGCACATTTTGAGCTTCTAACCATTCGCATGTGGCTCTAGCATAATGAGCCGACGCCAAGTCCGGCCAAAACCAGATATTGTCGTTGGCATGATGTTCTCTAATAAAATTTACTAATTTCGGAAGACAATTTTGAATGTAAGTATTTTGATCCACTGCAGGGCCTCTAACACGTCCTACATAGGGCCTGGACAAACCATTTTCCGATAATGCAATCCAGACTAACAGTTTCTCCGCAAACTTGGCCTTTGGTTTGTATTTTACATTTTCGGGGGTATTTTCAATATTATCTGTATAAAAACCTGAGTTTTCTGGTAGGTCGGCATGCGAAAATGTAAAATATTTTTCGTCATCCAGTATAATCTTTCTGTTGTTCACAAAATGACGAAGGCGTAACAAGCGGCAACAATAAGGAGTTCTTCGAAGTTCGGCCTCGTTATACTTTTGACATTTTGTCCGTTTTCTATAATTTAAGCCTTTTTTGCAATATATCTAGAAACTGTCGATTTTGGTACCTGAAATCGTCGGGAAAGCTTTCGAGTTCGACCATCCTGTTCACCCTGACATCGATAAGCGTTGCCGGTCTGCCACTTTTCGGCAAGTTGAGACAAGGTATTCCTTACTCCCATTCTTGAATTGTTCGGTAAATGGTTCTTTTAGATATATTTTGATTCCGGCATTTTACTAACAAAGTTATAAATAGATTTTCGAATCTCAATTTTGTACGCCATTATGCCTACAGACAGATAGCAACTGGGCTGTCAACTAAGTAAACAAAACCCAGGGCAACGTTTATTACCATGGCTAACTAGATAGATTTGATTTAATACTCTGCAGAGCACAGACAAACTTTTTCCCAAAACTTTTGGGACACGCGTTAGCGTTATGTATGGTAGTATGGTCGGCACTATGTAGTTGGCTTATTGGGTTTTGTCCCTCCATTAGCCTGTGAATAACGGACCTGGTGTATCCTTGTATGATGATGTGCAGTGGCGTGAGGTTTAATAGTACCTCCATTGCTGCAGTTAGCGTAGTACAGCATGGCCTTAGTGGTACTCGTAGGCCAGCCGATCAATGCCGGTGAGTTGGCCTATTGCACTTGCCTGTACCATTTTGATCACCGACGCCACGCGCCATAAGTTATCATGGGTCTTATCACCCGTGTGTATAGACATATGGTCATTTTAAGGCTTAGACTCCAGTTTTTCTGACATATTCTTCTACAGCTTACGAGTTTTTGAAATGTTAATTTCACGTCAGTCTTTGATCGAATATGACTCCGAGATTTCTCTGAGTCTTCTGAGATAAATGGAATAACCATGTTATTTAGTCTTGTAAATAACCGTTTATTTGTGAATGGTACAACTGTTTTTTTGTGCGTTAATGGACAATTGCTCCTTTTTGCACCAGTTATTCATTATATTTAGAGCTGTTTGAGATCGCTCCAAGATAACCACATACAACACTAAACAACTACTTGTAGGACTGCTATAAGCATTATACAGGGTGTTACAGAATTTTGTGAAGAAAATTTAGTAGACAATTCTACACTTAAAAAATAACAAAAAATTCATATAGACATGGTTCCGGAAATGCTCCGTTTTCATGATATTGCTCAATTTTAAGCTTTTCCGTCTTTAATAGTTTATCTCACATTTATCGATAACCCGTTAAGATATTGAAATGAGTTTTGGTACTCGCAAATGTATCATAAAAGGGTACATTTACATGTACAACATTATTTTCCAAGGCACTTACATCAGTGACGTTTGTGCTGGCAAGTCTTTATGTTTAGCGAAAAAGCGAAGCATTTCCGGATCCATGTTTATATCAACTTTTTGTTTTCAAATTTTTAAATGTAGCATCTGCTAATAAATGTTTTTCAGAACAATCATACTGTAACATCATGTTAACGTATTGGCCATTTAATTTCTTAACACAGAACTATCTCTTGAATATGGCATTTAAGGAGCTTGTTAGTTGGAGTTAATAGCTCTTAAGACACCAATAGAGAGCTCATGGAATCTCTAATCCTCACTGAAACACAAAACATTATTTAATTCCATTTTTTTTAACTCTCATAGATTGCAAATATTATTAGAAATGTAAGAAAAATGAATGAGTTAACGATATAATAATGTTGTTATAAACATTACAGGTACACAATCTGAATTTCGAATGGACTGACGGAATTTTTGGTATGGCACTTAGTCCCTACAGTCGATATGAAACAGATCGGATCCTCTACTTCCATCCCATGTCAAGTTTTAGAGAATTTTATGTAAAAACTTCAGTGATTTGTAACGAAACTGGTTGGTCCGAAATAAAAAATGCTTTTAGAGTTATGGGTCAAAGCAGAGGCAAATCAGGACATGTATCGGCTTCAAGAATAGATAGGAATGGTACGTTATTGTAATTATTATGTAGTATGATCTAGTGATTTCGTTTTTTAGGTATCATGTTCTACAATTTAGTGACCAGGGATTCCGTAGGTTGCTGGGATTCAAGAAAACCATATAAGCGATCAAATTTAGGATTAGTTGCTCAAGACGAAGAGACTTTAGTATTCCCAAACGATCTGAAAATCGATCAAGAAAAGAGACAGAGCGTTTGGGTGTTAAGTAACAAGTTGCCATTTTATCTTTACGAAGGACTGGATCACGATAAGATCAACTTTAGGGTATTGTCTGCGTACGTCGATGAAGCTGTGAAAAATACCATTTGCGATCCTAAAATAACTGGTTACGATACTTTTGTTGACTATCAGGGAGAAGATGATTGTTATTGATTATTCATAAATTAATAGTTGAAGTTTATAAATATATTTTTTTATTTTCGAGGAAACAGCATTTATTTTTTGGTTGCTTTACATTAGGCAGGTTTTATATTTTTACAGATATTTTTAATCCATTTTGTTTCGATATTTCGTTGCAGATGAATAATTTCATGGACTTCTTTTTCTTATATTTCTCTTATTTATGATTGGAAAAAACATTTTTTCCAATCTAAAACTTCAGTTAAATTTCTTGGTTTATATTTAGATTAAAAATTGAACTGGAAAGTACACATAAATTACATTTTACGAAGGATTGAAAATGCTATGAATATTCTTAAGACTGTAAACGTTAGTGATTGGGGTGCAGATCGAAATATCTATTTATTATTATTTAAAAATCTAATTAGATCTATCTTGGATTATAGATCAATATTCTATGGCTCTTCATCAAATTCCACAATTCCAAAAATTTAACGAATAAAAAATAAAGCTTTAAGACTATGCATTAGTTATCTGCCTAGCACACCTATCAAGGTTATGGAAGCGGAACTTTGTGAACCCTCATTAATTTTACGCAGATAATTTTTAAGAATTAAATTTATAGTCCTTTTAGTTGTAAGTGGTAAAACATTGCTAAATAAAATTGTAAACCAGCCGCTTAATACATCAGTATTGGAAAAAGAAAAAAGTGCCATTATTTGTGGAAAGTTTTCTTGATTACTCAAATATACCTATTTACCGGAATTAATCCAAAAGAACACATGTCCTATTTAAAGTTAAATTACGAAGACTATTTAGTACCGTTCAATTGTCATTTCAGTAAGATTCAAGCAACTGACGCCCTAACAAAAATTGATCATTTATTATATGTTGGGAAAATTACCAAACGCTATACACAGATGGTTTAAAAAAGACGGAAAAGTTGCCTATGCTATATATTATCCACAAAAATTAAAATTAAAATTAAAAATAGATTACCCGATATAATGACAATTTATACAGCAGAACTTATAGCAGTTAAAGAGGCTTTCAAAATATGTATAGAACAAAAAGAAATAGATTATATAATTTTTACGGACTGCAAAAGCATTGTTCCAAAATTAAGAGATATTACAATTAACAACGAAATAAATGATATTATCTATAAAATTATTGCTCTAAATAGTGAGGCAAGGAAAAAGGGAAAAATTATAACGTTATGTTGGATAAAGTCACACATTGGAATTAAAAATAATGAAATTGTAGATCATTTTGCTAAAAAAGGAACTAATGATAATATCATCATAAATTGACATCAAGTTCCAAAAGGCGATTTAAATTGCTATATTAAATTATTTGAAATAAGAGGCAAGACAATTATATCTGTTCAGACAAAGGTCAATTTTTTAAAAACATTCAAAGCAAGATACCCTCTATACCATGGTTTCGCAAATTCAGCAACAGAAGTTCTATTAGAACGACTTGAAGAATTAGAAGTAATCATTGCCTGACTCCAAAATATAAAAGAAGAATGGGATTGGTAGACAATGATGAATGCATCTGCGGCATTTACTTTTAGAATGTATTTTAAATGATATTGACATATCAAATCTATATACCAAACTAATTCAACATAATGTCCAACTACCTATTAATTTGTCACATCTCGCGCTCAAGAATCTCGATGTATACAAAATTATTATATAATCATGTAAACTCCTTAAATTTAAAGTTCTAACGAAAATAATTAAGATATATACAAAAATAAAAAATAAAATAAATATAAAAAAGACAGAAAATTAAAACAAAAAAAGCAAAGAATGCAAAAAAAACAAACAAAAACAGGTGAAAAAATCAAAAACAAGCAAAAAACATGAGCTAGAAAAAACCTTTTATAGGACTTACTTCTTATTAATGTATTTAGAGAAATTTGTATTTTTTAAATAAAATATGAATTGTGAAATATTGTAAGGGTAGAACTTAAAATCGAATTAACACAAAATAAACTTTGTTAAAATTAATTAAAGATTGATACACAATCTGACAGGTTAAAACGACTAAACCGACAATTCCGGAAGCAGAAGCGGATGATTAAAACGCACCTGATATTTTGCTTGCTGCTCTCAGTGTCAGTGAATATTATTTTTGGAGTCACAGTTTATTGCTAAAGAATCAGTTAGCTCACTCGGACCAGTTGAAAGTTCCAAAATAACATCCACTCTAGGGATACAAATTTAGGATAAGCAGAAGACTGCTGTTTTTTTATAGGCGGTTGTCATATTGTATTATCTGAGTTGCGCAGTGTATAAACTGGAACATTGAGATAAAAAGTGCTGTCGCAGAGTGAGCAATCTAATTCTTTAGCTATAAACTGTATCATAGGGTTCAAAATGGCCGCGCCCTATGTTGGGCGTGTCGGACCTCTCTCTTGCCCCGTATAGTAATTAAAGTATGTGGGGATTGTAGATTTGTTACTTGTTCGAAGTGCAACAGTGCACTTTTTTGTAGCAGACGAACAAAGCTGTCACTGCTGTCGCTGTCAGAAAATTAATATTAGAGAGTTATTGCAAATTTCTATAACGTCAGTCACTAATAGTGACAACTTAATTAGTGGCAAATAAATTCCATGGAAAAATAAGACTTATTGCAATCCTGAAATTTTGACATTAGAGTCCTTGTCCCTATATATATTTCTAACCTCATTTTAAAACTTTTCAATTACAGTTCATCTTTTTTTGTTGTTTATAATAGTACATAATATGGAAGATGCATTAGAAATTACCATTTTAGAAGGTTTAGATGACGATGTTATTAATTATTTAATATTAAAAAACTTCGAACTGATACGAATGTTGGCGAGCGCACCCAAAAACTATAAGGTCGCCACTAACTGCTGTTTTTAAACATCCACAATTAAGAACAGGCCCAATCTTTAATAAAGTCAGTTCTAGAATGTAAGTGATCTGCGCATGCTCAGAAGTTAAAATAAGAGCGGTACTAATAGTGACTGACCTTAAGTGCACTTGCAATCTATTTTTTTGCGAATATTATGATAACTTTTACATTTTTTTAGTGGTTTATTTTTAGTTTTTGTTACTGTTTTTAATTGTGGAGTGTTAATTTAAGACTATTTTACCTATTAAGATTAGGTTTATAAACAAAGCCGCGTCAAAGAGGAGAAATATATACTTGTATTTGTCGTGGATGTATCTCATGAATAGGTGACAAAGGATTTTTCACTCTTGTGAAAGATCCAGTGAGGTATGTATGAAACATTGAGGGTGAAATAGGAATTGACCTTGCCATAACATTGTAGTACAATGATTGTATGTATTTTTCAGACTTGAATTGTGGCTTAAGGCAGCAAAGCAGAGAGGACTTATTGGGAAAGAGTGTTGAACACTTAAGTAACAATTACGAAATTTGTGAATTGCACTTCCAGGATAAATTCGTTTAGCAGTCAGGAACAAGAAAACGATAATTTGCAAATGCCTTCCCAACAGTATTTCCCCATTCAGAGCCTACGAAAAGACTCACAGTTTTGCAAGGTAAATAAATAAAATTTATAGTTAAATGTTACAAAAAGTTTGCTACTCGTCTTGCTTGTCATTTTTTTTACATTACATTTAGTAGTTTAAAAAAATAAAATGATAAATACTAATAATCTTAGAACATCAACCGATACATTTCATTTTATAGAACTACCTCGGAGGTAAACTGCACTAAGTCGACATACAACAACAAATTAAAATAAAGTAGTTATTAGTTAGACTATTTAAAAATACAAATATGTTTACAATAAATGGGTGCCTAAATGCATATCTAGTTGAAATTTGATAATTTAACAACATTGACAGAATTTTGACTAGAATGACATAGTGCAGTTTACCTCCTAGGCACAGAAATATATTCACATTTTATGAAATTATTTTAAATTTCATCTGGCTAAAAAGTGTGACTCAAACATTTAATTCTGACAAATGGTTTTTCTTTCTTTTTTTTAGAGGAATTTGTTGTTCATAGCGAAGAAGGCAAAGAAAACTTGTGTCTACTCTCAACTTTAGCAAAACTAGAAATAACTGAACAAATTCATAGTTAACCATCTGTTCCTCTACGTTATGCAGTGCGTTCCTGATTCCCGGAAAGGTAAATAAATCGTTGGGACTTAGGTCGGGACTGTAAGGAGGGTGGTCTAACAACTCGACGTTTTGTTGCTCTAAGAATGCAATTGTTTTGCGAGCTGTGTGCGCACTTGCATTGTCTTGATGGAGGATGATTCTTCGTTTGGGGTTGGTTTCTCGAAGCTTAGCGATGACTGTTGGCAAACAAATAGTTATATACCAATCAGCAGTAACAGTTTTTTGCTCTTGCAGAGGAATTGTTGCAACATGACCTGCTTTGCAGACAAATATTGCGACCATATATTTAGACACTTCGAGAACGGATCACTTTTGTCAACTTGTCTTCACCTTGGAAAACCCAAACAGACGATTGGCGTTTATTTTTAGGTTCATATGAGTAAATCCATGATTCATTACCACTTGCGATGCAGTAAACGTTTTTAGAGTTTTCAGCGTTGAAGCGCTTCAGAGTTTTTTGACACCAATTTACCCTAGCTTCTTTTTGTTCTTCGGCCAACAGATGCGGTATTCAACGGGACACAATTTTTTTTACTGTCAATTCTTCATGCAAAATCTTTTGGATTAAGGTCTTTGAAATCCCTAACGATGCTTTAATCTCGCGATATGTTACATGATGATCTTCCTTGATGAGTCTGCGTACAGCATCAATGGTTTCCTGAGTGATTACCGATTTAGGTGCACCTGTTCTTGGCTCGTGACTAAGATTAACCCATCCTCGTGTAAATTCTCCATACCAACGAGAAATTGTCAATTGATGTGGTGCATCTCGGCGAGGCATTCTTGTTAAGATAGTCTTTGAAAGTTGTAAAAAATTATGGCACGAAAATGTTCTCGGTTTAAATCCAGTTCTTGAATAACTTGTTAACTTTGAAAATTCGGTGACACTACAACACTCTATGAATCGGAATGAAACTTAGAAGTGAGGTTAACTAAAGGCGACAGTTTATTTTTATTAGAGCCTTTTGATTCGTAACGCCCTTTAATGCACGATATGCAAAACCTAAAAGACGGCTCTCGTATAACCATAATAGAGTACTATTAATTAAAGCTGCAGCTAACAAATATACAAATATTAGGATATTTTACCTCATTAAAAATAAAATAAAAAATGTGACAGCATAAGACATCACAACAATAAAATTGTATTGTTTAGTAGTCAGTATATAAACATAAGTTTTATATTATTTGTAATTTTGTCCTAATATATTTTCTATTAATACCTACCTATCTAACAAATGTTTGGTTATTTTATGTGAGATCAGTTACAGTCTAACATAACAGTTACGTTAAATCATGGTATATAAAATAGAATTTTTAGACTTTGTAATTATTCTATAAAATACTTTTTAACATAAAATTTTCTATACATTTTTTATTCCATTTGTTAATAAGTGAAATTACTGACAATCCTTTTATATTAATTAATAAATATAACTTACATTTCCTAAAAAAAAAGAAAAATATAGAAATTGCATTCCCAATAGTCTGGTTCTGGCACATACTTTGATTACTATACGGGGCAAGAGAGAGGCCCGACACCCCCAACATAGGGCGCGGCCATTTTGAACCCTATGACACAGTTTATAGCTAAAGAATCAGATCGCTCACTCTGCGTCGGCACTTTTTATCTCAATGTTCCAGTTTATACACTGCGCAACTCAGATAATACAATATATGACAACCGCCTATAATAAAACAGCAGTCTTCTGCGTATCCTGAATTTGTATCCCTGGAGTGGATGTTATTTTGGAACTTTCAACTGGTCCGAGTGAGCTAACTGATTCTTTAGCAATAAACTGTGACTCCAAAAATAATATTCACTGACACTGACAGCAGCAAGCAAAATATCAGGTGCGTTTTAATAATCCGCTTCTGCTTCCGGAATTTTCGGTTCAGTCGTTCTAACCTGTCAGATTAAAACAAGAAAACCGACAATTCCGAAGCAGAAGTGGATGATTAAAACGCACCTATTAAAAATATTGCGCCAAGATGTAGGCAACACGTAATAAGGGTTCAAAATGGCGGAGTTTTCTATCTCCTTTTAAAAGGCACTCAGAAAGCTGCGCAGTGCGACTATTCTCCGTATAGTAAAAGAAAATCAAAGTATGTGGGTTCTGGTATATCGGCCATATTAGATCATAGACATCATATTATCTAAGATATCTTTGTATTAGATCGACATAAGTTACGCCCAGTGACACCGTCTTAAATGTTTAAAAAAGATGTTTATAGCTTATTTCTACCTTCTTACTCCCTTATAATAAATAATAACATATTGTGGTACCTACTATACCTACTATATGTGCTAAAAGTGTTTGTCTCTTGTGCTTGTGCCTCATTCAGGAGAAGAATCAAGAAACTGATATGAAGAAGGAGAAGAAGAGCACGCCATTCGGTAAAGCTTATTTCGTCACCTTATTTCGAATCTTGTATTAATTTATCAAAATTATTAAATAAAAGATTTTAAAGCATATTACCAGAGTAATTATTTACCCCTACAACGTATTACTATAATAGAGTGAGCGATGTATGACTTTTATAATCACCCTGGGTAAATAAACGGCATAGTCCATGAGTTTTATATAGATAACTAATGTATTACATAATTTGAGGCACATAATATAAAATTATTATTTCTGACAAAAAAAAGTAAAATAAATTAACACTTAAATTAAATACCCAGTAAACGAATAGTCTATTAGTATTAAAATAATTCATTTGTTTTGAATGTAATCTGAAATCTGGTTATACTTCATCTGATTTCTATCGGGAAACACATATTGGTATGCTGGTTCTCCACCTTCGACGATCCAGACTGAACCATTGGGTCCATATTTTACTATATTCATAACTTCTTCTGCAAGCACTTCTGGTCTGAAAGCAATGATGTTTTAATAAATTAATTAATTAATTACTCATTGCAGATTATATAAATTATATCAAGATATCTTCAAATTGCATCAACTATATACTAATTATAGAAAATAACAGTTCCTTAAATAAAAACAATAAATTTTCATGTCGTGGTATATTCGCTTTCATGAGAAAAAATCAATATTAGTTAGATGATTTTTTTTTATTTAATTTGTACTAAGTAACAATAACTTTACATTTAGTCAAAAATAATATTCGCAATAATTCAAGCAAAATGTTTTCAATATTTGGCTCTTTATTGTTGATTATTAATTTAAAAAGAAAAACAAGAACCATAATAACTGTACACTTACGTTTGTACCGTTAATTCGCCTACGAATTCTTTTCCATTTTCTTCGTAGATATCTCCTAAACTTCTTCCGTTCATTTCACTTATTAAGGGTGTGTCGGTAACGCCAGGACAAACAGCTACTACCCTGACATTGAACTTCTTATAAAAAGCGGGTTGTCCCCAAGATCTTGTAATACCTTTAATGTAAAAATGTTTTATTGAAATAAAACTAGTAATATCTACTTTTCCCATTATTGATAATCTCTATTACTCATGGGCAAATTCTATTTCCACTTGAAACCATTAAAATTTTGTGCCTTTATATTTCTTATCAATTACATATCCGCAAATGTCATTTTGTTTCTGCGTTTAATAGTATTGGTAGAGGAGCCTGTGGCACTTTTAGGTGGTAAGTGTTCTCATTGAAATAGAAAAATATTTTCTTAAATCATTATCTGTTGTTTCAGATTGCAATGCCTGGTGTAAAATTAATATTTCAATCATTTGTCACGGTGTTTGTTTATCCAAGGATGTAAGGAGTGGCAATTATATTATTAATCCTAGCTAACTCAAACTTGTATGATTCGGAGAGTGGGATTGTTAAGTATACAAATTAAGTATATCGTCCTGTGATCCGATAAATCTTTTTTAGTTACGTGCACCCAAATATTTACTTGTTACATAAAATAAGGCACTTCGTAAGTGGTTTCATAAACAGCTATTACAAATTTATTACATTGGTAAACTGCTGTAAAAAAAACTATGAAACTCGATAAAAAAAATAAACAAATAAAAGACGGTTAGGTTAGAACAAAACAATACACAACTGACAACTCATACAAATACAGCGTTTAGGAATTGATCCCTTGCACTTAAATTAGAGAAAAGGATTTTATTTTATATTTAACAAATTATACTGTCTTATTAAAAAGAGTTGTGTAAAAGGTGTTGCCTATATTCGGGTTTTAAAGCGCTTCTGCTTGGCTATTATATGTCTAAATCAGCAACACTCAACCTGTGTCCCGCGGGCCGCATGCCCTCCATGCTTTTCTTTGCGACTCGAAACACTATTATTAAAAAAGTGCTTCCTACAACTATTGGTTTCTGTTTTTAAAATCTTGAGTGAAACGCGCGAAAATATTCATCGGTCGCTGCCCTAAATATTACGTTAGGATCATGGGGTTACTGGAAAAACAAGATATCTCTACGTTTGGTATTTTCGAGTTAGGTACACTTTCGTCTGCAAAATAGTTCAAATAATATATGGCACAACCAAAACAAATGTGAACGAAGTCTATATTCATGATAAACAGATGGTCAATAAAAGCTAATTAACTGTATTAATACATTCATAATATGCACACAAGATGAGTGGCATTTATACCGATATATAGTCATAACATTGTGTTCAATTGCTAATAGAGTGTCTACCAAAACCAGATAAGAGACATAGAACTTATTTTTGCTAAATATATTTACTCCGATTCCTAATATTGTTTCTACCAAACCAAGATAAGGGCCAGAACACTTATTTATGTTCAATGTATTTGTTGAAATACTTCAACAAATTGCCCAAGCCATTTGTTTTGCCTAGAGCCGTCTCTGGCCATTCTCTGAAAATACTCACAAAAAAAGTGCAAGACATTAGTAATGCCAAGAAGAAAGATTTACTAAAACTTTCCAAATCAGGTGCTACACCTGATGAATTTCACCATTAATATCACAAAATATCCAATAATATTAAAGACACAGTTCTTGAACCTTCCACAAAAGCTAGTGACAGGCATCGAATATTATGACCTGCGCACAGTGCACACGAATTCTTATGTACGAACTCGACACGATACGTATCGGATAAAAACATTACATAAGAATTGCAGTCTGTCGAACGAAGATAGGCATGTCAATACGTGCCGTATCGAAAGATGAGAATCCAACTGCAGTATGTAGACAGCTAGAATTTTAGCTAAGTGACGTTACCATTTAATAGATTCTTAGTTTATATTTTGTAAAGACTAATTATGTTCTGAATACATTTTTTTTCACTATATACCCATTCAGAAGTCCAATGGATGTCCAAAAAATGTCCATGATGGACACTATAAAAATGACTAACTTATAATAATTTATTATAATTCTTCTTGTATAATTTATTTACTACTAGGTTTTAATTAAAATATAATATAATTTTCCTCTTCTCTCGCCTCTGTTGACAAGATAGAAAAGTAAAAGGCCACTCAGGCCAAACTCGAAGAAGAAAAGAAGAAAGAGGTTAAGAAGAAAACACAGCCTGTAGCACATAGATGTTTTTATCTGGTAAGAAAATAAGTATAATTATTAATTAAATCATTTAAAAATCTAAAAATTAAAAAGCAAATCGTTTGTTTTAAACTAACATAACCTATCAATTATGTTTTAAACTTTATGTTTTCGA
This sequence comes from Psylliodes chrysocephalus, assembly GCA_927349885.1. Taxonomy (NCBI): domain Eukaryota; kingdom Metazoa; phylum Arthropoda; class Insecta; order Coleoptera; family Chrysomelidae; genus Psylliodes; species Psylliodes chrysocephalus. Next base: position 48,912,013 of record OV651815.1, on the reverse strand, counting down.
TTTACATTCAAAGAATCCCTTTCTTTTAGACCTTTTGTCAAATGATGTACCTACCTATTTAAGAAAATGGCTTTACTAAAAGCTAACTAATATGCTACAAATTCGAGATAATGTCAACATAATTATTATTGTAACTAAGGGGTGAGAAAACTTTCAAAGCAGAAGAAAAGTTTCTATTTGTACTGCAAGAGACGTTAGCAGAAGTAGAAGGCTATTTAGAAGATAAAAATATTTTTAAAGAAGCTGTAAGTTTTACTTTTATTAAATAAAATAGAATCGTTTTGTAACGTTTAACAAATAATGCATTGAAAGTGGTTTCATAAGTTATTTCTCTTTTATGTTCACAAATACATATTTTTGAATACTCAATTTTAGATTCAGCCGTTACCAAAACCAGGGACAAGGACATGACGAACTTATAAAAAGATGGTTTGTTTCCATAATTTCTAATACCCTCACGAAAGAATTCACATAATATGATTAAAGTAAAATGGTAATTTAAAGAAACAATGAGCAGTTTTTTGTTTATATGTAAGTATAGGGGTAAAGTACATTAGTCAATGCATATTTTCATATTAGCTAATAATATTTTATCTAAAAATTTTACATTTTTAACTATCACTTTTGCCTGATCAGGCGTTTATTAAAGGATTGATTTAATACTCAATATTCATATAAAATGTAATGTCTTTTTTTAGCTGTTGCTGAGAGTGACAATGGTGCTGCTTAAAAAGTAAGCGAAATAGTCTTAACAAAATGGCTGAGAAAGTCAACAGAATGGAGTGCGTATAAAATCAATACATGCTTGATATTATTTATGACAATAAAAATAAGTCAATAGTTGCAATTATTTTATTTCATATCATTATAGGTAGTGATGTCCGTCAGATGTCCATAAATTGTCCAAAAGCAATACAAAAAGAGTCCATATATGGACCTTTCATGGAGTCCAAATGGACGTCCAGGAGTGGGACATTTGTATAGTCCAGTGGATGTCCATTGGATGTCCTTCGGTAAAATGCTGGACGTCCTTTGGACAGCCGATATGTCCATGAATGGACTTTTGATGGACATCCAATGGATTGACTTGTGCTATCTGGGTTGTAACATAGCAAACATACGTATTTGGCCCGAAAGAAAAGAAGGTTAAGTATGGCTGATCTAGATAGTCGTGAGAAAAAATATTTTACCGCTAAGAGTGGAGTAAAATGATGTAGGTAAATTTTTCTTCTAGCTTAGAACCAGATCAAATCACCTAAGATAATAAACATTAATAAACGGCCTTTATTAATGAAAAATGCAAACAATTAACAATTAATGAGTCGCATTCCAATGTTCTAAATTTAACAACAACAATGATTTTATTGAAGCTATTATGTCGGGAGGAAAATTAGAAATTAAAAAATGTCAACCACTGTCCGAACTGGACATTAAATTGCCAAGTACCACAAACGAGAATGCTGCAGCTAATCCCGATATTTTCCAACCTATTTTTAAGCAAAAAACTGCATTTAAAGACACTTATGAATTTCTAGCGACTTGCCGTACTTTTGCTTGTAATACGGCGATGTATGAGTCTAATTTTTCTGGCCTCACTAGAATTGATAGACCTCAGCGCAGGTCAATGTTACATCCAAGACTGGCAAACCTTATCTATTTAGCATTTTGAAAAAAAAAGGGTAAAAAATATAAATATTGACAATCTGTTGGTTGAGTTTAATAATTTACAAAATAGAAAACTGCAGTTATTCTAAAAATTGATGAAAAAAAATTATTTATTTTTAATCTCTTTGACCTATTTGTTACCGCTTTTACTATATTATAACTCAACCCTCAACCAATTCCTAAGATAAAAGTTCATAGAAAGATAATTATATTTTATTATTGTTCGGTAGTTTATTTTTTAGAATAATTAAAATGCTTTCTTAAATAAATATCCATTTACTCTAATAAAGAAAAAAAATGGGGCCCCCAAGATTTTGTTTAGCTCCCTAAAACATGGGGTCTGGCTACGGCCCTGTTGGTACATCCTCTATACTCACCTATGACAGCATGTTTGGTAGCGCTGTAAATTGGTACGTGAGCAGTGCCTATTACTCCTGCTATGGAAGATATATTGACAATAACGGCTTCAGGACCCTGGTGATATGTTGGTAAGTACGTTTCAAGGGCTAGTATCATACCATGTATCACACCATTCTAAAAAATATAGGTACATTTAACATTAAGATATTAATTGTATGCGCTACGAAGTGTAGGTAGTGGCCGATGTGAAATATTTTGCAGGAGATCGCGACCTTTGATTAAAACATCACATGGTTCAGAAAAATTTGTGGCAAAAATGTAGCATACTCATTAGCCTCGGTGATTTAACCTTATAGTTAAAAATACGTTAAATAAAATAATCTAAAAAAATAAATACGTACCACATTTATAGAAATTTGTTTCTCCCAAATAGCATCATTCAGTATTCCAGCATTATTAAATACAATATCAATATTTCCAAAGGTCTCAACGGTTTTTTTAAAGGAATCTGTTAAAGTTTGTTAAAATAAGAAAACAATGATTTTGAATAATGGTAAGTTCTAGGCAGGGATGAACGAGCAGGTGTGCCATTATTAAGAATAAAATATACATGATAGAGATATTCGAGTATGGTAAAGAATTTACTCAAGTTTTATAGTACATTTTTTCTACGGCCAAATAATTAAAATTACACAATTTCAAAAATTAATTTAGAAGTTAATAAAATAACATAATAATTTTAAAAATAATTAACATTAAGATTTTAATTAAGGATTTTTACTAATTTATAAAATTAAATAGACTTGAAACCAAAAACAAAGAAATTGAACCCTAGACCTTTCGAGCAGAAACTTTATACTGTTATGATAACATGGTATTACTTTTTATAGCATAATATTTATCAAGAATTGATTTTAGATAATTTTATTAGAATTTACTAAAATTTACGGTTTCTTTGTAAATATGTCCAACCTTTTCATTCTGTATAGTAAGCAGTAAAAGTCTTACTTATTTTTTATTGCGTATTTATATTTTAGTGCGGTAGTACACCAAGGAAACATCAAACATGCAAAATGCAACGTGCGACATGTAGTAAATACCGCGGGTAGACTTGTGCCGCATATATCCAATCTAAAAACATACATGTTCTCGGGATCATCGACGCATTCTTTTACGTTTACGTCGATTTCGCAAAAATTTCCAAGCTACAACCACATCCTCCTCGCCTGACGACATATTGAATATGAATACTGCAAGTGCTTAAATTTTTCCATCTGTGTCTACGATGTTTAGCAACATACGATATTTACTTCATGCCGCACGTTGCATGTTGCATGTTTGATGTTTGCTTGGTGTAGGACCGCACTTACCTGTAGGTATTACGTTTTGTGTTTATAAAATAATACGAGTACACAGAAAAAAATGATCATCTACATTCAAGAAAAGCTTTACACTTGGAAGATTACATTGGTTTGAAATAAAGCAGAGTTTGGTTCAAATGATATTTCTCGATACAATAAGAAAATAGTGAAGTATAGGTATAATCTTGTATTTTCGCACCGCTAGTAGTTAAGAAATAAGCAAAGCTTAAAATGACATTATCAATGGAAAAATGTCATTTTAAGCTTGGCTTATTTCTTTACTACTAGCGGTGTGAATGGCACATAATAATTAATCTAAAAATAAAATATTTAATTCGAGTATAGAATTGTAAAGTAATTCAAGAAAGTTCTTACCTTTATTATGTATGATAAGCTCTTAAAACCGACTATTGCGTACTTGATTCAATTTTATAAAAGGATTCAATTCAAAGCATTTAAATTTCACAACAAGAATTAAACAATTCGAATCAAAAACATATGTACTTCACAAAAGATTAGCTAGAACAAATTCACTGCACGGTGTTGCTAGCTGAAACTTATTTTAAAATGCAACCACTGCACTGGTATGGTAAATATATGACTGGCACATGTTGAGTTGTGATACTTATTATTCAGAAGTCAGAGACACAACGCATTTATAGATAATCTGGCAAATTTTCATTAGCACGTGTTCATCCTATTGTCTGTCTATTTTCTAACATGTTTGCTTGCATCGTATCGTTAGGGTTAGGTTTTACTTTTTGTTAGAAATTCTTTGTGATTCAATTAATAAGTGTATGAATAAATTAAATTAAAATGAACATTTGTTAAATGAATGGGGACTGAGCGACCTGATATCAATATTTAAATGTAAGTATATTTAGTTCACTTCTTGTTAGGTAAGTAAATTTAAAATCATAAGAACACGAAACAAACCGGAATGGAAGGAAAAAAATTTATGATGCTGGATAACGACTTTTTGGAATGACGACTTCTGCCTTGCTAAGACAAGAGGTCGTATCTACGAAAATTCTGATTTCAAGATTCTTACAAATTTAATAAGCTTACATTTTATTTTATTAAAACACAAAATAATAAAGGCCTATTTGCATTAGAAAAAATTTACTATAATTATAAGAAAAGGTTAGTAAAATATGCGAAACTAAAAGGACGTACTTACATTAACTAAAAACATTCATTTTGTAGATACCACCTCTTAGTAGGACAAACTTTTATGTTCCATTTAGGTTTTGAAGTTTTTTAATTATAGATGGGACACCCACAGGACAGAGAAATTTGGTATATTAACTAAAAACAATTTTGAGAAATGTTTTTCGGTGGATAGGCACCATGGATAGGTACCATATTAAAAAGCAAGAACAGCCTGATCTTATTTCAAGATTATTAATTTCCTCAATGAAACTATCCTATAATGCAACCAAAATCAATATATTTGTGTCAAATATCATATTTAGTTCTATTGGATTTAAGAACAAGGTATTATTGAATATAAATAAAGTATATTTAAAACTGACTATTTCATTTAAGATGTACATAATACTGCAATTGAGAAATAGATACTCTTTATTTAATTAGAGATATTTTGGTTAGGGCAAGTTGATTCTACTCTTGAAGCAAGGCTTATTAGCTATTGTTGAACAAGTATTACTAGAATTTCAAATCGAGACGAATTTTACTTGCGGATATACTAACACAACAAAGCACTGAAATAAGACCATTTATCTTGAATCTAGTACACCTTTTTTTCTGTGTATTAACAAAAATTATACCTACTATTTTAAACTAAGTATACAATTACTACCTGTATACTAAATTTTCTACTTTTAAAACATCTAAAACCCTACGATCGTTCCCAGTTCTAAATCCTACCTTCTAATTGATCAATTTTCGTAACATCAGTTTTCGAAAAAATTGCTCTCTTGCTTCCAAATTGTTGTGAAATTTCTATTAGAGCCTTATTTCCTAGGTCACCGTTTACATCAGCCAATGTTACTGCCTAAAAGTTTCAAATCATTTTATTATACTTATAGTGTGTCCCAAGTAACATTTTTAGATTTATCAAAGTATACAAGGTAACCATAAAACCCTTTTTTTAAGATACTGATAAAACTTTTGAATCCGCGAGATAGCCTTAGGGCTACTATAAATCTGCTTAAAGAGTATGAGGAGGAGGAGGAGGAGGAGGAGGAGGAGGAGGAGGAGGAGGAGGAGGAGGAGGAGGAGGAGGAGGAGGAGGAGGAGGAGGAGGAGGAGGAGGAGGAGGAGGAGGAGGAGGAGGAGAGGAGGAGGAGGAGGAGGAGGAGGAGGAGGAGGAGGAGGAGGAGGAGGAGGAGGAGGAGGAGGAGGAGGAGGAGGAGGAGGAGGAGGAGGAGGAGGAGGAGGAGGAGGAGGAGGAGGGAGGAGGAGGAGGAGGAGGAGGAGGAGGAGGAGGAGGAGGAGGAGGAGGAGGAGGAGGAGGAGGAGGGAGGAGGGAGGAGGAGGAGGAGGAGGAGGAGGAGGAGGAGGAGGAGGAGGAGGAGGAGGAGGAGGAGGAGGAGGAGGAGGAGGAGGAGGAGGAGGAGGAGGAGGAGGAGGAGGAGGAGGAGGAGGAGGAGGAGGAGGAGGAGGAGGAGGAGGAGGAGGAGGAGGAGGAGGAGGAGGAGGAGGAGGAGGAGGAGGAGGAGGAGGAGGAGGAGGAGGAGGAGGAGGAGGAGGAGGAGGAGGAGAGGAGGAGGAGGAGGAGGAGGAGGAGGAGGAGGAGGAGGAGGAGGAGGAGGAGGAGGAGGAGGAGGAGGAGGAGGAGGAGGAGGAGGAGGAGGAGGAGGAGGAGAGGAGGAGGAGGAGGAGGAGGAGGAGGAGGAGGAGGAGGAGGAGGAGGAGGAGGAGGAGGAGGAGGAGGAGGAGGAGGAGGAGGAGGAGGAGGAGGAGGAGGAGGAGGAGGAGGAGGAGGAGGAGGAGGAGGAGGAGGAGGAGGAGGAGGAGGAGGAGGAGGAGGAGGAGGAGGAGGAGGAGGAGGAGGAGGAGGAGGAGGAGGAGGAGGAGGAGGAGGAGGAGGAGGAGGAGGAGGAGGAGGAGGAGGAGGAGGAGGAGGAGGAGGAGGAGGAGGAGGAGGAGGAGGAGGAGGAGGAGGAGGAGGAGGAGGAGGAGGAGGAGGAGGAGGAGGAGGAGGAGGAGGAGGAGGAGGAGGAGGAGGAGGAGGAGGAGGAGGAGGAGGAGGAGGAGGAGGAGGAGGAGGAGGAGGAGGAGGAGGAGGAGGAGGAGGAGGAGGAGGAGGAGGAGGAGGAGGAGGAGGAGGAGGAGGAGGAGGAGGAGGAGGAGGAGGAGGAGGAGGAGGAGGAGGAGGAGGAGGAGGAGGAGGAGGAGGAGGAGGAGGAGGAGGAGGAGGAGGAGGAGGAGGAGGAGGAGGAGGAGGAGGAGGAGGAGGAGGAGGAGGAGGAGGAGGAGGAGGAGGAGGAGGAGGAGGAGGAGGAGGAGGAGGAGGAGGAGGAGGAGGAGGAGGAGGAGGAGGAGGAGGAGGAGGAGGAGGAGGGAGGAGGGGAGGAGGAGGAGGAGGAGGAGGAGGAGGAGGAGGAGGAGTGAAATTCCAAAAGCAAAATCTGGAAAAGAGTTTTTGGACAGAATGGGTGTATCATAATCACCTACAGCTTTAAAAAGATTTGCTTGCAATATTAAAAAGGCTTGAATCTCAAACCTAGCCATGTTGTGGATGAGATGACTACGGCATTCGGTCATACCGTAATTCGCTTACCACCGTATTTATGTATATTTAATGCAATATAATTAATTTGGAGTAACATCAAAAAGGAAGGTCATAAAAAAAAATGTCTATACTGCGTTGTCTAAAAGCGTTTTTTTAGATGGTAATAAAGAAGTTGTTGGAGGTATATCTCAAGAATTGTTGTCCAATCGACTATTTCCGGCTCATTCTTGCATTATAAACCTGAGTGACACGTCAAGTGAAGATGATAATTCTGATGAGATTTGAAACCACCGTACGAAATTTTTGTCATATAAATTGTTGTAACTCGTTAAGTATTAAATATACAATTTTTTTTTATAAAAGACATTTGTTTATAATTTGATCTTCTACAACTTTTATTACAAGCTACTATTTTTCTCTAAAAAATGTTTGGGAAACCACCATTCTAGAACAATTCATAACAGAAGTTCGAGTGCAATATTTTGGTCGGATAGTCAGAGACAGTCTCCAACTTACCCTAAAAAAATGATGGTATTTATTTTTTTTGCGACCCCTATAAGCTGAGCACAAGTTTATTGTTTCGAATAGTTTTTAACTATTACTTGTTTAACGCCACAGTAAACCTTGTGTCTGTAGGTAAATGTTTATGTTCGATAAAGAGAGCTGTATGATAAGAAGAGCCCTATTACGCTGTGAGCTGGCCCCCCATCCATAAGGAAAGATATGTTTTGTGTATGTAAGTAAATTTTAATTTATTGAGAAAAAATTTTTTGTAATATTTTAGGATAGTGAACGCCGATCTCTAGATTTAAGTGATTTTGTTAACTGGGTCATTGATGATGCTCTAATAAATAAATTTGCTAAGTATTGCCCAATTCAAAATAATAATAGGGACTTCTCGGCATCAAGAACTTACACAGATGAAAACAAATACTGCATAAAAACATTATTTTCCCGAAAACTTAAAAAAAATAGTTGGTTAAAGTGCAACACGTTTATTGTGTTTCGTATTTTCGATGCATCATAAATAAATTTTGCTGTTTTTTTTTCTGTGTATGTCAACTTGTGTGGGAGCGGTAGAAAACAATCAGGCTTTGAGCACCTTTAGATGTTAATATGCCACTGCCGATTAGTAAAAATTAGTGTCGCATGACATAGAAATCATGGTTACAAAAATTTGAACTAGAAGCTATCTCCGATCGGTGATGATTTCAAGGAGTGAGAATAAATGTTTTGATTTAGATAATCCTTTTTTAGTCAAAGAGAGGTTATTTTGAAATTAAATTATGGTAGAATACGAAATTAAATTAAAAAATAAATGGATAGTAGTGATTGAAAACGGATCGCTATCTAACTATGAAAGGTATTGAAACATCGATAACAGTTGATATTCGTGGGCCCGGTCAGCATTTGGATGGGTGATTAGGCTTGTAGACCCATCTAGACTGTAAAATGTATGAGCTGGAAAGAAGGGAAGAAGTAGAACACCTAAATGATGGCACAATAAGCCCATGGGATTACAGTGTCGTCATGTTTCAACCCTAGAGATAGGGATGGCTAGAACCCAAGCCTCTTTGCGAGATCCTGTACTCCCAAGGTTGAAAAGCTGAGTAAATAAAAAACAGTTATTTTTAAGGAAAACATACCTTTAAGCCGTTTCTTAATAAAGCTTTAGCATATTCCAGACCAACTCCACTAGCACCTCCCGTAATAAGAGCTACTTTGCCATTTATATCAAACACCATTTTTATTCTGTCATACAAACTCTAGTCAACTAAGTTAAACAAACAAAAATATCGATCAAATAAGAATACCTACTTCAAAAATAAGACAAATACATTTAAATTTCGTTTCACAATAAATATTAAAATATTTCTGACATCTTTTATATATCATAGATAAGAAATAAAAAAATATTGGGATGTCGATTTTAAAACAAAAATAAACTACATTTTATTTCAAGGCAAATGAGTTTCAAAACAAACAAAAAATGAAATTATGTATACCGATCGCACGTGCATATCTCAAAAATATTTCGTTTAGATTTAAAGTTTTATACTGATAAAAATATGGCTACAAATTTATAGATAAGTGCATTACTTATGAAACTTAAAATAAATAGGTTTTGTTATTTACCGAAATAGTAGCTTGTGCGGCAAAAGTTGAGTTGTAGAGTATATTTTTTATACGATTTACATGAGCAAATCTACAAGAAAATTTAAATTAATTTAGAAAGTATTAAGATAAAATTACTAATAATTCTTCTCCTGTTCTAAAATAAAGAAATTTCGTTTAAACATACCATAATAAAATTGTTAGCCAATTTAGAAAATGTTGTTTCGAGAAAAGTTATTTGAAAGTTAAGGTATTGTATATTAATCCCTTGACCTGGTTGGTTCATTAACGGCTATTTATTTAAACTCACAGTTTTCGAACGTTAGTCGATAATGAAGTTGTAACAAATTAAAAAAGGTTAGTTCTTGAATTGTGCAATTTGTATAAAAACCATATGTAAAAATAGTAGTTTGTGCAACGAAGACGCAGTTTGAGTACCACACTGTAGGCTGACTGCCAATTCGTTTGAGTGCGATATGAACAATCCACTCGAGTTGTACAGTATATTTTTTCTATGGTCCACTTATGAAAATCTACAAATTTAAAAATTATTTTAGGTTATTAAGAAAAAATAACTAATTTTTAAATTGAAGAGTAGAAGTAACAAAGGGAATAAGTCCAAAATTTTTGATTTTGGATTAGTCTCATAAAACGTTGCTATGTTCCACTGTTTATGTCCTGACTATGAAGACTAGATATAAGGAGGCGAATCGGCCTTGGTCGAATTTCAAATTTCCGTCCTTATTTTTATAAAGTTCCAAAAAACTACTGTAGTTGGCGGGTGGCAAAATAACGACGTCTATTTTCTATGCAAGTCAATGGGAGTTTTTGTAAAATTTAGTAAAAAGAATAAAAATAAGCTGAAATAAAGAACCTGACTACAAGTAACAATGAGTAACAAAAAACGTCAAAGCAGGATTTGCTTCGTTGCGGGTTGAAAAACGGGATATAAATCCGATATAAAATTAAAGAAAACACAAGGAGATAAAAATCCAAGTTTTTTAAAGCTCCTAGTGTAAGTAAAATAATGTATTTATTTCTAAATAATATATATTTATTGTAAAATAGTCACAACCCGTATCTTACGAATTGTAGTTTATTTAATTACAATATTCTATAATAAAAAATAATAAAGTCATAAATCCTGACTTACAAACAAAAATAATTACACATTAAATTTAACTTACTAGAAAAGAAAATTTGCTTTTTTTATATTTTTTGATGTTAGATGAAGAGTTACTACTGTTATTTTTCTTTATTGAACTCCAATTTAGTCATTGCAAATATTTTTTATAGGATCCTAAACGTTTAGAGCAATGGAAGCATGTGATTCCTAGGGCTGATAAAGTACTGTCTAGTTATGATTCTGTTTGCGAGCTACACTTTTTAGAAGATAATATTTTAAAATTTGATGAGACTATTTTAACTAATGGTACTGTTAACAAAATAAAAAGGGAAAAGCCGAGATTAAATGAAGCAATACCATGTATATGCCCGAATCTCCCTTCATACTTGTCCAGTATTAGGAAAAGACGAAACCACCATTGAACCGAACTGAATTTGTTAGAATAAAAAAAAGCAAGAAAATACTAGAACCTATTGCTGAAGAAACTATTTACCAGGATGATGAAATTGTAGTTGTCGAATACAAAATTAACACAAAACTGTTCTTACCAAATTTCACCATTTAACAAACCTTTTCAAATTTGGTCATACCTAATTTTCATTTTATTTAGATAAAATTAAATAATGAATAGTAAATAATGTTTAACATCGAGACTCATTTATAATTAATACCAACAGTATTTTCTGTACTTTAGTTAGAATAAACAATTTGATTTTTATTATTTTCATAAAATTTTGTAAAATCCCTGACTAAACATTTTCATTTAAACCATGTCTTAGTATGCCCTCAGCCTTATTTAGCTTTAATTAAAAAATAATTAGCCCTACCCATAAAATTTCAACACTTATCATCAATAATTTGCATTTTACTTAAATAGGAATAAATAGTAAATAATGTATCAATTAAAATATGTAAGACTCATTTAGAAATAAATACAACAGTATGTTATGTGCTTTATTTAGCTATAAACAAGTTTATTTTTATTATTTTGACAAAATTATGTATAATTCCCATAAGAAGCCATGTATTTTAAACTACGTAAACCGTACCAGCACCCATGCGGTTAATTATAAAATCTCAATTGACATGCGATTTTTGTGACCGTATTTTGAGCATGCCGATTTGCCTCCTAGTCCTGACAAAAGTGATCAGAGCCAATCTTTATAATAAGCTTTGTAAAAACATCCCAAGATGGAGCCACCGATAAGTGCTTAGAGCTTAGAATATATATTGTCAGGAAGGAGGAATCCTAAACGAGCTTGGAATCGCGATGTATCTAATTTTAACAGTGAACTAGACGAATATGGCGACAAGTGTTTCCGGTCTACCAGTGACGTACTGTCATAAAGGGGCGTAGAAAAGAATATATTAAATTCTCATTATCATATTATCTAAATTTACCGATTTCTCTCATTTTAACGAATTGCTATTTTCTTGCGAGAAGTTTGCATTTTTTTTTATTAACCTTCATTATGTAAATAAATTTTACTTTAAAATTGCATGTTGGGTGGGATAAATATAGGAAAATATTTTGGGGATAATTTATAGAGGGATTTCATTTGAGAAATCAAAGCAATAAAGTATTAAAAAAAAAATTGACTTTTTACGTCTTTATTATGACAATGTCTTTATTAATCTACATTTTACAAATTATTAAGGTTTGAAAAATAAATATGTTCTGTAGATATGCGTTAAAAAAAATATCCCATACTTATATTTAGGTCAAACACCGCTGTGATATTTCTTTCTTAGATGTTTTTGTTGGAGTACATATAAAACTTCCTAATATTGAAGAGAATTTCTGATCATTTTATTACATAATATTTTTTTCAAGACAATTTTGCATAAGTAGGTAAAACACCTTTCCAAGAAAAGATCCTATAACGTAATAATGATTCTATGAGTACAAAATAGATTTTTAAATGTACATACGTATTATTTGTATGCTTAGTCCAGTTATGATGAGAGTCAATTTTTACTCTAAGGTATTTGATATCATTTGCAAACTTATATGAAACTACTGAACATTACCTTTTATTGTTTTTATAGGAAGAGGCCATCTTTTTGTAACTGTATAATGGAACAACATAAGTTTTATAAAAGGTTTGTAATTTTTTATAATTAAACCATTCGAAAATTTTTATAGGATCTATTTCTATTAACAATTTTAATCAATTCCACTTTTCTGCATTTTACAGAATAACTGTGTCGACTGAAAAACTTACAATATTTCCATCTGTATTTAATCGACATTTATTTATATAAAATTAAACAAGATAGGACCTAAGACAGTATCTTGAGGCATGCGATATGCTACTTATTTCCTTACTTGAGATATTATTAATTCTATTTGTGTTCGTTTTTGTAAATAGCTTTGTAATAAATTATATAGCGTGCATCACATTCATACAATAAACTTCCATTAAGGTACCATTTGGGTAGGCGCGTCAAGAGACAAGCGACCACTGAGGCGACCCCAAGGTCGAGTAGGACGACAGATGCATAAATGTTACGCTTGGTACATTTCGCAAGCTTGAGAAGTGTCGCGCGACACTTACAGGATAACCATTCGAGGGAACGATCAGCTTTGCCAGACCTACTGTTTTCACGTAGATCCACTGTTTTTGTCTCTAGCAAATTTCGTTCTTTATTTATCAAGTTTGCCTCATTCTTCAGCAAATGGTAAAAGAATATTTTCTCTAGTAAATTTTCTTCAGTAAAAGCAGCGTAATAAGCAGCCACTATTGTAGGTTTGTTTTTATTTAAACTGCAACAAAGAATTAATAGGACAACATAAAAAGAATATGCATGTACGTATTTGAATTATTTGATTCAGACTGATCTGAAAGAAATACCTATTATTTTTCATTAGTTTTTTTTTGTTTCCTGACGTTAAGTATATAATAAAAATTTATTTTTCGTTTCTTATATAATTATTTGTTTTTTTTTTTATTTACTACACTGTAAATTATAATTATTTCCACCTGTACTAAAATCTACTGTTACGGTTCAATGGTCTGTTGTTTTTTATTTTCACTAATTTTCATCTGGCAACTCTGGCCGACAGATCGATAGAACTTGTATCATTATTCAGTTCGGAGAGAGTGGTTTTTGTGGAAACATATTATTAGGAGTTATTTCTAAAAAAATGATCAAAAGACGAATATTAAAAATGTTACTCGAGGAGGAAGAGGATAATGACAACTTGTTGTATTTTCTATATAAAAAAAGGCGACCAATGAATTCAATGTATAAAAATAGAAGTACAGAAGGAATTTATTCTGTGTTAATAAACACTTATTTAGCTCTAAACGAAGACAAATTCAGACAATTTTTCTGGTTAAATAAAAATAAATTTAATTATATATTAAGTTTGCCTCATTCTTCAGCAAATGGTTAAAGAATATTTTCTCTAGTAAATTTTCTGCAGTAAAAGCAGCGTAATAAGCATCCACTACTGTAGGTTGGCTTCATAAAAAAAACATCAAGATAATCATTGTTTTTATTTAAAATAAAACAAAGAATTAATAGGGCATCATAAAAAGAACATGCATATGCCAAACACTACGATTTTGAATTATCTGATTCAGACTGATCTAAAAGAAGTAGGTACTCATTATTTTTCATTGGTTTTTTTTTTCGTACGTTAAGTATATAATAAAAATTTTTATATTTGTTTTTATTCTTTGTTTACTTTCTAATTTGGGTAGAAAAAAGTTTATTTTTCATTTCTTATATACTTGTTTTTTTATTTACTACACTGAAAATTATAAATATTTCTCCCTGTATTAAAATCTACTATTCAAATCTACGCTGCCTAGATCGAAAGAAATTTCCATCCTAATCACCCTCAAAATGAACCGATGCTCGAGGACAGAGACCCCGAGTGCGACATGCAGCAAACCTTTGCCCCGAGGCAGATTCAGAAGTGTCTCCAGGAAGTGTCGTCTTGACGACACTTCTCGTGTCGCGCCGTACGAAATGTGTTTCATATAATTGTATGTATTTTAGATGTGAAGCGACACTTCTCGGTCGCGTCGGCGGTCGTCTGTCGCGCTTATCGAAATGGTACCTTAATACAAAAAAAAACGGCACATTATATAGTTAGTAAAGAATTTATTTATATACTTTAACCGGACCGTTTTTATTGTTGGAACAGCTGTTGGTAGAATTCTTGGTTTTGAAAATGGAAACAAAAACAAATCTAAAATATCTTTATTTACATCAAAATAAATATAAAAGCACGATGGTAGTTTGTGTTTTGCAGCAGCCCTTAGCCCACTATCGTTTTTGAATGTCTAGATTTTTTACTTCTCGTAGGAACCAAGTACTTGAAAATATAACCAGATATTTTCAATGTAACGCAAAATTAAACAAATGTTTATTTTATCACACTTTTTAAAAGCAATTTCAATGTTTCCCACAATCGATTTGAGGTTGGAAATTTTGGTATCATGAATAAATAAAGCATCATAATTTTAATCCGATTTTAGAAAGACATAACTATCATAAACGTCACTATTAGAAAAAGATAACGATCAACTGTATGTGTTATGGTAGGCATGACATTCTTTAGTAACCAATAGAAATACGTGCTTTATTATGACGCGGTAAATGGCGCAAAAATAAAGTGTTTTAAATAATTGATTTAAAAGTTAACTTTTTAAAGTATTGTAACCTAATTATATATTTAAAGTATTTATTGCATAAAAAAAAGTTTTATATGCTTAAACAGTTAATGACAGTAGATTCGTTAAATTCGTGTACACTAAACGCGCCCATTATTTATATGAAAAATTCATTTTGTAGCAACAAAACTAATTTAATAACTAGTTTAAAACTGCCTTGTTTAATCTACCAAGATCTTATCAAATACACGAACTATAAAGAATTTTACACGTGCCTACTAGATTAGAATTTAGTTACAAATTATCTAAGAACTTGCAAACTTTTGTTTTGGAGCAAATTTTTATAACACCGTTGATTTAAGCTCCATAAAACGTTATTACTTTTTGACTAAAATTAACAGAGAATTTAAAAATAAATAAAAATTATTTATTCCAGTAGCGTAAAAAATAGGGGGCTAAAAAATGCCACTAACTATGATAGCGCGCTACTGGTCACATTTTTAAAAAAATTAGTTTATGTCAAAATATTACTTTCTTAAAGAGCATATTGGTCAACAAATTTAAAAAAATATTTAAAGAATTCATGTTCTTATATCAAAATGCATCAATTGACGAGAGCCCTCTGGGGTAGAGAGTTGTCACTCAAATATAGTATACAAAACATCCCCTACATATTTTGGACCACCATGTATGTATTCATACTATGTCGTGAGAGGGACATTTTGCTTGTGAACTGATCTATTTGAAAATGTCTCAAGAGTCATTCGAGTAACATTAGATATCAATAAAGCGTACCAGGAACTCACGATCGCTCCTTCTAAGGTAAACATAAACTGCATCTGAAATATAAAACCAATATGAAAAAAGTATAAACACTTCTCTTCTTATATTAGATACGACTAGGAAAATATGTGTTCCAACATTTGCCTAGATTATATGCGTCTGCAAGAAACGTTCAACTTACCCATTTATAATGCAAATATTCACCACATTCTTGTAGGTTAATTACACATAATTTTATTTAGGTGGTGTTGAATTGAACCACGTTTTTCTTTACATAAACTGTTAAATAATTGTACATTTCTGGAAAAAGTAGCTATATATCATTACTGTGAGTTCATAATTACTCTAAATTAAACATGATTCAAATTATTATATTTTATTAAAGACATTATTTCAACAAGATTATTTATTAAAATTACCTGAAATTTTTATAGAGGGTATCGTCATACAAGAGAAGGTCCATCGATAGTAGTTTTGAGTTATTAATATTTTAATGAGATACTTATGATTTTAAAATCAAATCAATTATTTGGTCATTATGGAATTTTAAATTATAAACAATTTTGTCCACGACCACTTAATAATAAATCAATATTCTACCTCCTAACTAAGAGCATATAGTACCCATATATCACGGAGTGAATTATGATAATTCACGCTTTTGTAATTCTGGCACATTCCGATAGATAACTAAAGATAGGCGATACTTTTCATAACGATATTTTCTAGATCGAAAAATCGAAAAATCGAAAAATCGAAAAATCGAAAAATCGAAAAATCGAAAAATCGAAAAATCGAAAAATCGAAAAATCGAAAAATCGAAAAATCGAAAAATCGAAAAATCGAAAAATCGAAAAATCGAAAAATCGAAAAATCGAAAAATCGAAAAATCGAAAAATCGAAAAATCAAAAAACCGAAAAATCGAAAAAAAAATCGAAAAATCGAAAAATCGAAAAAAAATTTGAAATATCGAAAAAAAATCGAAAAATCGAAAAAAAAATTGAAAAATCGAAAAAAAAAATCGTAAAATCGAAAAAAAAAAATCGAAAAAAAAAAATCGAAAAATCGAAAAAAAATTGAAAAATCGAAAAAAAAACGAAAAATCGAAAAATCGAAAAATCGAAAAAAATCGAAAAAATCGGAAAAAAATCGAAAAATAAAAAATAATCTAAAAATCGAAAAATCGAAAAATCGAAAAATCGAAAAATCGAAAAATCGAAAAATCGAAAAATCGAAAAATCGAAAAAATCGAAAAAAATCGAAAAAAACAACAGTTAGTTACCTATGTTTAATAAAAACTTTCCATTCACACTTAACTTTTATTTAATAAAGAAACCATAATGGTCGTGGACAAAGTATAGTATTAGACTCGCAATTTATGGCCATTATTCACTGCGTGAATAATGGCTATCATAAATTGCTCGTTTAATAATATACTATTATGGCATTTTTCGAGTTATTTTTTCGAAATAAATAATATTGAATTTAAGGTAGGGTAAACCACCCAGTTACCGGACACCTTGCAGTTATTGGACAGTTTGATTTAAATAAATGAAAACAAGATTTCTAGTTCTATTACTTCGTCAATAAAATAATAGATGGTGGCGCCATTTATATATCTCTGAATGGTCCGTTTTGTTGCGCATTCAGTATCGACATTAAATTGGTGCGAAAAATTTATTATTTTTCAGTACGCAAAAAGCGTAGCCTCATCTTGCAGTTCTATTTAGAAATAGAGTGTGTTTTTTTTAATAAAAGTTGCAGGAAAGTGTGGTTATCTGTGTTTGGATAATTGTCATATCTGAAGACGTCAGTGTTTTAAGACCACAGTACCATCCCCAATATTCATGAACTAATTTTGATAGGTCATTTATGTGTCATAAATTAAGAATCCTTTTGTTCAACAGATGGATCAATATTTCATATTTAATAGTTCTTTTGTTCAACAGATGGCGTAATAATTTTATTAATTCTAAACGGTAACTGTTATAAAATAACAAATTCATCACTCCTAGCTACTACGCGATGATAAGTAAACGAGTTCTTGACCTTGACAAATATTTTCTATCTAGCAGATACCTAAATAAAAGTTTTGGATTAGATTCGGGTTATCGGTATATTTACTTAGTAGTTCATTCTTGTGTCCAGTCAATAAAGGACAAATGTCTTCGTATTTTTACGTAGGGACCTATTATACTATACATGGTGTTTCGTTAAGAATGGGACATAAAACAACTGACGATTTTTTGATTAAAAATAAGACAACTAAACAAATCATGCTTATATAAAATGTTTCTTGTTTCCAAAATACGGTGTTAAAATCAAAAAAATATTTATGACTATATTTTTTTTATTACTCACAACAATTTTATTAAATTTGGCAAACGTTTTTGGTGTCATAATATCCACCTATCAGCAAAAAAATTAGTTACCTTAATTAACTTTTCCAGTGGCATACAGCATTGGTACGTAATACCGCATCCCTCCTAAATTTTACGTCACTATCCAAAAAGTTATTTGAACATAAAATTTTAAATTTTTTGATGTTTTTTAAATAAATAATGTACTCTTCTTAAAAATTTAAGAAGAAAAATCGAAATTTAAAAGTTATAGAATTTCCGAATATATGCGAATATCTCAAAAACTAACTCAACTTTATTTAAAAAACATCAAAAGTTTTTGGACAGTGGACTAAAATTTAGAAGGGAAAAAGGTGTTACTTGCCCATGACGTATACCACTAGCAATGCTTATTTAACTTATTTTTTTGCTGATAGGTGTATTTTATTTACACCAATAACGTTTGCCGAATTTAGTAAGGTTAAACTGAGCAATAAAAAAATTGTAGCTATTTATAATTTTTGGTTTTCAACTAAAAAAACCCTGTTTTTCGGAGCGAGTAATGTTTTACCTACGGATGTTTCGTTTAATCGGCTTATTTGTAATCAGTTAATCTTCAGTTGCTCCCATTCTTAATGGAATACCCTGTATATTCCGAAAGGTCTTACAGCCAAAGAACCAAATAAAAAAGAAAAATGTAATAAAAAAGTGTTTTTATTACCTTATTTACTACCCACAATACTTTATTTAGATCTGCTTCAGTAAAAATTATTTTCAAAAAATTTAATCTCATTTATTCGCTCCGTGCGAAGTCATGGAAAGGGAAGCAAAAGCGATACTAGCGCTAGTGCGGATAATTCGTGCATTTTAGGGCGATATTTTGTAATTTTGGCATATCAAATACACGTATACATTTTACTTTTTTTCAAAAAAGTAGGTAAAAATAATACAATAAGCAACCGGAGTTGCTGTATTGAAAATTGTACATATACTAGCATAAAAAACGGTGAAACTTATATAAAAAATTTCAATAGCAAAGTGGAAATTACGTCAAAGAAATAAATGGATAGGTGTACAATAAGATGAAAAATTACCTTTATTTTTGTAATAATAACAGTATTGCTGGAAATAGTAGTAATCAGAAACTTGAAAGGTTTTAAATAAACAATAAATTATCATTTTACGATGTTCTTTAATATCCCTTTATTCTTAAATGTTCATTCAGCAAGGACTAGATTTCTGCCTTTGATTGGAATGCAATTTTGTGACTTACTGATGGGAAACCAGTTTTAATCATTTATTCTGTTTTCTTTCGAACAAAAATAAAAATATAAATAACGATCCTTTTTTTTTATACATTTTAACTTCACGCTCAAATGGTATTTTTTTATTTTGACAGAATAGACTAATTCTTCAATGACAACTTATTAGACAGGCAACTTCTCGTACATTTTCCAGTAAATACTGTTGCCTGCCTATATTTTATTATTGATTTTTTATTGATTATACATAATTTTCTTTAATTTAAGCGATAAAAATATATAATAATAATAAATTAATGTTTTACTTGTTTTACAAATCCATATACTTTTATTAAAACTAACATATTTACTTTTTAATTACGAATTCTAGTAAAAATTGTATTTGTCAGTATATGCAAAAATAGTCCATTAGTACCAAAACGAATTGGCGCTGCTGTCGCGCACGGAGCGAATATGTAAGTTGGCGGCATACGTAAAACTTTTTTAAAAATTTTAAGAAAAAAAAACTTAGTTTTCATAAACAATTGCATGGTCTATTAATTTTAGAAAAAAAGTTACTTTGCATATCAAATTTTATTAGTCGTATACAGAGTTTGTCAAAAAAAGAGGTATTTTATCTTGAGCAAAATCATATTTTTTGACAAACCTTGTAAAACCGACTGATAAAATCGGGTGGTTGCATTTTCTGTTAGACCATGCATAAATTTTTATGAAGAATAACTTTTTTCGTAAAATGAATAATAAAAAAGTTTTCTATATGCTGTTAACTTACATAGACATACTGTGTGTATGCAACTTATGACATATTGCTGATAAAATGTTTTTGTGAGAAAAAAGAAATTAACCATAAAATTTTACTTCATTTGTAGAGTAATTTATGTTTTCATATTGAGTTTTAATTTTCACTTTTTTCATCAATTGAGAACTACAGTACTATTTTCAATTATTAATCAAAATTAGGTGTGCAGGTCTCAATCGAAAGTTATCTTTAGTGAGCTGGAGTTTAGGGGTGTCCAATGACTGGCATGAGTAACCCCACTTTTTCAATTATTCGACAGCTGTCCAATAACTGAGTTTGGCGCTATTTTCGGTTAAATGGCAGCAAATTCAAGGTTTCTGATTCCGTTTGTTTTGGTATAGGTTACGCTTATATATTCTATTTCCAAGCAGTTATTAGATACCTGTCCAATAAATGGTATGGGTCTGTCCAATAACTACTACTTCAATATTTATTCCTAGAATTCCTAAAAAAGTCAGTATGATTCCAATTCTATGGAGACTGCAATGAATGAGGTTAAGAACAATAAACTGGGATTGAGGGCCGCTAAAAAATATGGCGTTCCAAAGTCAACGTTGGAGTTTAAAAAACCCTGGTCATAAAGAAACTTGCGGTTTGTCACCTATTTTGGCATTAAGAGAGGAGCTACAGCTGGTGAAGTAGGTTAAATAGTATCCATGCGAACTAATAGACTTAAACCACATTGTTATTATTCTTACAGGTAGATAGAAGAGTTAGCCACTAGAGGTTTTCCAAGGAAAAAATATGATATCCTGAATAGTGTTCAGCAGTTTTAATCGAAAATTCACAACCGAATCCGTTCAAAATTAACTGACCCAGTGATTTTTGGTTCAAGGTAAATCCGAATATTTTCTATCTAAGATTTTTATTCTTGTTAGACATGATTTGGAATTGGTGTTTTCATTGGCGGTTTTTTTAGGCCTTCCTTAGAAGACATCCGACAATTATTGTGCAAAGAACTAGTGAAGCAGTTAGTAACGCAAGTGCTTGTGTTTCTGAAGGAGAAAATGGTTTGGAGAAATTCAAGACTATCTGAAGTTAAAAAATATTGATATCAGTGATCCTTCCTGAATCTTTAATGGGGACGAAACAGGCTTCCAAATTTGTCGTAGCACTGGAAAAGTTTCTTAGTTGAATACAAGCTTCAGTTTCCAGTTGTATTATTCTTGAATGGGTTTAAGTCCCATTTAACATATGAACTGAGTCTTCTCTGCAATGAGGTAAATATAGAAGTGATTGCCCTCTATCCAAATGCAACTCGAATTTTGCAACCTTGTGACGTAGCGATATTTAGACCAATAAAGATGGAATGAACGAAAGCCATTAGGAATTATTATGAGCAAAATTCAGGGAAAGTTCTCAATAAATTATCTTCTGCTTCCTTCTTAGAAAACGTGGTGACAAAAGTAGCCAAACCAGAGACGTTAATAAATGGATTCAAAGCTTGCAGACTATACTCATTTAATCCAGATGCTATCGACTATTCAAAGTGTTTGGGAAAGTTCAATAAAGCTATTGAGGTAAGTTTAAAAATCACACTTGCTTTTCTACAGCTTTTTTTTTTCACCTATTTGATTTTCAGGAAAAGAATTCTGATCCCGTCAAGATGGATGACAAGATGTTTATTAACATTGTTGGAGGTAGCATAATCGCTAGATTCAAATCATATGATGGCCATTCTCATCAACGAAAGATTCACTTCCGAATTTTTAGCCCTCCATAGGATGTGGAGATACTTCGGAAACCCCAATGAAACAGAGGTGGATTATGCTATTATTCAAATAGATACTGAGTTGAGAAATGAACCTGAAAATCCCAGTGAAAAAGAGGTAGAGAATGCTCCTACTCAAATGGATACTGAGTTGAGGAATTAACCTGAAACCCCCGATAATGATGATAAAACTATAGAAGAAAATAAAAATAATTCCAATTCAGAAATTGATTTGATTACGATGATCGAACCCTCAAAGAGTAAGAGTATCAAGAAAGGAGATGATTAATCGCACCAGTTTCCTTGTTTGTAAAACAATTAAGACAATGAGACAAGAAACTTCAAACGTGCAAATAATTAACAGCACTACCGATTCGATACACAAGACGTCTAGTTCTTCTTTAATCGGTAGATGTATTGAAGACTACCTCAAAATTCCAGATAAGCCTCAGCCCAAAAACAAGCGTCAAGTAGAACGGGTATATTTTGCTATAATTTCACGATTCTACCAAGAAAAAGAACTATCAAGTTGGAGGAGGAGAATAAAAAGATTAAAAGAAAACGTAGAAGGGAAGAGAAAGCTGCAACTTAAACTAATTTGAAAAATAAGAAAGTCTGTAAATCAACTAAAACTAAAATAAATGCAATCTGTTCCGTTTGTAGGAAACGCTTAACCAAAAGTAAACACTGGACATGTAACTCTTTTCAGAAGAAGTTTCACACTCTCTGTATTCCAAAAAAACACAAGGAGCATGTTCTCTATATAGATGATGACGATTTATTTATGTGTCATAATTGCTACAAAGAGGAAAGTTAAGATACTACCATCAGTGAGGAGAGCTTTGATGAATAAAAAAATAAGGGAGATGGCTTCAGTGGAGAGCAAAGACTTAAAATCGAGGGGCTGGTGAACTTGGCAAACAATAATAATTGTTTGGAAGGCAAAAGAGAAAAACATACGACAAGAACTGACGACTCGCATGATGTAAACTTGACCGACGAAAATTTGATTGAAAATTGTCAAAACAAAAATTAGGTAAGACCGGAAGTAGATGTGTTTTATAGTGAAAAATTAGTTGGTGATGATCTGAATGACTTGAACTCAGATGTTAAACAAAATACTGAAGCCGAGGCTTATTGATTTTTAAATGTCCATTTACTGGATTGAGTATGTCCAAAAACTAGGAAAATTGTCCAATAACTAAATTTTTTGACATAATGCCAGTTTTTTCATAGTTAAAAATTATATTTTTTTATAGTTAAAAATTATATTTTTTCCTACTTAAAATTATGAATACTACAATGTAAGGCCAATATATTATTGATTAAAACAAACCATCACTCATATCTCTAGGTGGAAAAATATCTATTCAGCATGGTCCCATTTTTTTTTAAATCCTTAAGAGTCCAATAACTGGGTGGTTTTTTTTACCTTACATGGGCATTACAAACTTAAAAAATGTAAAATTTTGGACTTGGTCACCTTCTCTTGTATACCGACGGTATATTTGTATTATTAGTCGTAATGAAAGATGAGGATAGATTTTGGTGTTGCCGTATTATCTGTAAAAATGATTCGCATCCTTGTATATTTTATTTTTACTTTTATGGAAGCTTCAATATAGTTTTCAGCAACAGCTGAGACTCACCAGCCTCCATGTCGTTTCAAAAAATGTAGCCCCAGCATTAGCCAATAGTGTTGCAGAAGTTCTTCTGAACCAGTAGCCTGTCGTATATGTATCTGGATTAAGAAATTTTGAAATTTTGCTATGCTTCTCCAACTCTTTGGTTTAAATATTTACTTTTTTATACCATATTAATAGAGTCTTTTCGAGGATATTTGTACCTCGCAAATGACAGTACCTATTTTATGAAAAGATTGTTATGTTCTTATATAGTTTTCATATAAATTACTTAAAATTGGGGGTTTCAAATTAATTTTAAGTAATGAAAGATTTAGTTTAAAATTTTATTTGCTATATCAGCTACAACTAACTTTTTGTTAAAATGATTACTATTTAATATCGAATAATGCATTTAAAGTTGTGGACATAATGAAATAAATATGTATTTTTATCATTAACCTTACATATTCTTATGTTACCGATCTTTTCTGGTTATATTTATTTAAAAATATCTTAGCCTGTCTGAGCCCCAAGAGATTGTTGCAATTATCGGTTCTTCTATTGCCCAATTCTTTTTTAATCTGTCCTAATTTTGTGCTATTGCTGATATCGCAGAACAGCTTAGGTTCCACAGAGGGTGTTTGATTTCCTTTCCTTGCGAGAGTATCTGCAATATCGTTAACCTCTACCCCGTTATGTTCCTGGACCAAAGTGAGAGTAACTGTATTAAGCTCATTCCCTTTTTATAGGCATCTCCAGATCATTTTTGACCTGATTACGTAAAAACTCAGCGCTTTGATGGCTACTTGGCTATCGGACATGATAATGGCGTGAATTTCCGCCTGGAAGATGCTTGGATATTTTCCCAAACTTTCAGAGTGCCTGGTTCTAGGCATATACACCCCTGATTCAGTTCCTTCTATGGTTTTGGAATTATCCTTATATTACTGAATAACATGTTTTTTGGTTGCAAGAACGATGGATTCTTAGCTCCATTCTTTCTTGCAGCTCAGCTCTATGGTTTAAAAGTTTTTCATAAAATTGTACTTCTTTTTCATTTCATCTTGAGGCATATCTTCGGTCCTTAAGCTAATAGACTTTCGTCTAGTTATTCCGTTCCTGATAATTCTATATCGTGTGCTGTTTGCTATATTCTCTATCATTAAATGTAGGGGGTGTGATGGGGCGCGGTTGAAGATCACCCCATTGCGGCCATAGGACAGGTTCTCATTGCACCGGTAATGTAAACATGTGCTAGTTTTTGTACTTTTGAGATATTAGCTCTCGTAGTAGCTAAACTAATTCTGTTACTCCAGGTTATAGCCCCGTAAGTGATGATTGGTCTCCCATCATTTACTTGTAATATTTTTGCCTACCTCTACGGGTTTTGTGGCCTTATGTACTACTTCCTTCTCATGTAAGTTCCAGAGAAATTTATTATCCACTGATATTTGAGTTCATTTTTCATTCTGTATCTATCCCGTCTAATTAAGTTTTCTTTTCCTTAAAAAGGCTACTAGTGTTATTTTTCTTTCATTATCCTTGCCTTACGTATTCTTTTTGGTATTAAATACTATAAATTAATAAATTAACAAAGGATCTTTTAAAGACTTCATGTCAATGACAATTCTAAAACTCAAAAATGTACCGTTACTTAAAATAACAGTCAAAATATGGAGGGTGGGTTGTCCCACGGCACTTAATTCTCACTACGCACATTGTGAATCCTCCCAAATTAATTATCCCCCTCTAATCTTATCAGCCAGCCTACAGATTTGATGTAGTTGACGTCGCCAAAAGGTCCTTCTCTTATATGGGCCGGTATTAGCCAAAACTCGCCGAACAAAGATCTAATAAATTAGTGCGCCCGCCATACCTGCCTGTTCCGGCTCCTCGATTTGTTCCGTTATAACTTTAATTGGCTTATGGATAACATATTTTGATGATATAAGAGTCCATGTTCGCTTGAAACAGTGGAAGTGAGTGCCTTCCACCAAAGCGACGTCTCGCATCACCAAATCCTTTATCAGGTTCTATATCAATCCGTGTTATTGTCATCAATGCAACCTCTTTGTTGTAAATGTGAAGGGGAGTGAGACTGAGAATGATGCCAGCAACATCTATTAATTGGTCTAATGGAAAGTTTTCGATCCATTTAAATAGCTTTTGTGGCAGACCTGATGAACAAATCTTGTCCCTGTCATATCTGATCGAAAGCTGTAGCTTGAAATTGAACGGAGTTGTTCTAGATGTGGGTGAATAAAGTTAGTTAATTTTTGTTGGATAAAATAGCAGAGCTACTACAGTCCTGTTTTTAAAAGAGAAATGGGTTTTGCTCCTTTTTTTGGTATCCGTCAGATACGAACGGTTTTCCAGTTTTTTGTAATAATACTGCAATCCTAAGAAACATTGAAGAAGGCAGGTGAAAACAAAAAACATTTCGGTTTTATATTCTTTAAAAACTACTACTATCTCATGGTATTTCAGGTGAGTTATGTTATACTTTATGAAAATAAAACAAATAATATTTTATATATATTTAATTTCGCATCACACAATAAAAAAATATTAATTTTCGACAGTTAATAAATAACGAACAATTATAATAATTATAGGTAAAGATCGACTTATATATACATATACAAATAAAGTTAGAAATAAAACAGATATATGAGTATTTGTCAAAGTTTTAAATAGAAACGTCCTACATCAAAAGACAAAATTGAATATCTATAAATACAAATAAGTCTCTCAAACTTGAAAGTTATGGCATCATTAAATTATTATATAGAAGAACGAGATAGAATTGTAGGCTCTTTAAAACATTGTAATAAAAAGTTTTGTTTCAAAAAAAGCGCTGAATTAAAAATAACTCCAAAAGATCTACTTGTTCATGGAAAATTTAATTTAAACGATTTTCCGAACATTTTACTGATAATAATTATTTAAATAAAAAATATATCAAAGCCAAATGAACACATCAAAAGCATTTATTTATTATTCACAATTTTGTTTTATATAACAGTCTAAAAACAGTTTTAAAATAACTAAAACTTTTTGATACCCTCTTTCCAGATATACAGTGTGGAAACCACTTATGGAATAAAATTCTTTATGTCATTATTTTAGAAAATTGTAAAAAATGCCGAGACACGTCAACTTTTGAATTGAGTTGTGCGTTATGTAAACATAAATTTAAATGTACAGGGTGATTCACGCAAGTATGCCATAGTCGGTGTTGTTTTTTTTAATGAAACACCCTGTATATTTGCATATTTTTGAAATCCTCTTAATGAACCGATTCCAACAAACTGAATAATGTATGTATGCAAATATACAGGGTGTTTCATTAAAAAAAAACAACACTGACTATGGCATACTTGCGTGAATCACCCTGTACATTTAAATTTATGTTTACATAACGCACAACTCAATTCAAAAGTTGACATGTCTCGGCATTTTTTATAATTTTCTAAAATAATGACATAGAGAATTTTATTCCATAAGTGGTTTCCACACTGTATGATGATTGTTGATGAACTATTTAAGGCATTGTAACTAGCTAGATTTTCAATAGAATATAAAAATATGTTATTTGAATAAGGCTAATTTCTTGACAGTAACAAAATTTTATACAAATATTATTATTTGTTTGTATAAAAATATGTTTTCGCACGGTTACATTTTCATGCCCACTTTTTGTTTATTACATTGTATTTTCCACTCTTATGAAACTTGTGTTACAGTTGTCCAACATTTTATGAAAACTAGCCAAATAAGAATCACCTTGTATGAAGAACTTGGTACTCACTTAACAATTTGAGAATAATTCCTACCATTCTTGTTAAAAAATATATTTTGGTTTTCAACAAGAAAAAATTATGTTAGCTATATAATATATTTTTTAGGTAGTTGATTTTATTTAAAAATAATTTTATTAAATTTCATTGCTTATGAAAGAGTTTTACTGGTAGGGATTAAACTATAATAAATATATAACAAATTAATATTTATTCATTTGTTTAAAAAGTGTTTTGGAAACATTTCCATTTTTAACCTTAATTCGTTAAGAACAACATAACGATTTTCTATGAACTAAATTCGTTGCCTCCTAAAGGGATCTCTTGAGTATTTACCCTTATCTGATTCTTCTCTTAGGTTTGAGAAGAAGCTGAAGCTGACGTACCACATATAACAATATACAACTAAAAAAAAAATAAATATATTATTAAAGTGCATGTTTTCTAATCTCAATTATTATAATGGTTAAACAGCCCAAAATCAAAACACTTATTTCATTAAATATACAATAGATTTCCTTTTAAGAGTATTGTTTACTCTCAGAACCATATCTACAACTATATCCCACACATTTTTATGAATAAATATACAATTTGCAAGGGTTAAGGTTTAACAAATTTTATTTTCTGATATTTGACATGAAAATAAGAAAAAATCCTATGAAACAAGTATTCAACTTTCAACGATTTTAGGCGTAAAAGCAGTTTCGTATGAATATATTTTCGTCAAATATACACGGATTCGTCATAATTTTTTCTTGAGTATTGCAAATTAACAAGAGAAACGGCGAAAGCTTCATAAAAACGATCACACACTATATCCCACTTTGTGATGAATTGATTAGTGAGGAGTCGTCACTCCCAGCGGACAGAAGGTGTGAATTTGATTTCAATAAAATACAATACGCGTTGAAGTGCACACCTAAATGTAGCAGTTGCAGGAGTATTTTACGATAATTTATTTGAAATAAAAGATATTATTTTGTATTTTAGAATAATACATTATCTCCCAACTTATTAATTTGATTACTTTTCTGCCATAGAAGACATGAAAAATAAAACAATAATTCTAATAAAAAAAAAATTTAAAAAATTACTCAAAATTATATAAACTTAGCAATAGTGCCAGTATAGTTCAAACAGAGCTAATGGGGATTCTCATAGCAGCAAAAGAAATAACCAGAAAGAATATCGCTGGAAGGAACATGCTCATCTATACAGATAGCAGACAAGCACTACTTACCCTGAACAAACCAGGACTTTATTCAGGGTTAGTACTAGAATATCACGAAGGTTTGGCCGAATTATCTATAAACAATGTGGTCACCTTAAGATGGATCAAAGGTCACGCCACATCGAAAAGTAACCGTCTTGCTGATTCACTAATCAAGAAAGCAGCTAACCAAATACTTTTTGGACCTAACCTTTCTATTATTGGCCTGACAAAATCGGTAGTGACAGACCTAATTAAAGAACATTCCCTTGTGAAATTCAAGGAAAGATGCGATGAAACAAGAAACTGCAGAGTTGCCAGGGAGATCTTAAGTTATCCTGACAAAACTGCAAACAAATACTTGACTATGACTAGACAGAATCTGCGCCTAGTCACAGGCATTCTGACTGATCATTGTCAAGCACGAAAGTATCTCCATATCATGAGGCTGTCAGAATCGGAACTCTGCAGAGGGTGCGAATAAGAATATAAGACCATCGAGCATATCCTTTACGATTGCCCGACGCTCCCATTTATTGGAAGATTTATGTTCGGCGAGTATCGGCTAACATCGGCCGATATAAGTGAAGCACCTCTTGGCGACGTTGTCAACAACATTAAATCTGGCTGACGAGCTAGGAGGTGCCTATCATCTTAAAAGGGTGCACAATGGGCCTTATTAGGCTTAAGTGCTGTGAGGGTAACCCACCCTCCACACGTTACAGATGCAGATACAGATTCTTATCAAATAAAAAATAAATAAAGTAAGAACAAATAATAAAGAGAAAATTTATAATATTTTAAACGGAATGTCCCACATAGTGGTATAAATAACGTTCGGCGTATTAATACCTAATTATTTTAAAATGGAAACCAGAATCTACAGTTTTACCTTCACGCGCTATAGACTCGATCTGGTCTAGACTGATTTTATCTGGTTTGCATGTCTGAGTCAACAAATGAGATCAGTGGGCGTCGGGAAGAATAGTGGGACAAAACTGCAAACAAATACTTGACTATGACTAGACAGAATCTGCGCCTAGTCACAGGCACTCTGACTGATCATTGTCAAGCACGAAAGTATCTCCATATCATGAGGCTGTCAGAATCGGAACTCTGCAGAGGGTGCGAATAAGAATATAAGACCATCGAGCATATCCTTTACGATTGCCCGACGCTCCCATTTATTGGAAGATTTATGTTCGGCGAGTATCGGCTAACATCGGCCGATATAAGTGAAGCACCTCTTGGCGACGTTGTCAACAACATTAAATCTGGCTCACGAGCTAGGAGGTGCCTATCATCTTAAAAGGGTGCACAATGGGCCTTATTAGGCTTAAGTGCTGTGAGGGTAACCCACCCTCCACACGTTACAGATGCAGATACAGATTCTTATCAAATAAAAAATAAATAAAGTAAGAACAAATAATAAAGAGAAAATTTATAATATTTTAAACGGAATGTCCCACATAGTGGTATAAATAACGTTCGGCGTATTAATACCTAATTATTTTAAAATGGAAACCAGAATCTACAGTTTTACCTTCACGCGCTATAGACTCGATCTGGTCTAGACTGATTTTATCTGGTTTGCATGTCTGAGTCAACAAATGAGATCAGTGGGCGTCGGGAAGAATAGTGGGATTGCCAAGGCCCCACTTCTGCTTTCTCTCTCTCTCTCTCTTATTTTCGCTTCATATGAATAGTCTTCTTTCTGTTGCTCTTTATAATGCTGCCCTATACCTAAGAAAAATGTAAGCCCCTAATTTGTATTTTCGAGGAAATGTATTTTGGAGCATTTGCCATTCGATTAAATATATTTAGAGCAATATTCCGTAATCAAAAAAAAAA
This sequence comes from Psylliodes chrysocephalus, assembly GCA_927349885.1. Taxonomy (NCBI): domain Eukaryota; kingdom Metazoa; phylum Arthropoda; class Insecta; order Coleoptera; family Chrysomelidae; genus Psylliodes; species Psylliodes chrysocephalus. The sequence continues at coordinate 48,881,674 of OV651815.1, read as the reverse complement.
GCAAATCCTTTGATCCTCAACTTTACTTGAATTTCACAGATCATATGACCGCTCCCACCGCCGGGACATAATAAAAATTGTTTATCCCCTCGCCCTTACACCCAACAAAGAGTAGGCGATGTGTCCTTTCTGTAGTCATTTGAGGAGCTATAATAAATTATTATTGCATTTTTCTTAAAAATTTATTAAATTTGAACTATTATTTGACACCTTTTGTTGGATTTGATGTCGGATATCACACACTAAAATTTACTAAATATTTTACCTACTTCTTTGTCATTATTGGCCCATAACGACATCACATTTTAGTGTTGTTAACGCACTGTTCTTTATTTGATACAATAAGAAATTAAAAAAAATAAAAATAGTTTTTCTACGATCACTATCCAAAGTAGGCTTTTGCGCTTCGAAAGACAACCATAAAATTGACATTTTCCGCGAACTGACATTAAGTTACAGCTTTGTCGCTTTAAAATTTACAAAAGACTTTCAAAATTACAGTAAGAAAGTATATTTGCATTTATAAGGCCAGTTATTATCATTTAAATATATTTTTCTCGTTGCAATTATCATTGTTGAAGGTGATTTTCAGGAAAGTAGGCAATTTATTTTGAAATGTGACAGCAGTGTAAAGCAAGCATCACATACATTATTACAGATTCTTCTCAAATAAACAAACTCGCACAAATCATCCCCACTCAAATTAGCAGTCGTCTCGTTCTTTCTAATGCGGCAGCCGATGCGCAATGTCTGTTTGCGTATTATAAAACACAATCTGAATGATTGCAATAAATAGAAATTTATTTAGGAATGCATAGAATCTAGTAGTTTTACGTCGTTGATATTAACCCTTGCTCATGCATACTATAGTTTAGTACTAATAGCATATAAAATGGATTTGTTCCAGCCACAGTAACATTATGTCTTTTAGAAAATTGGAACACTAATATTCTAATTTCAGTTCTTATATTAACGGAATGGCATTTTTTTATTAAAAAAAGCATAAACTTTCATATAACTTACCTAAAGATAACAATCCCAACACCAACCAAAGAGTTCCATTTAAATTATCCCCGTCAATGTAGAACTTGATGCTGTTTATTAAGATCGATACCAGAAGACCTACTGCTAACATACCACCAAGAACCACCCAAGGAATCATTAAGTACCAATTTCGCTGTGAAAAAAAAAAAAACAATTTAAATAACGTATGATTGAGAAAGGTTAGGATAAGTGTCTCAAACACCATAAGTATTACATCAATAAACATAATTCTAGAGTTTACATAATTTGCTGAAAATGATGATCTGCTAATTTTTTTGGAGTTTGAGAATAATATCAACTTCAAATAACTTTCAAGTCGTATGTAGACGTATGTCATAATTTAATAGATACATTAAACTACTGAAAGTTACAAATTACTTTATAGTTTTCAAGATTTGTGTTTGTAAAACATTTAATGATACTTATTTAAACATTTGGTCGTCAATGGCCAACCAAGATTATTTTACAGTCAAAAGGTATTTTGTAACTCTCTATCAACACTCTATGTTTTGTTGCTGCAAGTTGCTTTGACGCTATTAACTATTGTATAGCTTTATTTTGTTTTCAGTTAAAAAAAAAAACAAAATAAAAATTAATAATTTCCAACAAAGTTATGAAAAATAAACCCCCATATTCCCAAAACAAAAAAAAAATAAAAAAGCTGAGAATTAAAGAAAGAAAAAATGGGTGCATCGATCAGGGATCCAACCTCGAACATTCGGACTGTAGCCGTCTATGCTCTTATCAATAAAGTTATCGAGGCACATGGCTTCGACAGTCAAACTCGTAGATTTAAAGTCAATCAGATTCCGACACTCGTAGGCGCAAACATAAATTCTAATCTCATCACCGCTCTAGCTCTCTCATGTCGTCTTAAACTCACTCTTATGACATCGTGTAGAAAGAAGAACAATCTAATCTCAGATATAAGATCTTAGAAATGTATTATAGTACAATTGGGGATTATTCATTTTAATTTCATTTCCAAAATTGCATTTCAGTTTTTCGGATCCCATCCAATTTTTCTCACTTCACTTCCTTTCATTTTATTTATTTTTGTATTTTTTAGGAGGCTATACAAGAAGTATAATTATTGTTACTAACCTTAGCAACACCGATGACCATTAAAATTGATAGTATTATCGTCATAACCAAATTTAGGACTATGATTAGATGAACTAAAAAAAAAAACATTATTGATTTAAACATATATAATTAATAAATTGAATAGTAATTAATGTGAAAACTTAATTTGCATGTCAAGACATTATAAATTAGTAGGCATGATAAACGTTATAGGTAATAGAAGAGAATTGCAAAGAATGGAGAGAATGCAGGTAGGAAAATTAGATGTTAAAACGTATGATGAAGGAAAAGTAATGAGAAAGTAAAACCAATGAACAAGAGTACATTTATAACGTCCCCTTAATACTACAATTAGGTAATTCAATTTTTTAGTGTTTTGAGTTATCTACTTTAGTGCAACTTTCGTGAGTAAGTCGTAGATGTTCTACGACTTATTCACTTGTACCATTACAGAGAGCAACTCACAAGTGGATACGTCATAGGTGCTCTACAACTGACCCACTTGTACCATTACAAAGAGCAACTTATGAAGGTTGCACTAAAGTAGATAACTCAAAACACTAAGGAAAATCGAGTTACCTAATTGTAGTATTAAGGGGACGATAAATTATACGTAAAAATAATAAAATAAAATTTTATTTTTCCTTAAATGCTGTTTGGAAATATAAAAAATACATAGGTACCTGCCCATTTTGGTAACCAGTCAAATACAATTGTTTTTAGGTCTACTCTAACTGCCAAAACCACTATTATTCCTAAGATGGACAGTATCTAAAATTAGAAAAATTTGTTATAATTTATTTTATATTTCATCTTACTTTAAACAAGTTTTACAATTTAAGCTTTATAAAATTTCTATGATTTTCACACAGATATATTGGTGGTTTTCTAGCACATCTAGATGTTTTATTTAATTTTAGAATAACATTAATTTAAAATAATTGAAGAATGAAAATAAAACATAACGAGTAAACGGAAAAATCCCTTAAGGATAAAAACAAAGAACTGGTCAATAATAAAAATAGTAAAAAAGATATTAGATGTATATAACGGCTTGACACCCTATGAGGTTGTGCTACCATTTCCCATTTTATTTTTTTTCCCTTGCTTTGTTTAAATGTTGCTTCTTCCTGTAACCACTTTAACCTTGCTTTTAATTTTCTTTTGTTTTATCCTGGCTCCCACTGTAATATTCCAATTGAGGATCTTCTTTTCTAGTCACAATATATCAATTTTCAAGAAACGACTTAATCCGTCACAAGCTTATCATCTACGTTATCAAAATAAGAAAAAAAACATAGAAAATGTATAAAAATATATTATTTCAGAGTAGTTTATCGTCAAATATAGCTGTCAATTTATATAGAGTAACGTTTGGTATATTTATTATTAACGTTTTTGTGAAAATTTAGGGCTGATATCACCGTTGTGTTAAACGAAATTTAAATTAATAAAAGAATATTAAAATGACCATTGTTAATGTAAAAATGTAATTTTAATTTTCGTTAACTAATTTAAACTTCGTTTAACGCAACGGTAAAATCGTCCCTTAACTAACCAGTATTACATATAATGGTAATTTACGCCTACGTATTAAGCAACTTTTAATTTTATAGTCTTTTTTTAAACTATGTTTTTTTAAACCATTAGGATTAAAACACTAAATAAACAATAATACAAAACAATAATTAAAATATATGACAAACTCATTCCAAGGAACCAAGTCGCTGCTATCAGAATGCAATCGAAATGCATTTACAGCTACCTGTAGTACTTCTGTTTATTTCTCACTAGGCCCGTTGTGCATCCTCCTAAGATAATAAGCACCTCTTAGCTCGTGGGCCAGCCTACAGATTTAATGTAGTTGTTAACGTCGCCAATAGGTGCTTCTCTTATATCGGCCGGCGTTAGCCCATACTCGCCGAGCACAAATCTGTTAATAAATGAGGGCGTTAGGTAATCGTAGGATATGTTCGATGGTCTCATCTTCCTGTTTGCGCCCCCTGTAGAGTGCGAATTTTGACAGCCCCATGATATACAGATGCGTTTGTACTTGGCAACAACCAGTCAGAATACCTGTGAACAGGCGAAGATTATGTCAAGTCACAGTCAAGTATTTGTTTGCTGTAGTATTGACAAGATAACTTAAAGTTCCCTGGCAACTCTGCAGTTTCTTGTTTCATTCCATCTTTCCTTGAATTTCACATGGGGATTTACTTTAATTAGGTCTGGCTCTACCAATGTTGTAAATCAAATAGAAGAGCCAGATCCAACAAGTATTGGATTGGCTGCCTTTTAGTGAATCAGCAAGACGGTTACCTTTCGATGTGGCGTGACCTTTGATCCGTCTTAAGATAAACACATTGTTGATGGATACTCTGGCCAAAGCTTCGTGACATTCTAGTACTAATCCTAAGTAAATTCGTAGGCTGTTCAGGGTAAGTAGTGCTTGTCTGCTATCTGTATAGATGTGCATGTGTCTTCCAGTGATATTGTTTCTGGTGATTTTTTTTGCTGCTATAATAATCTCCGTGAGCTCGGTTTGAACTACATTGGCACTATTGCTCACAGCCCATTTTAGGTTGAGGTTCCAGAAATTGGACTTAATTCCATATCTTAAGCCTTCTTTTGTTTTAGAACTGTTATCATCAGTGTAGATATGAATCGTACCTGCCACTTCCGGATCTTCTATTTGTTCTGTTATAACTTCATATATCTCGGTGAAATGAGACGTCTTGTCTCACCCGATCCTACGTCAGGTTCTATTTAAACCGTGCAGAGGCATCTCATTGTCATCAGAGTAATCCCGTTGATGTAAATATTAAGAGGAGTGAGACTAAGAATGACTTTCATTTCTCTGGTTGGTGTGTTTTCATGGCTCCTGTTATGGTGAGAGATGCTGTTTACGGATAATAGTCAATTTTTAGGTTTTAGGTACCCAGACAACTGCATCGTATGTTAGCATATGTCTTGTGCGCCCATGTGACGAGTTCGGGGGAGAAACGCAAGGTACGCCCCCGGTTTCGGGGCATTGTTCACAAGCAATGAATGCTTTTTGACTCTAAGTATGAGTTCTATGTTAACTGGCTGTCAAATGTCCCACCTAGGTACTTCACCTCTGTTACAAAGTTAAAAAGGACCATTTCTGTGTTCTTGGAATTGATAGACAGTGAATGGTCCTTCCACCCTTGTTTGACAATTTTGAAACTACTTCGATTCTGTCGCAGAGTATGTTCTCAAAATTCCCTATTTACAGATTGACCGTTCATCTGCTTACGCTATTCTGTCATGCTTAGACAAGAGGTCATATCTACAAAATATTCGATTTCAAGACTCTAAATATTATTTAAGCTTAAATTTTATTTTATGATTCAAAGTAAGAAAGACCAATTTGTATTAGAAAACATTTCAAATTATATAAAAAGGTTAGTTACGACGTCTTGTCTTAGCAGGCCAGTATTGTGTAGCGACTGTCAATATGTGCCTACAGTACTTATTTCTTTATTAAAATAATCTATTTTACAAATAAACAATATATAGAGTATTCCTAAACATCACGTCATAATTAAAAGAGGTAATTCCTTGGCACAATTTGTAACTAAAAGTTGATGTATACATGTGGCCTAAATTGCTTTGCTTCAAAGATACAGGGTGTTCAAATTTAAAAAAATAATCAATTTTTCGATAAAATTGCAAAAAAATTAAAAAATCTCAGAATACAAGAATATTGGGTTTTTAATTGGATAATTCAGAGACCAAATAGAAAATATGGAAAAACACAGGCGTGCTTTTTTTGTCAAAAATATCAATTAGGTTGTCTTTGGGTACTGCACTGGAATTGATAATTCTGATCTAATTCGATGAAAATTTCGAAAATTTCGAAACAAAGCAATTTAGGACACATATTTATATAAACTATAAATCATAATATCAGCCAAGGAATTATCTCCTTCAATTATGACATGATGTTTAGGAACACCTTGTATAGTAAGGATTGTCTGTTGTTACTTTAGTATGAACCAAACGACAAAAATTGATTAATTTGCATACGTTCTCCAGTGTATTAGGTTCCCATGCTTTGGTACATACGAAAACTCATTCAGATTCGCTTCTTGGGTAGGTATTCTTTGACATAACCGAGTTGAGTCTTCATCCCCGACAGGTTGCCAATTACTAAGTCGTGGACTGATTTATGTATGGTTTAAAGATCGTTGTTGGAACAAACCTTTCATTTAGGTTGTGAGTGTTTAAATACAACAATATACATATAAATGTAGTAACGACTGCCATCTATATTTGAATATTTGAAAAAATATATATATAACTCGATTAGAATATTTGCTTTTCAATTATTGTCTCATCTAGATCCACTATTCAGAATGAAGCAAATAATCAATCATGTTTTTCATGTAATTCAGTGGTATGTGGATGATTTTAAAACAACAGAAGGAACTGTTAACGATCGATAAAAATTATAGCATACAAGAGATTATTATGTCCGATAGCCAAGCAGCCATCAAAACATTAAGTTATTACGTAATTAGCTCAAAAAAGGTCAGGAGATGCCTAGAAAAAAATTAAAGAGCTAGGCGACGATAGTACAGATACTTTCACTTGGGTATTGGGGCACAATGAGGAAAAGGGTAACGAGATTGCAGATAGTCTCGCAAGAAAAGAGACTCAAACACCCTGTGTGGGACTTAAACCGTTTTGCGGTATCAGTAGTAACACAATTAGGAAAGATTAAAAAAGAATCGCAGGAATGCAAAAAATGAACTTCGTTCTTTATTTCAAATGTAAATTTATTTTTATTGTACGAATATACATGTGAACTTAAAATTTGAATTAGTAAAGACGATATTATTATTATTATTAATTAAGTAGTAAAAGAACTGATAATTGGAGCGATATCTGTGGGTTAAAACAAGCTAAGCTACTTCTGGGGTGACTATAGCAGGAAAATATAAATATTCTGTTTCTATCCGAGCTGGAACAGGAACGCATAGTAACAAGGTTCCTTGTTGGGATTGCCGGCATAAAAGGCACCTTGGTATACTAAAACCAGAAGATAGTAAGTGCAGATTCTATGAGAAGGAGGAGAACAAAACCACCATACATATTTTGACTGAATGAGTTGCACTACAGAATCCCAGTGCACCATACTTAGGAGCATACTAAAGAGAAGGTTTGCAATGTTTCAAGCTTGAAACATGATGTCATTCAAATCCTATATACTATATCCTTGAAAAGATATGATTTTATAAATATCGAAACTATTATCACGCTGCCTTGGTAACAATAGATCTTTTAGGTGGTAATGTTTTAACACCCCATTAATAGCATAAAATCTGTAGGTTCCCACCGTCATCGATGTAACAATCCCATCTATGTTATTACTAATATGCCACTAATCAAATACTACAATGAATCGTGCAAATTTAAAAAAAATGACTGAATTTGAACCACCAATTGAGCTTTAGGCTACCTCCTTTAAGATTTTTATTAAAACTAAATACTTACTATTGCTGCTACTCCAGCTATGATGGTACCAGTTCTTAAGGATCCACAAGCACAGCATGTTTTTAAAAGGTATTTGGCCATTTTTTAAATCTGAAAGAAATAGAAATTTAAATTAATGTTTTAATAAATGACAATGCCATGTTATAAAAAAATTGTGTACACCCTTTTTGTCTAATTAATGAAATAAAATTTATCTAAATATTTAGAATTTAATTAAGAATTTTGTTGAATGTAATAAATGATAATGTTTGTGGAAGGCATTACATACAAATATAATTATTCTTAATATTTTTATTATAAAACTAACTTGCCAATTAGATATTAAAATATAGTTTGTAGTATATTATTGTCATTTCGACATGGAACAGAAATTAGACAATAAAAAATCTGATTTTCATCGAACCACCTACACGACTGGTCCTCATGAACCACGAGTTCCATGACTAAAATAAATAATGTTTTCTTAGAAGATTTGCAGTCACATTTCACATTTATGTGGACCCATTAGTGCGTTTATGGTATAACGACTTTTTGAGTCACATCATGAAAACCAGATATTCTTATTTGTCATTTGTATACAGAGACATGCTCTTTCTGAATGCGAACAAGGAAGAAAGACAAATATGTTGTACTTATTTGTAGTTTCCAAGACACACAGGTTTTTCATATTGTTGTTCTCTTGAGAAGTTTTTTCTTTTTCTGTTAGCGAGTAAAAACTGCAAGTCCGCTTTTACCATAAATATTTGTTAAATAGTGTGGTGGTAAAATATGATCAATGATTATTTAGTCAAAAACTATTCTTGATATTTATTTTTGGTTTTAATTTTTTTATAGATCACTTCATTTTCAGATACGTATTTAAATATTAATTGGCAGAAGCTGATTCAACAGATGGAATCACCCGTGATGGTTTGTTTTTTGTTAATAGGAGTATGTCCAAATGCGCCTGTTAAAGCTATTTATTGCATAAATTACATGACATATTATGTGTATACCAAACTCTGATAGCTATCCCAAAAAGTGCCCTCGTCCGTTATTATTACATCAAAGCTACCTATCCCAATGTTCAGGTAACAAGGTTGATGCAAAGGTGACGTCATAATGTCAGGAGTTCTACAGTACTCCCTCTCTGAGTTTTGCATACAAAACTTGATACAATTATTGTTACACATAATTAATATAAAAACAAAAAATATTTAACATATTTCTTCACAAAATCTGACGTGTCGTTTTACCTTCTTAATGTCTTCGAAAAAACCCTTAACAGGTTTAAGGCGATCTATATCCTTGCTATCTATATGTCCTTGCTATTACGGAATACGGTCCTTTATAGAGTTGTCGCAAAGATCCAACTAACCTATCGACACGAACGAATACGGGAGAGCAGTTAGGCAGGTCCTCAAAAACAAACTCCGATGGTTTATAATGCATATTATTGGTTTTGGGTCTTAAAATCTAAAATTGTTTACGCAACTGTGCAACATAGTAACTGGCAGGTATATCGGTGTCATCGTGAGAAGAAAGGAAGTCTGGAAGTAGGCGAATTGGTTCTCCATATACAATTTCTGCAATCGTTGCATTCAGGTCTTCTTTATATACTCCCAACATGCCCGTGGCGATAAATGGTAAAACGTCGACCCAATTTTGAGTTTCGTAGCAATGAATTAAAGCTTTTAAATGTCGATGCCATCTTTCGATAATACCATTAGCTTGTGGGTGATAAGCGGTTGTTCTAATTAACTCAACTCCAAAAAGTTTGGATAATGATTTAAAAAGATCACTTTCGAATTGTCGACCTTGATCGGTTGTTATTTGAAGAGGAACGCCAAATCGACAAATCCATGAGGTAAAAAGTGTTTTAGCCACTGTTTCAGCTGATATATTACGAATTGGGCAAGCAAGAGGAAGAACCAATTGCAGTGCTGGAAGCGTATTTATTATAGCCAACTGAGCTGTATTATCCAGATGGGATAGAAGAACTGCTTGTGATAGGATCTGTTTACACTTTTTAAAAGCAAGGGTAAGTCCGTCATTCCAGACGATCAAGTTAGAACCTTTTACCTTTCCACTTAGTAATTTGTTCAAGGGAATTTGGTCTTAAGCCGTGCTTTTAAGGAAACGATGATAAAAATTTAGCATACCCAAAAATCGACGAAACTGTTTAATCGTTGTGGGCTTTGGAAACTGTTGCAATGCATGAACTTCTGTTTCTAATGAATTAAAATTCCATTTGCTGATAAAGAATATCCTAGAAATTCAATTTCCGTAACACCAAATAAGCATTTATTGACAATAATAACAATACCGTAATCTCTTAATCTTTCAAAAACAATTTTTAAATGACGAAAGTATTGTTTCTTTGAAGATGAAGCTATAAGAATATCATCTAAATAAACATAACAAAAATAGAGTCCTTTTAAAACTTCATCCATAAATCTCTGAAATGTTTGTGATGCATTTCTTAAACCAAATGTGATGTGAGTGAATTCAAATAAACCAAAGGAAGGTATTATAGCAGTTTTGGGAATGTCTTCTGGAGCTACCTTGATCTGATTATAAGTTCTGACTAAATATATCTTAGAAAATATAATTTTGCTACGAAGGTTTTTAGAAAAATCATGCAGGTATCGTACAGAATATCAGATTGTACGAACATTAAGTGAGCCGTAATCCCCGCATGGACGCCATTGCCCCTTTTTTTTTCGGAACCAAATAAAGGGGCGAAGCCCAAGAACTATCACATCTCCGAGCTTTGTTAGCAACCTGTGGTCCAGGTGTAGTGCGGATATAGGTGTTACGTGGTATGCTTAGTTTCTTTCAAGAATCCTTCCGGCTTGGTTATTTCAGGAAATGCAGTAAGAAGTTTGTGATACTCAGAAGTACCGCTACTTATAGATTTAATTGTGAGATCTTTATTCTGTTCGCAGTAGGTTCCTAAAGACAATAGACCTGTCAGCGAGTCAACAAGACGTTTATTGCGAAGATCGACCAACAAATTAAAATAAGCTAGAAAATCTACTCCTATTATGGGTTTAGTAACATCAGCCAGTACAAATCTCCAGACCAATTCTCTGCGCAAACCAGATATCACCTGTGTTCAATACTAGTTATTAACATATCCTGCATACTTGGATATAGGCTCATACCACCAACTCTACTTTATTGTTGATATATTTGTGTATCCTCGTCTCATGTCTCTTGTCAATTTTCTTTCTGAGAGATCGGTTTTGGACTATTTCTTGGCAATTGTAGTTTTTTTTTCTGGTATACCCCATAATTGTAGGACATTTGTCCATACTGGCTTTAGAACTTGTTTGTACATCAGGACTTTATTTTGAGTAGAAAATCCTATCATTCAAAGTATATTTCTATATTTATTCTTTAGATGTTCAGTTTTCATTTTTACATGCTCCTTCTATTTTAATTTAGCATCCAGATTAGGAATCGGATATTTTGCTATTTTCTTATTTAGTATAATATTGTTATTTAAGTTTATTGGTATATAATATTATATTCTTCTATTGATAAAGTTATTGTGAGCAGATTTTTCTTCGTTGATTTTTATGCGCCACTGTTTAGACTAGATTTGTATGCTATTGATTCCGTTTTAAAAATTAGCTGTTGTTTCTTCTATAATTGATCCTATGAATAAGACAGCTGTATGAGTATGTTGTTATGAAGTATGTAAAAGTGACACACGATAAATCAGTCAAATGTAATACATATTATTTTATAAATTTTCCAAGGCCTTGCTTATGCAATATCTTTAAAAAAATATCAAATCATCAGGCAAAATACATATTAAAACATGTTCAAAATGTGCATTATGGGTGAAAAAATGTGGTCGAAATGACAAAGGTTTTCGATGATGTGGTACCACACAGTATTTTTTTAATATTAAATATTACTTTGGTATACACAGTAATATTATTAACAATGTCATGTTGATCCTTAAAATATTAAATAATATATTTTATTAATTATACTCTCATTATACTTTCATATATGTTAAAGTGTTTGTGCAAGTAATAAAATTTGGTTGGTATAATTAATTAGAATAGAGTTATAAGTATTTTTGTTTTCATTATTTTTTTGCACAGTAAACAAGTATTGATACCTAATCTCTCAATCAGCACACTTATTTTACCTTGTTGCGAACGTCCACGACACTTCAAGCACCTTTTTAATTGCTCACAACTAATATGTGCTTCCTCTAAGTTATAAAAAACTTCCTATAATGATTGATTTGTCTGTAGAGATAATATTGCTTTTCTAGTCTTTGTTGATCAAAACAGTACGAAACTTTTGAATTACCGCTATTTCAACATGGCGGCTGCAGTTGCGCTCATAACATGATGAAAAGGCCTATTAGTTGGACATAATGCATCGGCAAAAATTTCTTTATTTTAAATAGTAGGCCTTGATGCCATACTGTATCGAAGGCTTTAGAGATAACAAGAAATACTGCTGAGTAATTTTTTTCTCTTGTAAAGAAATTTCAATTTTATTTATTATACAATAGATCTGATCAATTGTAGAATTTTTATCTTGAAATACAAATTGAAATTTCTTTACCTCGTCCTGGATTCAGTTGGAACATGCATTCTAAACAGACTGATTACTTTTTTTAATTGATACAAGTAATTCAGATATACAATTTTACTTTTAGATTTAAATATAGTTAACCTTATTTTTGTGAACAAGAATTTTTATTTTGTTGATTTAGTTTTTTGAATAAAAATTTTATTTTTCTTTTCAGCTTTGACTTTATAAATCAATACATCAAGATATTAATTATTCTTTCCTAAGTTACTTATCGGTTTTACCTAGAGATACTGGGGTAAAACTGTTATTTATTATACAGGGTGTCCCATCAGTGTTTAATATTTTAATTTAAGTTATAGACAGGCAAACAAGGTATAAATAAAAGTTTTTGGATATACGGACAAATAAAAATTTATATTTTTCATTTTCATTTTTAGAATGCTTTAGTAATACTTATGCAATCCAATAATTTTTTAAAAAACAATACAGGGTTGCCAAGCAATAAATTTTTTTATGAAATTAGAGAATCATGCAGATCCCAAATTAAATTACCATAGTTTAGCTAGATTTACATTGATTTTAAAATTGTTTATTATAAAGACTTAAAAGATACTACACTAACGAATAGTGTTGATAAAACTGGTTTATTTTATACAGAGTGTTTTAAAACATGTCTTAAATATGAGTAATTTTATGTTCAATTTACTCAATTTTTTCTTATGCAACACTCTATAATATTTTAAAATAATTTTAATTGACTTCATTTATTTGCTATGTTGTATATATGGTGTGTTAAAACGCAAGGTTTCGATTTAAAGAATAAACAAATAACCTCGCCTTTTGACACACCCTGTATACAACATAGCAAATGAATAAAATCTAATAAAATTGTTTGACAATGTAAAAACAATCAAATATGTATAGCTACCTGCAGGCAGTGGCGGTTTGCCCGTAAGGGCACTTGGGCACGTGCCCTAGTATATAATAAACAAACAAAAAATAACTTATATATTTTATATTTTCCTCAATACCTATTATTATTTTATCAAATATTTATCGCAAACCGCGTTGGCACGACACTGGATGACCGGGCGTTGAGCGACGTTCCGAGAATTCCGAAATTAAGTGGAAGATGGGCACAGGACACAGTAAATGTGTGCCTTTGTTGTCATTATAACGCGAAAAACAAGGACAACGACAATATCGCTAAGCAAGAGATAAACACATGAGACGGATTATACGTCACAAGTGGGGCGCTGTTCTCATCGTGACGTGCTGTACCCATGGTTTATTTGTTTACCTTCAACTTAGCGCTGCCGGATGGTTTTGCTTGATCTTTTGGGGCCGTAAATTTTGGTAATTCATTTTGATAAGTGTAATATATAATTGTTATTTCACTATTATAAATTCTTCGGGGAATTTCGTACAAAATATTTTAACGGTGCGTTATTGTTTAGTGACAAAATCGCGGCAAAGACTCTCGGGCGGCCGATGCCGAATTTGCAGATTGAGCAAATAAATATAATGGGTTGATAAATTTTTTAAAAGACATCGATTTTAATTTCCGGTTATTTTTCTTCAGCAAATTAATGCCAAATTGCGATATACTTTTTGATCAATTGCAGAGTAGACAGCTCGATGCTCTTAAGGATAAGATAAACATATAAAATTTTGCAGCAGCTATTCAAAATATTAGAAATAATATAGACACGCTAATTCATGAAGAATGGCAATCACAACAAGACCCACAAGAACTAAACTTAAACGATAACATCCAATCAGGTCCAAGTACAAGCTAGAAGAGACGGTTTATTGAAAAGGAGGACCTCATTCCTAATTTAAGGATATGTAAGGAAATTTGTGATACAATAGTAGTGCAGGTAAATGAACGTTTTAGTTTTACTACCCACCTAACAATTGCAAGTTTATTTTATAGTGAAAAATTTAAAGACTATCAAGGTTGTGTGTGTAGTTTATTTCCAAACGTAAACAGCTTAAAATTAAAAAAACGAACTGTCCATACTTTACACTTGAGATGACTTTGTGCAACACAATGGGGCCGTACCGTTTTACAAATGTTTTTTAAGAACAATTTGACAATTACATTTTCAGAATCTGTGGAGCTGCTAAATATCCTGTGTACAATTCCCATGACCACAGTAGAGAGTGAAAGATGTTTTTCGACACTAAAACGTAATAAAACATTTTTAAGGAACACTCTGTACCAAGATAGATTGTGCGCGTTAGCCATGTTATCCATCGAAAAAAAACTTATTCGGTCGATTCCAAATTTTAATAATTTGGTCATCGATCACTTCGCTAGCCAAAAATCTAGAAGAATGGACTTAAACTATAATAAATATTATATAACTGCAGCAATACCTAGCAGTAAGTCTTCAATTTTGTAATATTTAATTTGTTTTGAAATATATTTATTTTTCATTAAGCGGAGAACTTGTTTTCCTAAGGGAAAAACGAATCCCGGGATTCCTTTTCAGTGTGAGGCCCACTGCCGCTAGTGCCCACGAGCCGCCACTGTCTGCAGAGTGTTTTGCTTTAAAAAAGTATGACTTTGGTCAACATCTCGTTTATAGACCAACCTGTATATTTAAGAATACTTGTTGAATAAGGTCATATAATTTTTTTCGCGTTTCAAATAATAAAAAAGCTATCGATCAATTACGTACTGATGGGACACCCTGTATATGTGTTATTGGCTAACATGCTGGTATCGTTGAATTTGAAAATAAAGGAATTTTGTGCTAAACTAATATATAAGGTGTTGCATTTGAAAAAAATTGACTAATTGAACTTAAATTAGCCATATCTAGGACATATTTGAAACCACTCTGTATAAAATATGTTAGTTCTATCAGCTTACTATCTTATAAATATGTATTTTGAACAATTTTTAAATCATTGTAAAGTTTAATAAATTATGATAATTTAATTTGGGGATTCCATCATTCTCTAACTTCATAAAAAATTAATTGCTTAGCAACTCTGTAATATTAAAAAAATTATGGTTGAATACAGTATTACCAAAAAACTGAATTTAAAAAAAATATACATTTTTATTTGCCAGTCAAAAACGCAACAACCTGTACATCCAAAAATATTTTTAAAATACGTATTTTTTAAATCCATATAACTTTCATTTAAAAGTTTACATGTCTTTAACATAAATTGAAATATTGAACAATTACGCACTATCAATTTTCAGTAAAAATTTTAACCACTTCAGAAAATTTAATATTTGTTTACATAATATAAGAGTTGATATATCATTACTTGTGTTGGCCTTTGATTAATTAGTTTTTGGGGAGAAATAACTCTGTCATAAAGCTTTAAAATTAAGTGGTCGGTATTGGCAAAGTTTCCCCTACTTCTTTTTTAATTCTTGCATCTATCTCACAACACTTTAAGAAACGAAGTACTCCCATAAATTAAATATCTAAAAATAATCTTTAATAAAGGAAACCGTCGTTTTCAGCCCCGCATTGTTTTCCGCGTACATAAATCTTCTCCTTTCTTCAATTAAGTGCCCCGAAGTTAAAGGCTTAAACTCAATTACCTTTATTGGTATATTTACAGAGCAATTTGCCAAAGTAAGGTACATGCACATCTCCATTAATTTATTAGGGAGCGGCACCTTAAGTCAATTTCCTTTTCGTCGGCACGTTGTCGTCGCAGGGCCAGCACATAAAACTACGATAAAAGGCCGCTAAAGGTCACGATACGATTGCCTACGCCTGCTGCTAAAAGCTAAAAGACTCCGCGATCAACATTATTTGACAAAATCTAGGTCAAGTTCGAATTGTCTGACATTTGGCATGATTTTATTTATATATAGTAAAGGCAATGTTCTTGAAAAGTATTTCTATAGAAGTGCAACAGATATATTACACAAGCCAAGCAATACATTGTCCTCTCTTTAATACGAGGTACGATAAATAAGTTTCCGAATTAGGTTTACACTGTCATAGAAAAATGCTACAAGGGTTGAGAAAAGAAACAGAAGAAACAGAAAACAAAACAACAAAATTAGACCTAATAAAAGATACACTAAAATCAAAACTATTGTTTACCAATGAAGAGGAGTTAGATAGGATTAGGAATTATGTTCGATCTGTTAATCTTATATTTAAGAACATTTCAATTTTTTGTATGGTATAAATATTGTACTGGTACCACCCTGGAAAGGTAAAACTATTGTAATATCTTACAAGAGTTGTGATTCCCAATCTTGCTACAATATTGACACAAAAAATCAATTGCGAAATAAATTTTAAAATAAAAAAAAAACCGCTTCACTGCTTTCTTCTATTCCTTTTCAACACCTGTTCCAATTCCTGCTTTTCTCTACTTCCGATTCTCCTGCTTTTATATCTCCTGTTGTCCTGCTCTAACTCCTGTTTTTTTATCTACTACTTTCTCAAAATACTCCTTTTTATTTCCTTGTTCTGTTCAGCTGCCTCCTCTTCTACTTCACTTCTTCTCTTCTGTGACTCCTGAATGAATGAATGAATGAATCCGTTTATTTAGCCATTGCTATTATATACAATTATTTATTTTTTTATTTACATATTTTTTTTTGTTATCTTACATAATATACACAATTGTTTAATTTGATTCTCTAAGATATTTACATAATTTTTTGTTAAACAAATTCAAATTGCTAGAGTCTTTTATTTCTTTTGGCAGATTATTAAAAAGATGTATTCCATTAATTAGCAACGATCCCATTAAGAAAGTTTTATTTGAAAAATTTATGTTGAAATTTTCATCGGATCTTAAATGTCGAGAATGTAAGTGTTGCCGCGTAACTAGTAACTCACTTAGATATTTCGGTGTTAATTGATGCATCATTTTATAGATTACAACGAGGGTTGCCTTTTTAATATTCTGTTCAATAGAAAGCCAATTTAGGGTTTGTAGCATATTTTTGATTGGAGTGTAAATATTACATTTTAGAACAACTCTCATACATTTGTTTTGGAGTACCTGAAGTCTGCTTACTTGTTCTTTATTACATGAAAGTAAAAGTGACATACAAAAGTTAAAGTGTGGATATACAATTGTGTTATAAACAAGATTTCTACTCCGTTGAGACAAATTTGAAGCTATTCTTCTAAAGAACCCTATTTTCTTCCCTAATTTCCTACATAAGTAGTCTGCATGACTGTTGAAAGTCAATTGAGGATCTAAAATAACTCCTAGGTATTTGATCGTATATACTTGTTCGATGGCTTCCTGCTTCTTCTTTATTCAACTTTACACTTTATAATATCTAACAAGACCCCTATTTATATCTTTCTCAAAAATTTAATCCCAAATCACAATCCTAAACCCCTCTGACAATTCAAACTCGTTACCATTGACGTTAGTAACTTATCGACGCCAACGGTGCAAAATGGAAACATTTTTTTCGTAAAACCTATAATACCCTCCAAATTAGTAATAAACCCTATTGACTATTCCTCTCTTATTCTGGCAGTAATTTAAACATCTTCAAGAAAACTGAAACAAATCCCACACTTTTTAAATAAATATTCCAAAATCACCTAAAATCCTTTTTTTCACTGCAAAAATGTCATGCACTAATGTTAATAAAAGAGGCGAAGGAATAGGTGCAGCATTTACAAATTTCCATGAGAATTTCTTATTTTAATTACCACCCAATACAACCATATTCTCCGCTGAATTAAAAAGTATTCTATTTCTTAAAGAAAGAAAGCCATAGTCTTGTCTAGTTATAGCAGACTCCCTAAATGCACTTTTATCACTAAAAGACATATACCCTATTCACTCCATCTTACGCTTAATACAAAATGAGTTAATAAGAAATCTACCAGAACCATACGAAATTATTTTTTGTATGGGCTCCATCACACACAAAAATTGAAGGAAATGAAACAGCAGACAACGTAGACAAAACAGCTATAAAAATCTCTGCAGCGAATACCATAACAATCTCTGCAGCGAATACCATAACAAACACCGTTTGCACAGACCTCTATCCGGTAATTTAACAGTACGATCTTCATCTTTAAAACGTGGCAATCTCAATGGGACTCAAATTCTTCTTTTACAAGTAAAAAAATCTGTGCTACCGAGGAAATCGTGTAAGAAAATACCAAGTGACAATCTCGCGACTTACAATAGGGCACACTTTGACCACACATCAATACATTATGTCAGATGATGCTCAACCGAACTGTTACGCGTATGATGTTTCAATGTTCTGACTGATTGTCCACTTTTCGACGTGGTGTAAACTACCAAATATGTCCTAAGCAACTTCCAGAGGGAAATTGCTTAAAATTAAACTTTAAATATATAAAAACAAAAAAATTACTTTATCAATAACATTTTATCTACTACGGTTACACAAGTTTCGGTTGTTCCGGTGTCAACCTTTGGGCCTTCGACGTCGCCCAGACGACAGCTAGGGAGTGGATAGCTATAAAAATTCCGGAAATAGTAGACAAATTTAGGGCGCCAACTGGGTCTCTATATACTGGTCAAACTAAGCTCCTATGTCCCCACAAACCCAGTAAATGAGGAAATAAATAAAATACAAACCTCAACTTATGTTCCGTTTTAATAAACTTACAAATTTTCCCAAATATGATTAACAATTTTAAAAATTAATATTTAAGAAAGTAACGAATATATTCTGTCAAAAGAAAAACATCAAACTCAATAGTTAGAGTTCAAGAACTAACTCTTAAAAAAATACAATATTTTATTTGTTAAACAACCTTATAAATAATTTACCTTATGGTAAGGTCGGTTGTTTGCTTGGTACCAGGCGAAGGACATTTGCGTAAGATATGCGAATATAGTAAAATCTTAAATTTTTACATAAATTATAAAATCAACAATAAGAATCATCATGTGCATAACCGCACCTTTACACACTCGTCAAATTGGAAAAAGTTACCTGCTTAACTTAGTTAATACCAAATTATTTATAAAGAAAAATATTAATCTATGCAATTATACTTCTAAATATAACTCATAAAACACAAATATAAAGAAAATGTAATAAACACATAAAATGACCTTAGACACAGAGATTATTTGCTGAAACTCCCAGATTGAAAGAGGTTAACTTTTTTATTCTCTGCCCTTTATGAGTCTTGTGAGATTGCTTAACTTTCAGTTAAGTCTTATGTTTTTTTATATTAAAGAAATCTAAAAATTGAAATGTTAAACGTAGTCTTTAGGTCCCGAGGTATTTATGATCAATACCTAGTCCGAAACATTAGGTGCTTAAATAACAAACTTTTGAAATTATTAATTATACTTGGCTACTACTTAGATCATTAAGTACTTAATTAAATTATAAAATATTTGGTAACACATAAAGACCCAGTAGAATATCATGTGTGCAAAAGCATAAATAATATTGAGGATACCTTAAGAACATTTGTCTAAAAAGTGAATGTCTAATTTACCAAATTAGCAGTCACAGTGTACGTTTGATACGTATACGTATAATATAAAAAAAACTGATAGTACGGTCTCTCCTTTGACAGCATCACCGTCTTCCTATCCAGATAAAGAACCATTCATGTAAAATCAGTGATAAGTAAGCCAGGTGGCTAGTAAACCAATGGACCCCGATTATACAGGCCACTGTAAACCACTTTACTATGTCCCCACGATTGAACTGAAATGCCTTTAGGTGTAAACCGTTGATATACGGAGTGAAAACCCCTCCGGGTGAACCCTTTTTTCGTAAAGGGTTAAATTGGTAGCCTTCCAAGGTCAGTCCACAGCAACCACTATTGAAGAATCCAATTCAATATTAGACACTCAAATGCCGATGGACCTCCAAATTTTATGTCTATATAATTTAGCAGTTGTGGAATAAATCAAAAAACCATGGGAATTTAACTAAACACTAAAATTCCCAAAAAATATCATAAACCCATTCTTCCACAATTAATACTTGAGTAAAATCTAAAATCCCCTTTAATAGGATAACTCGATGGTTATAGCAAATATTGATTTCACCCACAAAGTTTTCACTTCCGCTTTGAAAAATGACAAGTCGAGTGGGTTCAGCATATATCTTAGAGACTATTTACGAAATATTAACCTAACAAACTACATGTACAACAAAACTACTTTTGGAAATTGCTTCTGACGATAATCGGTACAAAACCGATCGCGAAAAATCTCCTAAGCGCGTACAAATCTACAATTAAACGAACGCACCTCGTACAGCGGGTTGCGACTTTAAATCGCCCACTGTGAAGTTTCCATTACCCGGAACTCTGAACCAGAAACGGAACGACATACAAGACATGACACTGTCAACTATCGTATTCCGTCCTTGACTGACATTTACTGTCAAATCGTTCTCGAGCTGTCGAAATTCCCAAAACAATAACCTAACAAATAATACAAAATATTCGGACAATAACATTGACTTAAGATAATTACTCTGAATAAAAAGTAAACAAATTCGGTTAAATTGGCATCGCAATGAAATATTGTCTACTTCTAGGTGAATCTAAGTAATTAAAACAAACATTCTAGAATAACCGTACTGCAAATAGGATCATTGTACAATATATTGTACTAGGGATGAAATACCATCTTCCTATTTATTAATGAAATAAATTAAATGATAACGATATCTGCAGGTTAACAATACATACAGCTAGTTTGCGACAAAACTAATGGCTTTAAAAGCTTAAAACAACAATAAGTAACGTTCTACTTTTTTTTTCGTATATTTAAGCAAGGTGAGTCGAATTTTTCCCTGGTAATTTGTGTGGCTAAAAATGCACGTTACAGTGGAGAGGGATGAAAATATTATAAGGGAAATATCGATGCAAGAATTACTCGAAGACCACATAAATGAAAAGAAAATAGTCAAGTTTGTAAAAGACATAAATTTAATTAACAAATTACTATCTATATTAGATTGAAATTTTGTTACACATTTTATCAATGCTAATAACCCATAGTGGTTGAAGCAATAAAAATAAAAAAAGCAGATAAATTGGAAGAAAAATAAAATATTTATGATAATTAGGTAAAATATCTTATTTATTTATAAACATGTCAAAAACTTTGTTCTGTTGGTCTTATACTTTTCGATGGATTTTTAATTGTAAATAAAAATCAGTATTTTATTCAACCATAGCTGTATAGTCACAAATAGGTATATGAAAACCTCGGCCTAATTTTTAAAAGTATATTAACAATTTATTTGAGGGGGTGGGTGGCTCAGTGGTAGAGTCTCTGACTGCGGATGCAAGGGTCCCAGGTTCGAAACCCACCGTTGGCCTGGATTTTTTCATTTAATTTAATTATTTAAAATTAATTCTGATGCCTTGGTAGGATTCCCCACTCGACCATTCACTGTTGGGTTCTAATTAACAGTGCTGTTTCTAAAGTGGCGCTGGACAACTGTAACAAAGCCTGCATAGAACACGAGGCTAATAATAACCTTAGTAGTTGATGCCGATGACACCAAATAAAAACAAAAACAATTTGTTGACACCTCTTGCATATAAGATTTACGATTTTTTTTTTTTTAAATAAACTCTCAATTGAAATTTTTGTGAAACTAATATACATTTTAACACATTTTGTCTACCAAGCCTGTATATTAATCCATTACTTTAATTATATAATAACATGTAATAATATTAAGTTTTCAATTATATTTTCTACGCGTTTTTCTGTTCAGATAATTAATAATGGTGTCAAATTCATAGAGATAAAGTCACAGCAATAAGTTTGTAGGTATTTAATCATTTCAGCCTTATTTATTACTTTCTCTTAATTAAAATATTACCATAATATTAATTAGAATGTAATATATATTGTTAATTTTAAGCAGATGCGTATCTAGAAAAGGGATAGTACATATGCAAAAAAAATAATAAAAATGGTAATAAACTTTTATAGGAAATAAATAAAACAGTAACAGCCTCAAAGGCTTTGAATAGAAGTAGAAATAGGTGTCAGTATTGTTCCTGTCAAACTGTCTACTCTGTGAAGAGTATAATTAGTGCCATTCGTTTCAATTATGTATGTGAGGCAGAGATTAAAATCGTCATGAAAAGTTATTATTATTATTTTCATATTTCGTTAGGGACCGAAGATATTATAACAAGTAATTTTCGTTTATTTACAATTTGATATACCAATATGCCACAAAAACGAAAATAAATTGCCACTTATTCCAAATGTTTGTCTTTTTCTTGCCAACAGTTTACTTTTTGGTGTAATCCGTTTAACCAATATTTCTATTTTGAGAAACCTAAAGAATTTTAATGGAGAAAATAAAATCTTGAGCCAAAATTAATTTTAAATTCATTTGTATATAAAAATATTAAAACGTTATTTTCCAGTGTAAAACAATAGGAAAATAAAAGAGAAATTATAAAAAATGTCGAAAATATGAAAAAATTATTTTTTTTTTACCAACTTGGACTGAGTTTTTTTTAAGGTATGCTGTATAACTGTGTGAAAATCATTAAAATTCTGTGTTTTCTGTACTTCCTTGTTGTAGGTATGTACAGGGTGATTCATAACTATTGGGACATATATTAAGGGCAGGTTATTTAGATCAAAATATGGCGATAAAACCAAATATACCTTAATAAAATATGGCTATGGAATAAGATACAGGGCGTTAAAGTTGAATTTTTTGTTTTCGTTTTTTTTTTTATAGTCTTACTGTATATTTATGAATTGTTATCAAAATCGGCTCAAAGGCATATCTTTGGACAAGGGATATTATTTTATGTATTATTTCAGATTTTTTTACAGAGGGCGCCACGAGAATGATTCCTGATGATGAAATTAAGTGGTAAGTTTTTTTGCCGAAACTTTTTAGTGCTTTTTATTAGAAAATATTACGTAAACATCATTTCTACGTAATATTGGTACTCCTGTTTAAACACGACAATTCAACCTGTTTTCGAGAAAAACGCAATTGAACAGTTCAGAGTCTCAGAAGGATATTTCAAAAAAATATTTTATTTATAAAAAGTGTGCTTTGGACTGTCAGATAATTGTGTCTGGTAAATGTCAGTTCTTGCCAATGAATTATTTTTGCTGTGAGATTATAGTCTATTGTTGCATTTTTTAAAGCTTTTTCGACTAAAATGCCTCGTCACAATCATTTTACGAATGAAGAAATGCGGGATATGGTTTGTGTATATGCACAAGAAAATTTTTGCGGTCGCATGGCAGCCAGAAGGTATGAATTGTTATATCCAGACAGAAGGCAACCAAATCACAAAACTTTTGCAAATCTATTTCATCGTTTGGGTGAAACCGGGTCATTTCACAGTAAAAATCTGGGTGGTCGTCCGAAACAAATCACACCTAATGAAGAAGATGAAATTTTGGTTCGAGTAACTGAAAATCCTGAAGTAAGTTCACGTCAACTGACAATAACAACAGGAGTAAGTCAGTCGTCTATTATTAGAATTTTAAAAAAAGAAAAGTTTCATCCTTATCACTTCACTCCTGTTCAAAATTTGCTTCCAAGAGATCTCCCAAGACGGTTACAGTTCTGCCAACGTATTCTTAACAAACATAATGATGACCAAAATTTTATTAAAAATATTATGTTCACCGATGAAGCAACTTTTACTAGACGAGGTGTTTTTAATTATCGAAACAGTCATCACTGGGAAGAAGAAAACCCGCATGCTCGTAAAGAAAGAAATATTCAACATGAGTTTAAATTTAATATTTGGTGTGGCATTATAGGCGACCAACTACTAGGGCCATATCGTCTTCCTCAAAATTTAAATGGAGATTCCTATTTATTTTTTTGCAAAATACTTTTAGAGATATTTTGGATGATATGCCACTAGATGTAAGAAGGAAAATGTGGTTTATGCAGGATGGAGCTCCACCTCATTTCCTATTAGTTAGAAATTATCTAAGTGACATATTTCCTCAACGTTGGATTGGCAGAGGAAGTAATTTTGAATGGCCACCAAGAAGTCCTGACTATAACCCTCTTGATTTTTATGTATGGGGACATATGAAGTCCTTAGTTTATACCCAGGAAATTAATTCACGAGATGAACTCTGGAGGAACATACAAAATGCGGGTAATTTTATAAGGGGACAGAACAATATTTTCTTTGCCATCCGAAAGTCCTTTATTAACAGAATTAGAAAAGGCACAGAAGTCGGAGGAGGTCACAGTGAACATTTAATTTAAGTTTTCTTTTTTTATGTTAAATTGTTTTTAATTTTGCTTTACCGTTGAAATAGAAGCCTTACGTTACAAGTTTTCTTATTGTGTTATTTGGAATCCCCTTCTGAGACACTGAACTGTTCAATTACGTTTTTCTCGAAAACAGGTGAAATTATCGTGTTTAAACAAGAGTACCAATATTACGTAGAAATAATTTTTAGGTAATATTTTCTAATCAAAAGCACTAAAAAGTTTTGCGAAAAAAAGTTACCACCTAATTTCATCATCAGGAATCATTCACGTGGCGCCCCCTGTAACAAACTGTGCAATATTACATAAAATAATATTCCTTTTTCAAAGATATGCCTTTGTGCCGATTTTGATAACAATTCATAAATAAATAGTGACATTATCAGAAAAAAACGAAAAAAAAAAATTCAACTTTAACGCCCTGTATCTTATTCCACAGCCATATTTTATTAAGGTATATTTGTCGAATCGCCATATTTTGGTCCAAATAACCTGCCCTTAGTCTATGTCCCAATAGTTATGAATCACCCTGTATATACACTTCAATCGCCTGAATTTAAGCCTGACTGATGTGATTTGAGAACGAAACGGTGATATTTATAATTATTTTTAAAGGTTTTTAATAACTAACATCAATCAGGTGGATCGGGAGCTGTTGTCTCAAAACATACCCCATAAGGTATAACATTGGACACATTTCGGGATTATGATGGGCAAGTAATGTTATTTTTAACAAACACCTTATTTCACAATATTTGTGAACAGGTTGTTATTTTGGTGTGTTTATAAAATAACAGACCTGTTAAAAATAACATAGGTTGTCAATCATAACCTCCTAATTTATTGTGGATCGAAAACACCGTTTAAAAATCTTTTGTTTTACATTTTAAACTGGAAACATTTAGCTACTAGAAAATGTCAACTATTAAAAAAGGACCAAAATTTATGTAACAAGGTAAAACAACAAAAACCATCAGATTTTGTGCTGAAAGGACCTCTTGGTCTAAAACAGTGTGGTAAGACAAAATATTTTGGGTCTTCTGAACGCAAGATAGATTAAAAAAAAACAGACATTTACGACATGAAGTATAAAATCGATTTTTTCCAGATTGTTCCTTACTAATTGCAGGGCCGGCCCCTGCCCGTAGCGGCAACCTTAGGAGGCCGCAGTTTATGAAAAATATGATTAATCCAAAATTTATTTGAATACTTATAAAAAATGACTGTGGAATTTTCATAAACTTTGGTTTTAATGTTTTATTCACTCAAAAATCCTAAAACATGAGAACAACATAAAAAGGTCGGGGTGTAGTTTCTAAATAGAACACGTTTTGAAATATGAGTTTTCATGTATTAAAGACTAAATCCAAAACCAAACCAAAAATACAGAGCAATATAGATAAAATATTAAAATATTTTACAAGCATAATAAACTCCGGCTTAAAAATGTATAAAATGAAAATTGACTCTTTCTCTTATAATTTAAATAAATGGACATACATACAAATTGCTGTAAAATAATTTTTTACCGTGTGTTTTAATTAAAAATTCTGTTTCGTTAAAAAAAAAATATTTTTTGTCGAAACATTTTCGTAATTATTTTTAAATTTCTATTTATTTATTTATTTATTTATACAGACTAATTATTAGTCTGTATAAATATAGACGAGGTTTTAGGTATATTACTATTTAGCTTAACATTAAAAAGTTTTGAAAAGAATACATGTCCAAACTTGAGATAAATATGTCTGAGTTGGTTGAATTAAAAGGTAGAAAAAGAAAAAGATCCTTCAGATTTCACAAAGACATCTTTGGTAAAGGCACTTTTTTATAGGTATACAATAGCTATTTGTGTATTAAGAGCGAAAAATGCCGCACTCCGCTGCGCGTCGCGCGGCAACTTTTTATCTTAAGCAGCAAATAGCTTTCCGCTCGAATAACATACAAGATTTTATTGTACAATCACACGATATTAAAAGTATATAGTTTTATTTTGCCGATTTCAAATCTTACTACGTTAATTTGGCAGACACGGCTAACTTGACTAGCAAACGAAAAGTATGTTATGTGTATGTTTTATTACCTGTTTACTTGCAGATTAATTTTAAGATTAGCATAAAAAATATTTGTTAGTGAGTACATCTAAAAAAATTACTTCTAAGATCGATTAGAATACTCTTATTCGCAAAGTGATGGCTCATGCACTGTTTTAAAAGTTTTAATTTCACAAATAAAAAAATAAATTTTAAATAAAAAAAAATAACGGATGAAGATTGAACTCACGACCTTTAGGTTGAAAGACAAACGCATTAGGCTCTACACCATCAAGACATGTTAAATGTGAGTGTTAAAAACAGGGTAATTTATTTTTAATATTTTAATTATCATTTAAATATTAAGGAAAATGAGTTTGAGTATTAAATGGTCAACTAAAATATTCAGATTAGTCTACACTTTCTTTTAAAATATTGATAAGCTTTATAATAACAAACTTCCTAATGAAATATTCTAATGAAAATAGGCGTGTGCAAAAAGTAACTTTCCGCCTCTATGCGGCAATAATGTCAAACTATGACAATTCATGGAAAACGTCAACTTTTCAATTATATTTGAATGGGTAAAAGCCTACTTTGGATAGTGACCGTAGAAATATATATTTTCTTGCATGTTATATTTAAGGGAGGGCAAAATAATCGATCGATAATCGAGTAATCGATTATTTTCTATCAATCGATAATTTTTTATTAATAGATTATTTTCTACTTTTCAAAGATAATTATTACTTTCGATTAATCGAATAATTAAAATATTCTAATGAATCATTAATTGAATAATTATTTTTAAAAGAAATACAAAGAATATAGATTCTTTTAACTAATTTTTTTAAATTAATTTTTTGAATAAATATGCTCGATAATTCTACATTATAAAACGATCGCTGAAGTACCTTATTAATATGTAATTGAATAATTAAATATTTACTAATAATATATCCCTAAGTTAATATCAATTGAAGGTAAGATTAAAAATCAATCAGTTTATATCGATATATCGATTAATCTAATAATTCAATAAAAATTGTTTGAAAATAAGTGATTAATGGAAAATTATCGTTCTCTCGATTGATCTAAAACAATAGATTGACCGAAAATAATTGTTTATCCGTCAAATATATTCGAATAATTAAATAATCGGTCAATCGAAAATAATAAATTATTTTTTTGGTAATCGCGCAGCCCTATAAATCACCATCATTTAATAATTATTGTTTACCTAAGGACATTTCTAAAAGATGGATTCGTTTCTAAATAGTTAAATATTTCTAACAAACTTATTCCAATATTCATATTTAGGAAAACAGCACAAACAAAGAATCAAACAACAATTAAAGAACACAGGGATGGGTGGCTCAGTCGCTAGAGTCAAAACTTTCGGATTTTTATTTAATTTAATAAATTAAAAATTAATTCTAATGCATAGGTTGGATTCCGCACTCGTCCATTCACTGTTGGGATCTAATTAACAAAGCTGATCCTAAAGTGGCGCTGGGAAACAGTAAGAAAGTATACACAGAACACGAGGCTAATAAGCGTAGCAGATGATGCCGATGACACGGAATTAAAAATTAGAGAACACAATTTCCAAACACTATGAATTGTCACAATATACCATATGAAACATAACTTTAGCAAAGATTAAGGTTATGTGGTTTCTTCGGGTAAAATAAGCTGATCAATAGCGTGCGGGAAATATTAGTTTGACTCACCTATAGTTTTTGCTTTAGGATGAACCAGATTTAATGTTTTGGTATATAGTCTAATATTCATTTATATCTTTCTTATATTTATCAGTAGAAAATAAAATACGATTATTTAAAAATTGTAACTTACTCATTTTTTAAAAAGAAACTCTGTGAACTTAGTACATTACATATTTGCATTTATAAATATGTATAATGTAGATTTTAAGTAAACTTATTACACTAAATATTACATATTTTAAATTTTCTCTTTTACTGTAAGAAGATTAAATTAAGTTCATAGATGAAGGAAAATGCCGGTTATAAAAAAAAATATTGTTAGACCTAAATTAATACAATTTTCCAACGGTTATAACTTTTATTTTAATAAAAAACTTAATATTAAACCTTATCTGTTAAGGCAATTAATTATTTCAAATTCAAATCAGATTTCCTTAACCAGAAATAGTAGAAGTAAGAACGTGTAAATCCGGTCAATCTGTATTAGAAGTAAACCACTCTCCAAAAATCCAAATTGTAAATATCAATATCCTATAGGATTTCTCAATCTTACCATTATACTTCATTATCTAGGATGTAAACATTTTACCACCCACCACTAAGTAATTATTAATCGAATTTAGTCATTTAATAAAAATGTATGAGCACACCACTGGTTTTATTGGTTTCGAAACACCATGCACAAATTTGCTTATGAAGTTATTTCTATTTTAAGTTAAATATTTGTTGTACCGTTAGCTTTTAAAACAACGGATTAAATATGCTGAAAACTATGTAAAATTATTTCCAATGTTTGGATTGCTATTGCCAAAAGTTTACTTTTGGTGCGGCTTTGTACACAATATCAATATTTTGGGTCATCTAAAGAATTTTAATTGGATAAATAATATTTTAGAATAATATTAGATAACAAGCAAAATAAATAATACTTTTTCATTATTTATGTTTTTGAGTACGTTTAGCGAAAAATTGAAAGAACTGCAACTACTTTCGGTATCTCGCTTGATATTGAGTTTCCGACATTGGCGATACTTAATATTAATATTTTTACATTTCCCACTCCCACTCAAAATGAAAATTATAGTTCCTAAAATATCAGGAGTAGTACAGATTGTCCCTCTCAAAGATTCTCTTTTTGAGGTTTGTTTTCTGAGTAATTTAGAGAGATTTGAAATCCAGAAGATCCAAGTCTCAAAATCAGAAATGTTATATATGACGTTTAGAAACGCAATGAGTGTGTAATTTCTGTTTTTAAAAATAGCTACATTTAGAAAAAGATTGAAACTTGAAATACATTCATAGATTTGCGCCTATTTTATTTAAGCACTGTTTTCGAATGTTAAATAATTAATATGTATAAATATACCATAAAATAATTAATCGTAATCTATAATAAGGAAACAAATACGTAACAAAACCAATAACTACCGTTATACCAATGATAAACATTGTATAACACTTGCAATAATGATACAAATAAATGCATAATATTGCATGTGTGTATAAATACATATTACTTATTTATTCTGATTACTGATTAATCTTATTCTTCATACTGAAAGAGTCTCAATAACTTTACCTTCATGATCTAAAAAATAAACACAAGAAAGTATCTTTATTCCATAATTGTACAACATTGAACAATCTATCGTGACCTCATACAGAACATTTTTAATGGAGAATTTTAATTGGAAATAATTATAATTAGCCATATGTATATTGCTAATATCCAGAAAGTTTCGTTCAGATATTGTAGCATTAGAACATACTAAAATATTGATTTAAAAATATCAGTTAATGAAAATTAATGTTTTTGGTAAATTTAAATTACTTGTTAAAGTACATGGTGATAACCAGTGACGGCTGGTGCATAAATGCTGTAGAGCTATAGAACTGCCAAAAATTCAAATATTTCATCTACATTTAACAGAAATTATTTTAGACTTTCTAAAATATACGTAAAATAGATTTTACGTCATTAATTTAAATTATTAAATAATAAATATTGTGCATGTCACCTCATTTAAAACAACGTACCTTAAAATGGCCTACGTTTCTTATTGAAGTCATGCATACTTTCATTGTTAAAGTAATTTTTGCAAAACAGCATTAAAATAATAAGGGATGACGCGATTTCGCGACTTATTGTGTAATGTCCCGCCCCCATACCCCCATTTGATCGTTGTTTGTTCTCTGAAATCTTATTATTTACCTCTTAATTTCGTTTCACTTTGTATTCTATACTGTATTTGGTCTTTTTCCTCTAGTAGTAGTAGTAGGTAGTAGTTAGTAGTAGTCGTCTAGTTAATTAATAGATAACACAGAGCAACAAAAAAAAAATTTTTTTTTGGTGCCTGGGATTTTAGAGCTGATTTTAACTATATTTGGGACGCTAAATCTGTACATGCAATCCGTTTTTCTCAATCAGCTCTACTTTTTTAGATACATTAACTTATCTACCAATGTGATTTTTATTCAGTATATTCATTTATGAGAGTTCTAAAATTATTATATATTCATTAATGTAGGTACAATGGTTTTATTGTCAGTCTGTTATTGAGTAAATTCCAGGTAAATCTATAAATAGTGAAACCATTGCCTAATAGGTACCTGAACTGACCCTTTTAATCCCCTAACTCGGGTAAGTCTCGTCAGTTTGTGCGTTCTTACAAATGAGAGTAGATCGAATTCGGTGTGTTACTTTATGTAAAGAAAAGAGTGTTTTTGTGTTATTGAACAGAATGAAAATGAGTTCAGGTTCCAGTTCAAGAAGAAGTTGTGTATATCAACCTGATGTGTTTTGCTATATATGCGGAGAATACATGTTTCAACAAAACAGACAAGCTATTACTGACTTTGTAAAGCGAGCGTATCTTGGATATTTTGAAGTTAACCTTGGTGATCAGGACAAAAAGTGGGCCCCGCATCTCGTATGTAAAACTTGCACAGAGCATTTACGGCAGTGGACTACCGGGAAAAGAAAATGTCTAAAATTCGGCGTACCAATGGTTTGAAGAGAACCAAAAACCCACTTCAATGATTGTTATTTCTGTTTAGTAAATACTAAAGGAATCAATCGAAATAACCGCAGTAAGTGGACTTATCCCAATGTAGACTCGGCAATACGCCCTATCCCGCACTCAGATGAAATACCGATTCCAACATTTCATCAGCTACCAGATATCTCTGATGACGAATATTTTCCCTCTGATCGCTGTTCTGATGCTAATAAAAGTTCTGATGCTAATGAAACTAACAGTGACTATGAGGAGACGTCATCAGTTCCTCAACGCTTCAATCAAAATGCATTAAATGATTCCACCAGGGATCTCAATTTATCGAAAAAAGCTTCTGAAGTACTGGCTTCTAGGTTGAACGACAAAAATTTATTGGAACAAGGAACCAAAATTAGCTTTTACCGAACAAGAAAAAAGTATCTGTTACCATTCTTTTCTCAAGAAGACAATCTTGTATTTTGTCAAGAAATTAATGGACTCATGAAAGAAATTAGACTTTCTGAATATATTCCAGATGATTGGCGCCTATTTGTTGACAGTTCAAAGCGAAGTTTAAAATGTGTCCTTCTACATAATGGGAATAAATATGGTTGAATGCCACTAGCTCACTCAATGAAACTGAAAGAAGAATATAATACCGTAGCTTTGGTCTTGCAGTTAACATAATGTAACTTATATTTCTCTAAAATTGTATATCTTAAAAATTTGAGCTCCTAGATAAAAATGAATACGTTATTTGAATTCAGGACATCGAATTGATATAGAATCAGCTCAAAAAACCTCGACACCAAAACAGCTGTTCCCCTGTGTAATTTATATACTCACGTTGTGATAATGTTAATTAGGATAAACCAGGATTCGATGCAAAGTTTGGTGCAAATTGGTACATAAAATCATACAAAATTATAATTAAACCCTTTTATTTTTCGTACTCTAAACGTAATGCAATAATTTAAAAAGTATTTTAAAAATGGTAATATTTATTGAAATCTCACCTTGCTATCTATTTATATTGATGACCTACAGAGTCAGTTCGCCAGTTGGTTAACTTACTGTGTCGATGTTCATATTTTTATTAAGCTTGAATCTATCCTAGATATACACAGGATTGTACCCTCTTAGGTAATTATTTCGATGAGCATATAGAGGTGATGACCAACAGAGGTAACGAACAGCGTTAATTCGCCAGTTGGTTACCTTCCGTGTTGATTTCCACATATACTTTATATTTCAAACTTAGTAGAATGGGTGGCTTAGTATAGGTGCCCCCTTGAACCAATGAACAGTGCCAATTCACCAGTTGATTAACTTATAAAATGTTCTATCTCGATTTGTATAATTTATCCAAGATAATACAACCCAGTATATTTTTAAAATATTTATTTTCACAATTTCTATTGAAATACTTAAATTCACCCATTGAAAAACCGATATCTAACCTAACTGTCTTTCAGGGTGAATGCCATGTGGTTTATTCGGTTACATTGATAAAATTTTGAAGCAAATGTCAGGCCTTGTTCAAACAAAATCCCGGTGCTATCTCAATTGAAAATACAGACATTAAATTCGTCTATACAAGACATAATGTACTAATTTTATGAAGTGTTGTGTCGGCGTCGATTTAGGTACGACGCAGCGTTAAGCGACGCCTTGCGTCGAGGCGTCGTGGCGGAGTGGAAGGTATTTATTTCTGTACTGCGTCGGGACAGATATACGGTAGAAAATACTTGGAGGTGGTGCTGAGCGACGAAGGGTGTCGTCAAGGATATTCTAAAGGAAATATTTAGAGACGACAAGCATCGTTAAGTAAGGCGTGGGACGTTGATGGTCGGGACGTGACAGCGTTTGGGGGATACTGCACTTATGTGGTGCAGGACGTGACAGGTAAGGAAGTAAGGTGGCGCTACGTTGAGCGTCGGGACGTTAGGCGTCGGGACGTCGGCATATTTTGGGGAATATGAGGTATTGTAGGATAGACGCCGGTTAGGAAGAGCGTCGATTTAGAAAAGGTACTGAATACTGAAATTGCAATACAACTGGATACAAAATAATAAATGGATGAATATAAAATCATAACCCATGAACTCAAGCTCCTTGGGTTCGTGTATTTATACCCGTTTTAATGGCTTTTTGTGACGTCAGTTTGTCGCAGCTCGCAGAACGAATTTTGGTGGATAAAAAGGGGTGGTAGATTTATTGTATGCCTTGAGAAATTCTCGGAATTTCGTACCGAAATCCTGTCGATAATCGGTCTTTATATTTGAAACTAGAAAGATAAGCGCATTAACTGCTTTAATTGTTACTTCGTAAAAATATGTTTATTGGAGGTTTTTGGATCAAATTATCATAGGATAACTTTTTATCTTTTCTGTAATATTAGAGACCCTGCGAACAAAAAAACTGCTTTTATTTAATAAGCATCTTAGATAGGATTTAATTATCTAAAAGATTTTTTGTAAATGTAGGAATTTGAATATAATAAAACTGCAACTTTTCTTTAACAAAATGGAATTAATAAATTATGCAGGTATTTGGGTAAGGTAGGTTACAATTTATATTTAGTTTATCTATAATAAATCATTTAAATTGTCGGACGTTGAGTGTTGAGTAGCCAGAGTATTTATTTTAGAGAGAATCTTACTTTTAATTTTATAACGTAAAAAGTAAATAATAGATAATCATTTTTCAAAACGTTTCAGCGTTGATTCGGACCACCCTTAGTCATTGGTGCCCCGGTGTATTGCGCCACTTTGCCCTATAATAGCTACGCCCCTGAGCTGTATCATCAGTGAATATCACAGCCACAGCTAATTTTATAACCGTTTTCGAGATATCTTGAAATAAATTAATTGCTTGTGTGTGTACATGACAGGTAATTATGCACATTTTAATTGTTAATATCTCGTTTCATGTACGGTTAAAAAATTTAATTTTTTTTTAAGTTTCGTTAAAGTCACTTTCATTGCCCTTATATTTTAATTTTATTGAATTCTCAAGAAAAGCCCTTTTAGGAGTGAACTACCTTAACAAGAAAATAGTTTCATTTGAAATTTTATTCGTAAATTAATTTTTAAATCTAAAAGTCTTATTGTGTTATAGCAAAAATATGTTTAATAGTGCTCTTGACCCAGTAAATGCATTTGAAAACAGACTCTTCAAATTTAGATGTTGTTTTTGTGTTAAACATATTTCAATAAATCATGTAAGATGTCAAGGTCATAACTATAATCTACATTGGCTGCCAAAAAATAAATATTAGCATCAAAATTTAGCCAGCTGATTTAATTATTAAGTAATAATACAAATAGTTTATGAGTAAATATTTTCATTGCTAATTATCTGTTTGGATACGAAACTACGGAGCTCTAGATGAAAGACTTTTTTAATTATTATTGCTATTATAATAATCTTTGCATGTTGCACACCAATGAAAAATCAAAATCCGTCGCCCCTGGCTACATAAGTGGTTTTTGTTTACAGTTTTTTTTTTCATTCGCCAATTTGATTCTGCATTATTTTTTTGTACAATAGAATCTATTCCTTAAAAAGCAAAACAAAAAGTCAAATCCCGGATGCGAAGTTTAATTAAAAAAAAAATGACGTGCCTAATTTTGAATTTAATTTTGCTTCGAATCATCGATTAGGTATTTGTTAAGATTTACGATTTACGACTGGCAATACTGGCATGGCAGTCGTGTCGTTTGTAAAATGCCAGTTAAAAATAACCTATAAATCAGTCTATTTTTGCAGCAACACCGTGAAATCGGCTTATAAACTATTCAAGAGAGGGTGTAGCTGCTTCCGTTTTCCTTGACATAATAAACTAAATCAAAATTGCAATTTAGGTTTCTGATTTTAATGGATCGGCTGAAACGTACGTTATAGTCGGTGAGCAAAGACAATACTGCTTTATGGTCTAGAGCAATTATATTTTTATGGAAATAAATAATTGATTATGTACCATAGGAAATAAACTATATTTCTTTATTATACTCTTCACAGTTTAGCAGACCCCCCTTAACACCCATAACCTCCATTTTTTCCGAATCAAAAGATTTCATCCCCTTATAGGTTTTGATTTCTGATATTTTTCTTTTAATGTCAACCCCCCTTGACCCTCATTTCTATTCAAATTTTTTTCAACATTAATAGGTTTCGCCCGCTTATAAAGCTTGATTTTTGCTAAAAATTTTCATTTTTGAATTAGGAGTTTTTGAAATATTTGACAGCTCTTAACCCCCTCATTAATATTAAGATTTTTTTAGAATCAATTTATGTCATCCCCTTATAGACCTCGACGTTTATTAAAAATTTGATTTTGATATCGCTTTTTTAAATTTCACCCCATTTTTAATCAATTTTTTTAAATCAAATAAATTTTGGTTTTTAAGTTTAATTTTTGATTTTAAACTTTAGAATTTTCCGGTTATGATTGCCCATTTTGTTTTTACAATTCTAAATACTGATACAGGACTTTGATTTTGATTACATTAATTTTTAATGAAAATCATTAAATTTAATGAAAAATTTTAATTTGTTTTATTTGTAGTCGGTTATTTTTATTATTTAATTTGTTTTTGCATTATTAATTAATTTAATGATTAAATAATGTGTTTATATTATTGAGTATAATTTTATTATACAAAACAACTTTAACAACAGCTGTTTTTGATGTTTCTAAAACACTTTTTTTATAAAAAGTTTAGAGAAATTTTCGACTAAAGCATAATTGCGTTCAAATTATTTAATATTATTATTTTTCAGTTGTAGAAGTGAAATGCTTATCCTACATTTGACTGAAAATAGATTCTAGATAAATATATAAAACAAAATGTGTAAAAAATATTAAAAAAAATCTTTTTCTTAGCCTGTTTTTATAGTCTATTCAATTAATTACTGAAATTAGTTGTGAATTACTTATTCTTCTTAGGTTTCCGTACCTGAAGGGTAATCAACTGAGCCTCCACTCTCTGTCTGTCAGCGAGCTGTATCCAATGAGGTAGAATAATATGGATATGATGTCAAAAAAAGCGACAACTTTTTCCCCTTCCTTAGTAGCAATGTTATAGTTGTCAAAGAAAATTATGTCGAAAGTTTTTCAAAATTTAAATATTTCAGCGTTAATTCTGTCCTAGTCAGTCCTTTTTATATATTATTTTACATAAAAAGTATGACTAAGTGTACTAAATCTAATTATAAAAGATATAAAATGAACGGAAACAAGAAAATGTCTGATTTAGGTTTTCACAAGTAAGTTTAAGGACTGTACTTAGTATTATTTTATTATTACGATTTCCAAAAGACACGATACCTTAAAATTTTATGTGAATTTGTGGGAATATACTATTTGAAGCTTATACCAAATATTAAGTTGTGTTTAAGGTAAAAATGCAGTTTAGAGTGAATCCGCGCATTACTAAAATTTTTAGTTTATGTGGAAGTATATGTCATTTGAAGCTTAAAATTAAAAAAAAATCTTGGCGGTCACTAATTTAAATAAAATTAATCGTTTTTAAAATGTTCACTTTTTGTTTGTGTACTAGTTTACTGCGATTGTTAAATTTATAAAAGGTCTGTTCCAACCCGCGCGAAAACCTTAATATTACCGTACAAATCATGCGCTGTATACAATTTTTGGGTAGAGCGCACGATTTGTACGGTAATATTGCGGTTTTCACGCGTGTTGCAACAAACTTTATAGTGACATGCTATACTGTAAAGTGGCAGTAGATTTGAAATATATTTTTTAATATTTAGTTTTTGCGTTTCTTCTAATAATAGATTGTATTAAATGACATGGCGAAATAATAATGGTATTATATTGCAGCGTTTGGGTGTAATGCCACAAAATAATAAAAACAAATGTTTAGTAGATAAATGTGGAGACTATTTTATAATGATGCCATGTGCAAAATCGGTAGATGGTTTTCGTTGGAGACCTTGGAGATGCAATGGACACATAAACAAGAGTAACTCCGATGTATTCACTCTGTATAGGTAAGGTAAATTAATTAAGTTTTTTTTATTTTTTTTCATGTTTTGTATACTTTTTTTACGAAACAATCCGCGATGGTTCCAGGCCGCACATGTTAGGTAAATTAGTAAGGTTTTTTAAATGTTTCTTATTTTATGTATAATTTTTTTAAGAAACAAACTGCGATGCCTGGTCTGACAGGTTAGGTAAATTAGTTAGGTTTTTCTAATTTTATATATAATTTTTTTTATGAGGTAACAATAATGTCTCCAGTCCGTATAGGTTAGATAAATTAATTCAGAAAGATATTGATCAAAATGCGATATATAAAAAACATATTTTTAGGCGCAAAAAAAGTATTTTGAAATGTGTTTCAGAGGGTCTAAAATCGCCTAAAACAAGCCCGTTCAATTGATGGCGGGTTTATCCTTATTTTTATATTTTTTGATGAATAAACACATAATTTTTTTTATTGATGATGTTTTATTTTGCAAATATGGAAAATAAATATTTTTGGGGAGAGGCCGTAAATTTCATGAGACCGTTGGGATTTTTTTTCATTTTTGTGTTTGAAAAGCTTGTTTACTTATGAAAAACATTTTTTTTCTTAAAATGTGGATTTATTCTGAACTACATTTTCCCCTGCATTAAATTACTGTTTAGTTAGTATCATAAATTGCATTACCAATTGTATTTAAACAACTAACTGTATAAAGAACTATAATAAAATTGAAACACTTAATTTTAACTTTGTAATAAAACTTAAATAACTTATTTTAACTTTATTATAAAATTAAATGATAAATATGGTGCTGTACTAATCATACTTACTTACATTTCTGATATTGTTCTTTATTATTTAAAAAAACTATCATTAAAAAACTCTCATTATATAATTTAAACGAACATTTGACTAATATTATCTCTACAGTTTAAAGTACATCTTCTTTCATATATATCTAAATAATGTTTAAGTTCTTCACACTATGAGGCAAATTATTGTATTAAAAACTCCATTGTAGAAAAGACCAGTTGGTGGTAACTGTAGAAACATAAGTCTACCCTGCTTCAGGTTAGATAGTTATGTACATCTATTATATTTTGTGGTAAGAAGGCATAACTTGATATATCGTGCCTTTGTAACTTTACAGAAGATTATACATATTAAGTTATTGCTTCAGCTGTAATGTAAACTTCTAATTATATTTCATGTTTGGGCATGTCGTATGCCTTGTTATTCCAATTAAATAACGAAAAAAATCCCCTTTGAGCTTACATTAATTTGTAATTGGATGAAACAAAGTGGACCTTATGTATTTTGATGTGATCTTTCCGAAAAAAAGCAAAAAAAAGTAGCTGTTGTTCAATTTTTTTAAATTAGGAAAAACCGAGTTTTCCGGAATTTTCCATGGTAAAAATGCTAATTATCTGGGCAAGTATCATTCCGATAGTAAAAATAAATGCACCAATCGAAAGAGGAGGCAAAAATAGTTCGGAAATTCATTGCACAGATAGTTTTAATGGCGAATTTCTAGCCGCCAGAAGTGCTTTTACCAAAAATTTGTTTTTTCGTTTCTTTGATCAGAACCATGGACATGAAATTTGCGATGAATTTGTGGCGACATTATAAATGTTAGACATATGTGCCCATTAGAGAAGTTGCGTATTTTTTTGTTGGCTCTCAAATAAAATAGGTCCCGCGGCGAAATCTGCCATAATTTTTCGGGAATTCGCAGGAAACTGGAAGGCGTAATTTTTTTCCCATATGATTTTCTCCAGGTTTTCCGAAAACACCTAACAAAAAATATATTTGAAAAAACTAATTGGGGTAAGTTCACCCTCTGCAAGTGTCTGATGACATAATAAACACAGGCCAGTCATTGAAACCTGGAAACAAATAAATTATAGCACTGTGATACAATTTTCTTAATTTAGGAACGTACTTACTCAATAAATTGCTGAAGAAGTCCGAAAAACCACGTGTACACAGAGCTTGCTGAACACGATTATTAAAAATCTTTGCCGATGAAAACTATCAAGCGGTTCAATTTGTAATAATGGGTCCTATGATTGAACATTTACGTTATACGTAACGTACATATTAGGCCGAATTTTAACAGTAACAAGGCAAATTCCTGTGATTGAAAACTTTTTTTAACACATTACTGTTATTTCGCGCCTGTTATGATCTAATTTAACAGTTTTCAATCATACTAACTTGCCTTATTACTGTTAAAACTCGACCTAACATGTACGTTACGGATAACGTAGACGTTCAATCATAGGACCCAATATGACCGTTTGAAGTTTAAACTTGTCGGATAGCGAACGCCGAGACCATAGCTATCCTTGATGCGACGTGCGGCTAATTTTGCGGTATTCTCTATTTTGCACAAAACTCAAGAAACGTCTTATAACAAGTCAGTAAAATACAATACAACAAAAAACCTAAAGTAAAATTTATATCCAAAATTGCCATTTTAGCATCTTTATATAGTTATCAATAGTTTTCTTTTATAAATTAAGAAAATAAATTTAATTTTGAATCAAACTAAAATTATTATATTTTTAGAAGAATTTAGTGGCAAACCAACATAGACCACCAAATGTATACACTTTTGGAAGAAAATATTTATAAGTTTGTTTCCAATTGATTTCGTTAGCATATTATTATCTGCAACGTTTTCTTTAGTTGAATTATACTAGATGTATATTGTCTTGAACCTCTCTCTAATGTAGTGGTAATGAACATATACAGGATGATCCAACTATTTAAAAGGGCGGTTTTAATATCTAATTGTCTTGCAATCATTTGCTTATGAACACAATACGTTAACAGTATTCTTATTGTTTTATCAATGCCAGGGATATAAGTAAATCCCAGTGCAACTAGTCTGGATTACGTATATTTAAAACATAAGCACAATTTTAGGCAACTTTTCTTAAAAACCGTATTTTTTGGTCGTCACTCAATGAACAGTGGTCAAAAAAACAGATAAAATATTTTTGCAGAATTTTCCGTAATGTAATTTTATTTTAGACACAATAAAGTACTAAAAAAAAGGTTTTGAGCCATTGGGTGCATTTTTGGCATTTTTGTGCCACTTCAAACTTTCGAAAAAAAATTAGTTTTTTTAAAGGAAAAAAATTTGGTGAACTTTGCCCTTCCTCCATATGCCCAATTTTGAGATTTCTCGTGTCCCCTTCTGGGAATCAATAGTCACATCTCTTAAGTTCAAAATGCATTTTTGTTTTTTCAAATATCTTAATTTTTACCAAAGTTATGAAGAATTTAGTGTTTGAACATTTAACAAATTCAATTTTTCGACCTTCGCCCGCCTCAAAATACTAAACAAATTTTAATCGTCCATCTCAGGAGACATGAAAATTAGCATTTTTCCTAAGCTTTCAAATGCCGTAAACCGCGTTTTGAAAATATTGATTTATTTCCGACATGTGCTGCGCAAAATTGAAAAATTGACAAAATCCAAAATTTCGGCACTTTCGAAAAACAACTACATTTTGTTCTGCCTTTTTTCGAAAAGATCACCCCAAAATACTTAGAATCCATTTTGTTTCATCTAATTACAATTTAATGTAAGCTCAAAATCCGTAATTTAATTCGATTATGTACCTTTGTTATTTTTGAAAATTCAACTTATCAAGTTTTACCAACTTGTAGATCTCACGGAGAAAAATATATGACTTAATTTGGGTAACATGTTGACAAATCAATTTATAAATGTTTTCCCGGTTTTCCGAATATATCGCAGTTCATAAATATAGTAGAATATAACTAACGTATCTGACAAAACCTAGAGATAGTGAATATAGAACAATCAGGGCTCGATTTGAGGCAAAACTTCGTTCCGGGACATCTCTATAAAAAAAAATTGGCAATAAGAAAGTTTAAAAAAATTGACACTCAAGTGTTTTTTTCAGTGAGTTAACTACGAACATCTATTAAACTGACGGAAAATTGGAGAAAATCGTTTTGAGACAGCGCTCTCAAGAAAAAGAAGTTACTGGAAAAATATTCCGAACGGCATATAAGATTGTTAAAGAAAATCAGTCTTCTAACAATTTTTAAATTTTGATACGTTATTAAATCAGTTTTTGGTGTTAGTAGGTTTAAATCCTTTATTTACATACTCTATGTTGTCTAACATGCTTCACTTAAGAACAGCAGGGAACTCCGAATCTGTGCAAGTCTACTGAAGACAGAAATTTTAAAAATCGGAAGAGTTTTGAGTCCACGTCGTTTTGCAACTAGTTTCATATCTGTGTTAGCTCTTTGGGAGTCTTGCGAAGCATTAGTAAAACACGTTAAAGAAGCTTTAAATGACCCAACTAGAGACAACAAAGGAACAAGTACTTTTTCCGGTCTCCCTAACAAGATCACAAAAATGAATTTTATACTAATGGCTGATGCTTTGCAAAAACTTTTAGAACTAAGCGAAGCTTCACAGTATTGCAAAGCAGATTTGAGCTATGCAAACCAAAAGTTACAAATCACAGTTGCTCTATTTAAAAAAAGAAAAACAGTTCTAGGATGCTACTCAACAATGGCTTAGCATGTAGTAAACAACTTGTCTTTTTTCAAAGTTCTGCTCCACAAAAAAGAAGGTAGAGCCAGTAACCAGCCATTGAATCCCGAAATATTTTACGAGGCACTTAAAACGTCTATTGAAACAAGACTCTTTGATGAAAAAGACGTTGAGTTAGCTGAAACTTTAAAAATTATGGACACAAAAATTCCCAATAACGTTTGGGGAAAACGAAGTGAGGAAACTTGCTTCCAGATTTAAAATTAACGAAAGGTTTCCGGGAATATATCTACTTCAGAGCATTACCAGAAAGCAAGCCTCATATCTCTAGAGCAATTAATCAATTCGATTGCCATTTCGTCGAGTGAATAGGAAAGAGGATTCTCTCAGATGAAATTAATCATAACACCATTAAGATCTTCACTCAACATTACAACAGTTTCTGACCTGTGGTTTATGAAAAATAATGGACCCACAGTCGCCGATAAGCGCTGCCACGCATTTTTCATATTTTTTTTTTTTTTCAATTTGAGATATTGTAATAGGCACGGACTGCCCCTGGGGAGAAGTACTATCAACCATCCTTTGGTCAGTCCTAGTGGACGAACACATAAAAAGGCTAATATCGTCGTAAGAGGCAAGTTTGCAGGTACAATATTGGAGCGCACACAAATCATTCTAAACATTGTTGACGAGTGGTGCAGAGAGGAACTAACAGTTAACCCTCACAAAACCACAATAGTTAACGAAAAGTACTGACAGGACTAAAGTCGCCATTTGCTCAAGAGGTCAAATACTTGGGAGTTATCTTCGATCACAAGTTAACATGGAATCAACACTTGCAGAAAGTCACCCAGAAGAGCACAACATCCTTTAACTTATGTCGAAGGTTGTGTGGAAAAAATTGAAGACTACAACTAAAAATGTTCCTATGGCTATATCCCAGAGGCATAAGGCCAATGAAAACCTACGGGTCGATGGTATGATTGTCAAAAACTCGGCAATCTGGAATTATTCGACAGCTCTACTGTAATCAAAAGCAAGCATGCCTGAGTACCATGGGAGCCATGAGAACTACTCCAACAGCAGCTCTAGAAGTAATTCTAGACAAGAATCTCACTGAACTTAAGTGAACATGCGACAGTATTCCAGGCAGAAATAGCAGCAATACATCACTGCACAAAAGAGGTATTAGGATATAAGGTAAATGGAAAAATCATTGTCATATACTCAGAAAGTTGAGCGAAGTTAAAAATACTCAGTTCTATGAAGGTACACTGAAAGCTTGTATGGGACTATATGGTAGCTCTAACAGAGCTCAGTAGTCAAAAAAGACTAAACTTAGTTCAGGTACCAGGGCATAAGGGCAACGAAGAAGCTGATTTACTAGCTCAAGAAGCAACCTCAAAGGCTCTCATTGGCCCAAAACTCTTCTAGTGTGCTGTCATATAGACGGCTATCAGAACATGCTCAAAGCAGTGGATGTTTGAAAAATCTCAGGAACGGGGAAAAAATTTACCAGGACAGAGACAGGTTAAAGAGTTCTTAAAAGGACCATCGCCTTAACTCGCCGAGCATCTACTAAGCCATAATAGGAAAAATACTACAGTACTAGTAGGTCTATTAACGGGGCATTGTAGGCTTAACAAACATGTATAATATCGGTCTGACAGAAGAGACTTTGTGCCGATTCTGTCAGGAAGAGGAGAAAACTGCAGAACACGTATTGTGCTACTGCGAAGATCTATCAATACTGAGATTCCTTACACCTGGAGAAGAAAAACTAAGGGCAACTAGCTACGCCGCAGAACTACTTAAAGGATAGCCATATTAGATCCGAAATAGATAAAGGGATGGTCCACAATCCTAACAAAATCTAATCTAATCTATTGTAACATAATTTGTGTTTAAGTTAATAATAAAATAAATAAAAATTAGTGTTTTTCCTTTTTTGCTTGACCGGTGCGGCGCCATTTCAATTGAATTCCCGCGCTCGTCTGAGGGGTTTCATCATCCTCTGGAAATCCTTTAAGAACTTAATGCGCTCATGGACTATTGCTGATTTCTCACACAATAAATACCTTACGATTGTCTTCTTTGTTAAATTTAAATCCGATATGTTTAAAGTTTTCCATAGTTTGGTTCTTCCTACATTTACAATTATTCTTTTATTTTTAATTTTTCCTGAATTGTATCTAAATTTACATATTTTTGGATGCTCTTATATTATAAATGAGATCATGAATTTTAAATGTCATTCCATCGGGAAGACGCTCAGTTCTGGTTTTCCAGTACTTTCTAAAATGTTAACCTGATACCTGGTGATACCTAGTTGTTCCCTATAGCTTTTTCGAGTACCTGAAACCTGAAGCATTTGTATTAAGAGTCCACTATACTTAAAATAATTAAAAAACATTTTTAATAATTTTTGACAAGTTTTTTTTGAAATTTCTGTAGAAATAGTCGATTTCAACATTGTCTTAAACTAAATAACCTATAATATTTTCTGTTTTTCTGCTTTTTCTTAAATAGGTCTGCGCTTTATTCCTCTTTAATTAAACATCAGTGTAAACCAAAGATGATGTAAACTTAATGAATGAACTATATTTATTTATTATAAGCGAATGAGTGGTAATGATATGCAACCATATTAAACCAACTTTCGATAGAACACAATCTTCGTATGGGCGCCAGTCTCCAGGTTTTAATTTCAGATTAAAATAACTAATATTACTACAGTGA
Organism: Psylliodes chrysocephalus; assembly: GCA_927349885.1. Lineage (NCBI taxonomy): Eukaryota > Metazoa > Arthropoda > Insecta > Coleoptera > Chrysomelidae > Psylliodes > Psylliodes chrysocephalus. Next base: position 48,837,216 of record OV651815.1, on the reverse strand, counting down.
TAAAGTACCGTGATATAACGAGAAAGTTAATAATAAAGAAACTTCAATTAGGCAATAGATTCTGTTTTCGTACCAATCTTTATCAACACCATTAAAATAGTAATAGATTTTCACGCTAAATTCGTCGAAGTTAATTATGTAAAAATGTCGACTATTTTTAACAAGTTGTTTACCATTCGTGGATATAATTTCAGCAATAAATAATAGTTTTATATTCTCTTGCATCATTAAACGGCAGTCAATTCGAGAAATCACCTATAGCCCATATTTTTAGAACAAACCCAGAAACTATTAACAGAACGAATATTAATCCGGAAATAATAAATACATTTTGCACTCGGTTTACATAACACTGTATATATCCTGTATAGCAATATTTATTTTATATTATCTTACAGGGATATTCCAGGAAATGTTGGATTCTTCAAAGAAAAAAATATTTAGAAATAATCTACAAAATATTTTAACCAAATTAAAACGGTATGTCTAAAAGAAGTAGCCACCGAAATAAAAGAAAATATTTACTCGAAAAAAGCACCAGGATTTAATCTAATGACCAGAGAGATTCCAGAACAACCTGTCCAGGAAAGTCATACTTAAACTGACTTTCCTTATTAAAATACCTCAATTAATTGAATTACGAATATACATATAAAAAGTGAGCTGAAATCTATTAAGGTCATCTTGTGCTTTGGTCAGTTTGGTCAATCGCAACATGATAGTGTGGACTCCTGGAAACATGCATAACCTCTCAATGGGTCTCCCTGGATGTTCCCAGTACACTTACTAAAATACCCCTGATCTTCTTGAGTGGCATATCCTGGCATTGCTTCGGGAGAGCGAAGATTTAGTTGTTTTAGACCCCTATTTTTTCGGCTAGTGCTCTGACGTTTTTCTCTTTTATGTCTATGATTCGTTTTGCTAATGCTATTCTAATTTTCCTTCTTTGTCCTTCTTGTTTAGTATTTTTTCTGGTGCGCTCTGGCCTTTACTGGTTGCTACTTCAGTTCTATCATTTCTTTATCTGTCGCACTCGAAAAAAGTGTGCCTGATGGGTAGTGATCTAATTAGCTCCTATTTACATGGTCGCCAACAGATGGTTGTGATTGATGACAAGTATGATTATGCAGGTCTTAAATCCGGTGAAGACCTATCCTTCTATGTGGTTACCCAGACGACAATGTCCTGTCATCAGTCTCGTAAATATGCGTATATGTTTCCTACTCCATTTCCGGTTCTGATAAGGGGCGTTCATAGAAGGGTTGAAAGTAAACGCCTTCGAATGAGTTAGACCTAAGGTGTTCCTCCAGTTTATGAGTGTTGCACCCTCCGTCCTTTTTGAGATAATTCATTTAGCAGTGCTCTTTGCAATGCCCAGGAATGGTTCTGGTCCAATGAACTCAGATTCGATTCGTTTTTTAACAAGCGCGTCGGCTTTTTTATTGTTCTCCACACCGCCCTATCCCGGAACCCAGATCAAGGTAACTTTGTTCCGGGCACCGAGAAACTTTAGGGTATTTATACAGTTTCAAACCAGCTTCGGTCAACTTTATTGGAGCTCAAGGCCTTGAGGGCTGCCTAAATATCCGAAAAGATCTTAATATTCTTGTTTGTTAAAAGAAAATTATTCAACTCTCTTGCTCCTCATTCATAGCAATTATTTCTGCTTGGAAGATCGTATCCAGATAGCCTAGGTTTATTGATGTCAACTCTTCTGACCAAATACTCCCGCTTTAAATCCTTCTTCAGTTTTAGAGCCGTTCGTATGCAGCGCATAGGCCGCCTGAGAGAGCGTTTTATCCCCCCCTGTTCCATACGTCTCTCTTCTGGAATGAGGACGCTGTATGGCTTTTTTGTGTACTATCGCAGAACTAGCGAGTCTGAGACCATTCCAAGGAAGTTATTAATATCACTTATCATCTTCGTCTTGTCTCATCGAATTTCTTCATTTCATTGACTACCCACTTTCAGGAGTCTATAAGAGACCTTTCCAGCAAAATGTGTAGGGGCGTTGGGTCCAGCATAGTCTACATGGCTCTCGTCAGTGTAGGTGACATTGCCCCAGTGATGGCGAGGCTTTGCTCTAGCCGACCGTTGAAGTCCTTTGTCCCACCAGACGATTGAGCCCTACATAACAATGGGTTTTATCACTGTTTGGTAAATTCAGTAGATCATTTGAGGACTGATCCTCCATGTTTTGCGGCATGTCCTTCTCAGGGTACAGAGGGATAATCTGGCTTTGTTGATGGTTTTTTCCAATTGGGGTTCCAGGTGAGTTTCTTACCTAGGATAATCACCAGATATTTCACTTCCTTCGCAAAGGGAATGGTTTTTCCGGCCAAGGTAGATTGTAGAAGCTTGTTGAGCTTCCTTCTCTTGGTGAAGGGGATGATAACAGTTTTCTCGGGGTTAACATATATCTGCTCCCTCTGACATCATCTGTTGAGCGTATTTAGGGCTTGTTAAAGGATACTGGAGATCACCTCTTCGTAATTCCCCCTAATTATGATAACTAGATCGTCCGCATAGCATTGGAAATCTACCCCTTGCCGAGAGAGATCGGCTAGCAGATTATCCACCAGAATGGTCTACAGTAGGGGTGAAATCACGGCGCCTTGTGGATATCCTCTGGCAGGCCTAAAAGTGACTCTCTCTCCCTGAAATGATCAAATGATGTTCCGGTTTGCAAGCATGCTTTTGATCCAGTTAGGTCAGTTTGTCGATCCCTCTTCTTTAAATAGAAGCAAACAGAGGCTGAAAAGGGCGTTATTGAACGCGCCTATGTCTAGAAAGACTCCCAGTGCAATCTCCCCGTATTTTAGGGAATGACAGATTTAGCCTACCAGATTGTGAAGTGCATGATCTTTCGATTTAGTAAGCGGAGTTTATCGGGCATACCCGAAGGCGTCCTTCTCTAATATGTTTATCTAGAAATATTTCTACTGTTTTCAAAAGAAAGTATGTTAGATTGGACGGTAGGAGCTTGGTAGGGAGGTATTTACTCTATCACCCTTGTGTATATTTACAATATTCACCATCGTCCAACATAGCGGGATATAGCTCCACGCCAGGCTTTTTCTAAACAGCCTCCCAAGGAGGGGTAGCAAGGGTCCTGTTCTTTTTAAAAAGGGTAGGAAATATACCATCCTATCTAGGAGATTTGAAAGAAAAGAATGAATTCATCGCCCACTTGATTGTGCTTAGAGAGACAACTTGTGCAACGTAGTTCCAGTCCTCCTTCTTCCTAGAAAGAAGGGGTACAACTTGCCTGTCCTCCATAATTCAATTACCTGGGAAGTGTTTCTGTAAAAGAATCTCCTTTCCTTGCCGTAGTAATTTAATTATGAGAGTAGGTATCTACTTATTATAAACAAAAAGAATCTATAATACTTTGAGTTCTTTGTTGGATAAATGAAGTTATCTCTAGGCGGAAGCTGGTTATAGTTATGTATCTGTATCTCTGTATCTGTAATATGTAGAGGATGGGTTACTCCATGGCACTTATGCCGCACTAGGCACATTGTGTATTCTCCTAAGATGATAGCCCGTGAACCAGTTTACAGATTTAATGTAGCTGACAACGTAGCCAAGAGGTGCGTCCCTTATATCGGCCGGTATTAGCCGATACAGTTAAGTATATTATTTTTCAAGATTACTTAGTTTTTACCCTTAATACAAGAAAATAAATAATTTAAAAATATTAAAGAAATAGTAGGATATTATGGTTGTGAAAATCATTTCTGAGTATATTTGATACATGGAAATCGGTTTCAATTAATTAAAAACAATTTTAATAATGCAATTCTTCATTTAAACTTTTACTAAATGAATCACACCATATTACATATGTAAAGATATTTAAAACAAAATTGTTTGTTTTAAATATTTTATTGTAGACACATCTTAGGATCACTGAACCTTAAACTATGAGTTTATCTTTCTAATATTACGTGTGTCACCTATACTAGTTTAACATTACCCTGTATGTTACTATTTATTTTGTTTTTGCTTTTACGCTTGAAGTCGATAGTAGGCTATTTAAAATATTAAGTTACGAAACCGTCTAGCAAGTCTGAGAGTCTATCGTTCACTCCCAATTTTGACGGCTAATTGAATGTGAGGAATTTTCCTTTATTTTTATTTATATAATTTTTAATTTTAGTACGAACTGACTGATCTAGATCTTTGGATCTAGATCAATAAGCCATGTACCTAGACGTATCGACTCTGTTACATCATAGTTAAAAACAATGTATGCAAGATATTATTAGAGAATAAATACAACATAAATATCATAGAAAGAAGTTACCTTTAGATGGCAACAGAATTTAGACATTTGAAATATATTGGAATATATCCATTAAGGGGGACACTATATATGACAAATGAATGGATGGATTTTGTTAAAAATTTGTAAGAATAGCAAACAGGTTGTGGTATTTCTATCTAAAATATTTGGACAGTTTTATTATTTCCGCTTATATCGGAAGCAGATGTTAACATATAAAAAAAATAGCTAAAATTTGTAATTTTAAAATATATTTAAAAAACAATATTGCGGGTTTTAAAATAATATTTATTTCTGGCCAAATTTAGAAAAAATTTTGGAAGTTTCTTAAGTGAATTATAATGAAAAATGTAGTGATTAACTACATGACATTAAAAGATATTTTGTTAAATGGGGTTAGAAAAGACATCAATATTTTCAATTTTTTAAATGGATATAATATTTTTTTATTTTATCAAATTCTAGGACCACAATAAATAAATGAAGTTCGTGCTTATTTCTCTGTTCTCATCTTGGAAGATTTTTGATAAAAAACATTATATTTAAATAACAATTTTCAGAATACTTAAATATAATAATTTTGCGTCTTAAAAGATATTTGAAAACGCGAGAAAATTAAAATCATCGAGCAATTAACATTTTTTTTTAGCAATTGATTGGGGCTGCATCAAATGGAATCTTGGCATACTCTTTCTTGACAATCTTGGCAATCTTCTTATTGGTTAATGTATCTTGATATACGTTTCGTTTAATATAGCCACCCTCCTCCATATAAAATCTAGAGGTATGAAGGTGTGAGGTAAGAAGATCTTGGCGACCAAACTAAAGATCATCGATTGGCTAATCATCGATAAAAAAGTAATACAATTTTGAAAATATAAAAATTAATAATACCAAATAATAATAAACCCCCATATCCCTAAAGTTAAAACACACCAAAGAAAAATAAAAAGCTGGAAATTCGAGAAAAGAAGAATAAGTGAGATATCGAGACACATGGTTTCGATATTTGAACTCGCGAATTTGAAGTACATTGTATTCCAAATCTTGTCGGCACACACACATTCTCAATTCATCTTTTTACCACCCTTGTGACATCGTGTAAATGGACAATCTGTGTGATTGTTAACTGGAATACATTTCTAAGATCCTTCACTAGTTCACCAGTGTTAAGTTTTCAAGTAGAGTCCGCCGTAAACGTGAAATGAAAGAAAAGTGAAGTGAGAAAAATTGGTTGAGATACCTACCGAAAAACTGAACTTGTGAAAAATACGCGCACATATCTCTAAAGTGATATCGAACCAAAAATTTGAAAAAGCTGAGAATTAAAGCCTTCGAATGGCTCGATATCCCAACTGATAGAGACACGGTCCAAAGGTTCCAGGTTCGATTCCTTGTCAATCCACTCATTTTTTCTTTTCTTTAATTCTCAGATTTTTCAATTTTTTCAATAGATGGACGGATCCTAAAAAAAAATATCAAACACCACTGAACGATTGTTGGGGTAGTTTCCTGTTGAAAGGATTGAGATGCGAATCTATGGGAGCCGCCATCTTATGTTTCCATTCTCGGGTGTAATTCTAATAACCATTTTCTATTTTTGTACTGCGGTAACCGCTGTTATCGTGGGTCACTGAATTATGACATTTAGAGTTATATTTTTGAGTTAAACTTTAATAAAATAGTAATAGATTTGTTATAATTTTAGTAACAATGGCAACACTGAGCCTACTTACACGTATTATCAAATGTACTGCAGAGGCCGTATCGCTTAGTTTGAACAGCCTATAACTATGTTCATCGTTGATACCAGGCCATAGACACCAAATTAGTGATGACGTAATTCTGGTTCCACTGAGAATTACAGTGACAACTTTTTTTGAGTGTGTTTTATTCGTTTTGTTAACCTGAATTATATTGGTTTTAAACTTTTATAAATAGATTTCTAGAGTGGAGGAGAATTAAAAAATATGGAATAATATGTTCTTAAAATGGAATATCATTAAATAATTTTAACTAGTTTTGGCAAAACTGCACAAATCGTATCCAAACTTAGTTCAGGATATCACATTTTTTATCAATAGACCAGTGAACAGTTAAATGCAATGTATGCCGATTCACAAGTTGTTTTATTATTTTCGTAAAATCGAAAGGTATGTCTTAATATTATATATATTATATACGAGCCCTAACAACTATATGTTGGAACAAGAAGTTATTTTACGAATAAAATGCCAGTTTGCCGAAATTCTTTTATTCTATTTTTTTTTAAATGTAAATATAATATTAACAATATTTTTTATGATGTATGGAATTATTTTTACGGGTCAATTATATATTTTATGTTGATTACTATTTAATTACTTGTTTGGCAATCGAAAAATGCTGACAACTAAATATTGGAATAAGTGCTTTTTAACCAATTAAAATAAAATTAAATAAGGCTTAACGTCGCCCTTAGCTCGAATAAGAGCCTGAACTCTATTAGGCATTGTACCAACCAGGCCTTCTCAGAATTCAGGGGTGAAACTATCCCATATTTCTTGCAATTTAGCACGTAGTTGTGGTAAAGTACGCTGAGGATTATTTCTTAGGCCTTGTTTCATTTTGTGCCAAAGTGTCTCTATTGGATTAAGAAGATTCGGGCAGTTAGTGGGATGTGATAAAACTTTAATGTCATGTTCTCCCATCCGTTTTTTTAGTAGATTTAGCCGTATGGCATGAGGCTCCGTCCTGTTGAAAGATAAAATCTCCGGATGGATATAACTTTGCTGCACTTGGTAAAAGCGAATGTTCAAGGATATCTTGATATTTGGCTGCTTTTACTATGCCTTCAATAAAGTGTAAAGTTCCCAACCCTTTGGTCGATATACAACCCCACACCATGATGCCCTGCGGAAACTTTACAGTCCTCTTGAGACAATCCTTATGGAATGCTTCTGTTTTTTCCCGAATCACACGCTTTTGGTAATCTCCCACACAGATATCAAATTTGCTTTCGTCGCTATAGATTATTTGGTCCCAGTTATGTTTGGTCCACGAAAGTTTTGATTTGGCCCAAATGTAACGATTCCTTTTTTGAGTTCAACAATGGTTATTCTTTGGCCTATTCGAATAATTTAAAAATTAGAAAATTTATACCACAAAAAAGAACCTATTAAACATACCTTATAAAAACTAAGACCGCTCTTGTGGATATATTTACGACAGCATTCTCTGGAACCATTTATCCCAGTTTCTCTATTCCACCTTGCGGTGGTGTATTTCTTCTTCCCGACTTACATATTCTAATTAAATGCCTTACACTTCTTTGAGAAACAGCTTTTGGACGGCCTGAGCTTTTACCCCGAACATCAATACTGACAGTTTCACCATATTTCTTAATTATATTAAACACAGTAGTTGTTGCTATATTCAATTGACTGGAAATTTCTCCATTGTTTTCCCTTTATGGTATTGATGAATAATAATTTCTTGCACTTTTGGATCCGTAGGTTTTCCACGTACCATTATTGCATTGTACTCTTAATAAAACTGACAGTTGGTAATTATTAATACTCAAATGAGGCGTGACAATACTGACACTTATTGTTGATAACACACTACTTACTCCTATGTTTCATTTCAAAGCCTCCTTCGCGTTAGGCTGATAAAACTCAAGAAACCTAAGGCAAAGCTAAATATGTCCCAATATTTAGTTGTCAGCATTTTTCGATTGTCAAACAAGTAATTAAATAGTAATCAACAAAAAATATATATTTAAACAATAAAAATAATTCCATACATCATAAAAAATGTTGTTAATTTCATATTTACAATTAAAAAAAAAATAGAATAAAAGAATTTCGTTAAATTGGCATTTTATTCGCAAAATAACTGCTTGTTCCAACATATAGTTGTTAGGGCTCGTATTATATTATATATAAACAAGGGGTGTATCGACTACTAACTTTTTATACAGAACATGTGTTTTAGCATAACATATAAGCTCTTTATTCATGTTTAGCAAATTTAACTAGAGTTAAGAGTTATGTGTGAATCTGTTAGATTAGATTACATTAGATTAGATTAGACGTTGGACATTGTTTGTCCTTGTCCACCACAACCTTTTCAGATCTATTGTTTTATAGTATGTCGTCTAGTTTGGTCTTTTTTATTAGATTTAGTAGCTTTGAAAGTGGCTCCTGCATGTAGTTGTATGCGTTTAGCTTTTCTTCGTCCAACGTTGGAAACCTTATTCTAGCCAGGGCTGCATATTGGCACAGGACGTGGAATGTTGTTCTCTCTTCTTTTTCACAGAACATGCACAAAGTTGCTTCGTCTGCTGGATTGATGACACCCATGTGCCTTTTCCTAAACTCGGTGAAATCGTTGTTTTCGACTTGGGTCCATAGATTCCAGAACCGGCTCCTTCCTTGATTTTTAACCGTCTGTGTATCAGACGAGTTCAGCATGTACGGAAAGTCCCTGTTTCCAGGATTCTCGGGCTGGTATTTGAATTTGAAAATATCTTTCAAATTTGTATGTGGTTATGGCTCTATCAGTAGGCATAGTTAGAATATTATCCCTTTTTACTTGCTAATATAGCCTTGTGTGATCGGCGCTATGTAGTTGGCTTATTGGGTTTTATCCCTATGAATAGCTGACAGGCAAGCCGCTGAATGCCAGTGAGTTGATCTATTGCACTTGCCTGCGCAGTTTTGTTTATTCACGCTACTGGTCATTTTGGGGTTTAGACCCCAGTTTTTCCCACATATTCTTCTACAGCTTACGAGAGCTATTGTAGCTTTGTATAAGTTTTTTGAGATGTTGATTCCACGTCAGCCGTTGGTCAAATATGACTCCTAAGTATTGGGCTTCTGTTACGAATGGGACAACCGTGTTGTTTAGTACTTATGGTCTTAGTCCTGTAAGTACCCGTTTTTTTTTTTGTGAATATTACAACTGTTATTTTTTGTGCGTTAATGGACAATTGTTCATTTTTGCACCAGTTGTTCACTATGTTTAAAGCTGTTTATCTGTTAATAAAAATTAACGTGGCGATGTACCAAATATGTAATGGTGTGGTGTATGCAATTTAAAACCAACAAGTATTGTAATTGAAAGATGACAGGGGTAAACGGTGAATACACTACAAGGAATGCTCAGGTTGGTGCCATGTCGACAGTTTTGGAACAGAAAACATATATATTTTTATTCAACTTTTGTAAAGGAGTTAAAATACGTTCTCCTGATATATTTAATGCAATTCCTTTACGTTGACTGATTCATTTTTTTTTGTAGCATAAAGTAATAATTTTTTTTTATTTTTTCTTTATACATATGTTCCGTATTAGGTACAAAATACAATTTTCTATAGAATATTTTTCTGTGACTCCTGTATAATAAATTTAATATTATGAATAATAAATTATTCTTTTCAAAGGTGTAAAGAACCCACACAAAAAACAAGGGATGTTAAGAAGACATTCTGAATTTAATATGTACAAAAAACAAAACGGTATTCCATATTTGGCTCACGTCCTCTAAGTAGATAACATGCATTAACTATATATTCATTTAGTAACCAATTATATACCTTTAAACTACTTTTTATGACCTTCAAACAATATTTAATAAAAATATAAAAATAGTAGAAACGTATATGTCAAATATTGTTAAAAGTTTGGTTAGAATTAATTGTCAGTGGAACCACAATTACGTCATACTTTTATAGCGTTTAGTGTGAAACAAAAATGGTTGCAATAAATACTCCTGAGTGAAATAAAAATGGCTGCACCCATAGAGTCGCACTTCATCGTATTGACACAACATACACATTGGCATTTTACTCCACTTCAGTTCATTGAGTCCTAGACATTCATTAAAATTGATAGGTGACGTCAGTTTATACACTATCCTGGTTGTACAATTGTACAAAATGTTGTACAATCAGTTATGTGATTGCACTGTCGTAAGTACTTGTGAAAAAAAGCGGAAATGTTGTACATTTTGAAGTTGCTAAATAATAATAAAATCTGGTACATAAAAAGCTTCGTGCTGCTTAAAAAGTCTACGACTCGTTATAATATAGTATGTAGTAAAGTTGATAAAGAAAATGAAATTTACATTTGGCGCCATTCGCAACCAATCGAAATCAGTTTGAAACTGGTTGGACTTTTATCCTTAAAAAAGAAAGAAGGATTTTATGCTTTGGGAAGTGGTAGGCTATGAGCTAGCAGTGAAAAAGAAGAAGATTAATTAGTGGTTATATAATCAAACGTAAAAGTCCACAATTTTGACATTGAAACATAGAACTGAAATTAGGCGAATGGATTTGACAGTTTACAGAAACGTTCCTACAAGGGGAATAAAATTGAGGTTTTTTTGAGTTTGCGCAGTAGGTGCCAAACAAGGTCATAATTTGAAAATATATATATAACAATGTTTTCAGAAAAAAATTAACTGCGGGTTGTACAATACTCGGTTAATCGCTCCAAAAATTGTTTTTAAATGAATAAAACTAACATTTATTTTCAAATCACTTTCACGAATGACAACTGACATGTCTGATAGATACTCACTGCGCAAACTCAAACCTCAATTTTGAATCTCCTTAACGGAACATAAATTTTGAGCAAGAATTAACATCAAATCCATTCGTCTAATTTCAGTTCTGTGCATTGAAAGTTTTACAATTCCAAAATCCCTACGAACAACACTGTTGTTACTGAACTTAGTAAATAATAGCTTATAACACCGCTTTCTTTATGGTGACTTGTCACACTTTCTATTGAAAAAAGCTTGTTATATGATATAATTTCAATTAACAATGCGCACCTAATCTAATATCTGTTAATATTTCTTTCGTAGATCAATGAAGATAGTTATTGGATACGCCTAAAGATGAGTCACGTTCTCTCTAATATTTATTATCCGTGGATAATTTAAAAAATTACTCGTTTAATGAAATATTAAACTCATGTAATTGCGTCTGTCTGGATGAGTAATTCAATAATGAATTACGTAATTACGTGTATATAAATAATTACGCAGGTCGCAGATATATCTTCTCATTCAAAGAATTGTAGAGGTAGATATACTTAATAACATTAATACAAGGTGGTCCATTTAACTTGAGACAGCGCGATATCTCAAAAACGGTAAGTTTTTCAAAAAAAAATTTAAATAAAAGTTGTTAGGCGTTACAGGAGAGATGTAATGATGAACATTTTTTTTACATTGACAACTTTTTGAAGGTTTTTTCAAGGTTAACTCTCTTTTTTAAATGGAAATATAGATTTTTAATTTCAGAATCTTGTTATATGTAAAAAAGCAAATACGTTTTGTTTAAAGAAATTTTTCATAGAATTGCATCTTCAGTAGATAAAAAATAAAATACCATTTTTTTTTCAAAATTTTATAATAATTAAATGGTTTACTAAAAATATTTTTCATCTTACAAAAAATTAAATAACAATTATATCAAACAACAAAAAAAAATTGATGTAACAAATGCTCAAAATGATGACCATCAACTTCAACACATTTATTAATTCTTCTTATGAAGCTTTCGTGACACTGAATAAGAGTTTCTCTGTTAAAAGCTCTACAAGCATTTCTTATGCATTGCATCATATTTTCCGGGGTTGTAGAAACTTCTTGATAAACTATTTGTTTAAGATGGCCCCATAAGTAGAAATCACAAGGCGTTAGATCAGGTGATCTAGCAGGCCACGCAACAGGGCCACCTCTTCCTATCCATCGATTGGATCTGGCAAATGTTGTAGAAAGTCCCGATATTTTGGCCCATTTAATATTCCTTCAATAAAATTTGGATCAATCAACATGTCTCCAATAATTCCGCACCACACATTCACGTACCAAGGGCGCTGATGTTCTATTTCTCTGAATCATCGCGGATTTTCCACAATCCAATAATGCATGTTATGACGATTCACCTCTCCATGGTTTGTAAATGTGGATTCGTCGGAAAATAACACAAAGGAAAAAATTCCTATTTATGTGTATTTGATTTCGTACCCACTCACAAAATATCACTCGATTTTCAAAATCATTACCATGAAGTTCCTCATGTAACGAAATATGATATGGATAAAATTTGTGCCGCTTTAATATTCTTAGAATACTGGTTTTAGGAATTCCAGAATCTTGAGAATGTTTTCAAGAAGAAACATGCGGATTCACAGCAACAGCTGCTAATACTGCGATTTCATTATTTTCACCAGTAACCGTGACTCATGTTCTTTTTTTCGGCTGTACACATCCAGTCTCTATAAACTGCTTTACAACACAGTAAAAAGATGCCATTTCTATCAGGAAAACGGTCTGCATACAAAGCAACGGCATCCACAACACTTCTTCCACATTCACCATAAAGCAATATTATTTCAACTTTTTGGGCGATCGAAAGATATTCCATATTGGTTACACAATTTACAAGTTAATAATGACTACAGAATTGTACGTTAATAACGAAACAAAGTCTCTTCAGCTACTGCTCCTTTATCTCAGTAAAACTGTTTGAAATAAAAAACTCCAACCGATTACTGAATAATTCTGGTTTATTTCAAAGGTGATAACATTATTTACGTTTTTTGTAGGAAGAAATTCATTTGTTGCAAACCATGAATTATTAAAAAATTAGAAAAATAGTTAATATTTTATTTTTTATCTGCTTAAGTTGCAATCGTATAAAAAAACTTTGTAAACGAAAATTATTTGCTTTTTCCACGGAACCAGATTCTAAAATAAAAAATCTTTATTTCCATTTAAAAAAAGAGAAAAAAACCTTCAAAAAGTTGTCAATGTAAAAAAAAATTTCATCATTACATCTCCCCCGTAACGCCTAACAACTTTTATTAAAACTTACCGTTTTTGAGATATCGCGCTGTCTCAAGTTAAATGGACCACCCTGTATAATGTAATGCTAAACATATTAATGAGAATAAAAAATTCTAAAATGGCATAAAATTTTGCCAATACGCATAAACATTCTGAACAATGAGTCATAAAGATGAAAAATTAGATTGATTACACTTTAAAAAAATATTTGGGGAAACTTTGGAAAAGTTTAATTTTAAAGAATACCTTTTGTAACAAAAATTTTTGTAATCAATGTAGTCTCAATGATACACTCTAGTATACATTTATTCGTTCCATCCTATAAAAATATTAGGACATTAAAGTATCCTACAAAAAGTGTTTTACACCAGATGTAGAATCTGTTTTAATAGAAAAAAATCATAATTTTATTAGGGCTATAAATTATTGTATGATTCAAGATTCAATTAAGTTATCTTATATTTTTTTTAGTACTCTTTTAAAGTACACTCTTAATTAAATTTATTATCTTAATATTATTATAACGTATGTCCCAATAGTGTTGGTAATTTCAATGTGAAATGTAGAATTCTACATTCATCCAGCAGAGAATTTAATTTCGTTAAATCTGTAGGCTTTCTCACGAGCTAGGAGGTGCCTATCTTCCCAGGAGTATGCACAATGGGCCTAATGAGGCCTAAGTGCCGTGGGGTAATCCACCCTTCACACATTAAAGATACAGAGATGGGTGTTTCTTCAATGAAGAAAGCGGACTGTATGTGAATGAAATGAAACCCACCATTGCAAACTATCCTTATATATATTAACGTATTTACAGTTATAATGAAAAGGTACAATTTTTAGAGTCTGACATTAAGACTTACATACGTTAACACCGGGCCACTTCTTAATCGGTTCTTCGTTAGCATCGCTACCCCAAGAAGATATGAGAGAGGTCAGGATAGGATATAAGGACCGATACAAATTAGTTCTTCGCATCAACCAAGATTTCTGGCAAAAATGGTCCAGAGAGTATTTAACACGTCTTCAACAGCGAAGTAAGTGGAGGTTGTCTAAGGAGCCCATACGTGTAGGAGAACTAGTCATCATAAAAGAAGACAATTTACCGCCACTTAAATGGGAAATGGGCCGAATAGTCACGCTACATCCAGGAAATGATGGTCAGTGCCGGGTGGTAACCGTGAAAACTTCACATGGCTTGTTAAAACGAGCAGTTACTAGAATCTGTGTTTTGCCGATAGACCCGGAAGAGGATAGTTAGTTTAAACTGTTAATCAAGTTCTTAGTTTATGTATTTGGTTTTGAAAGGCAGAGCTTTCAAGGGGGGCGGCATGTTGGGGTTGAACCCTTTAATAATGTATTAGGCGCCGCTCGTCCTTAAAAACCCTAGTTACGAAGAAGTTGACATTATTATTAATTAGATTGTCAGACTCTAAAAATTGTACTTTTTCATTATAACTGTAAATACGTTAATATATACAAGGATAGTTTCCAATGGTGGGTTTCATTTCATTCAAATACAGTCCGCTTTCTTCAATAACCAATAATTGGATTTAGAAAACACAACCTCACTTTACCCCTTTCTTACTATCTGGGCTAGGGAGATAAGGATGGTAAATTTTAAACGCTATACAGGGCGTTATTTTGATCCGATTCAAATGAAATTTGGGCATCAGGGAATAGTCTCTAAGAAATAAGACTGACCTGAAATAGAAATTAAAGGAAAAAAATTATGTAGAGGTCAAAGAGGGCAAGACTTTTGGTACTACTTACGCCATCCATCTTTTTAAAAGTCGGCAAAAGTAAAAATCTGAGGATATTCAAAAAATCCGTATTTGCTCATTCCTCTTCAAGATCCCCAAGTCACCCGAGAGTAACCTCTAAATACGCCATTTAAATTTATAATTCGAAAATAAAATTCCGTGTTCAAACACGGAATTCTTTGTTTGAACACACAAATTCCGTGTTTGAACAGGAAATTATGTGTTCGAATACGCAATTCCGTGTACGAACAAGAAATTCCGTGTTCAAACACGGAAATAAAAAAAAAATAAATAAAAGTGTGGTCCTTCTACGCTGTCTTGGGTACATATTTTGTTACTTTATTATTATATTGTTTATCAAAGTAACAAAATTTTACGTGAAAGTAATCAGTTCTTTTATTTGAATTTGACTTTTAAATAAAATATTATTTACTAAAACGCTTCAAATGCGCACTGTGTAGGTATACTTAAATTAAAAAAATGCCACGGTCTAGAATAAATTTAAATTACACATAGTTATGAGTTATAAGAAACTAGAAACCTGTTGCTATTTTGAATTCCATTCCATTTTAAACGGTGACGTCATTATTTATAACTATCGGCTCTCAATTCCTTGACACCTACAACGGTGTATGTAGATTTTTTGTTTGCTTTGACCATTGTGGAGGTCAGATTTACCATATACGCACCTTGAAAAGAAAACAGACCGACCGACATGAGATTTGTAGTATTATTGCCTCATCTTTTGTTGTGGAAATGTTGACAAATATTTCGAATAAACAAAATTCGCCCACTCGTCTTTAAAGGCATCTACTAGGTAATAGCCTGCGGTTCATACCGTAGATTTCATACTAATAGGATGTGAGTCCTATTCTTTGTGCGTTAAAAAATAAACTATTCCATTTTTAAAACATTAAATATTTGTATTCTTTGAAATTCTAATATTACATTTGAAATTTTCTGTTATTTTCGTTGAATTTTAAAAGATATTTTTAGTTTCAGTTCGACCCTGACTAAAAATATATAACTACTACATTACAAGGAAGTCACTGAAATTATTGCAGTTAAAAAAATAATGGTCCATATGACACAAAAGTTACAATGTATCAAATTAAAATTTGTCGGCAACCTTTATACGATAGTGCGCCACTTTTAAAAGAAATAAATTTAGAAGGTCTATACAGTCAAAAACAAAACAAAAAAAAAAAACAAAAACGGGCAATTTCATTAAAATTTTATAATTTTATTCGGTTAAACATTGAATCAACTCAAAATTTGAACTTTCAGGGAATAATCCATTTCAAATCTGCTTTATTTTAACTCTAAGTTCTGGTAATGTTTTTTGATACCTGTTTCGTTTTATGCAACGACGAAAAACTACTAGACTAATTTTGTTTACAAAAATCGAATTGCAAACATTCACAATGTCATTCACGTTGTCTTACAAATTATTATGAGATAGTATTGAAGAGTATTTTTACAAGGATTGTTTATGGATATAGTTCGGTATTGACTATACATAAGGTTCTAAAGCTCAACTGCTATCTACGAGAACTGTAGATACACAGATAGGGCAGGACACCATCTCCATCTGCACAACCAGAGGATGTTCACAAGGAGGAGTTCTATCCCCACTAATGTAGAGCTTAACCGTAGACGAACTTCTATACATACATACCCTGTCAAGGTTAGGTATGCTGGCGGCAAGTTTAGAAATAAAACTTAATCTCAAAACCGTTAAATTAGACGGGATAGATATAGAATGCAAAAATGAGGTTATATATCTAGGCCTAACCCTGGACAACAAACTTCTCTGGAAAACACATGATAAGGAAGTAGTAAATAAGGCCACAAAAGCTCTAATGGTATGCAGAAATATTGCGGGTAAACGATGTACACTGCTATGGATGTATACTGCAATAGTGAGACCAATCATCACTTACGGGGATATAGCATTGAGTAACAGAACTAGTTCAGCTACTACGAGAGCTAATAACTTAAAAGTACAAAGACTAGTCTGTGTTTGCATCACCGGTGCAATGAGAACCTGCTCTATGGCCGCAATAGAGGTGATCTTAAACCTCACACCACTCTACATTTAATGATAGAGAATGTGGCAAAAAGAACACGATATAGAATGATCAGGAACGGTGTAATCAGGCGAAAGTCTACTTGCTTCAGGATCAAAGATACCTTGGATATGCCCCAGGATGAAATGATAAAGAAGTACAGTTTTGTGAAAAACTATCGTAGACAAAAGATTATTACCATGTCCGATAGGCAAGCAGCCATCAAAGCGCTGAGCTCTTACGTAATCAGCTCAAAAATGGTCTGGAGATGCCTAGAACAATTTACTGAGCTAGGCGAGAAAAAATAGAGTTACTCTCACTTGGATCCCGGAATATAACGGGGTACAGGGTAACGAGATTGCAAATAATCTTGCAAGGAAAGAGGCTCAAACACCCTTTGTAGGACCTAAGCCGTTCTGCGGTATCAGCAGTAACTTAATTTTAGGAGAGATTTCAAAAGAATTGGGCAGTAGAAGAACCGATAATTGGAAAAATCGCTTGGGGCTAAGACAGGCCAAGATACTTCTGGGTGAATATAACCAGAAAAGATCGGAAGCCTGCATCTGCCTGAGCAAGAACAGGCTACGTATTGTAAAAGGGACCCTTACAGCTTAGCACTCCAGAATCAAAGGGCACTTTATCTAGGAGGACATCAAATAAAAGAGGGAGATTTACCTAACTTGAACCCACTCCAAATCCTACACTTCCTTGAGAAGATAGGATTGGTTGATTTTGATTTTTTAAATAAATCAAAGTAGTTTCACCTGCCGTAAAAATCGTTTACAGAATAGGCCTAAGAACTGAACTTTGTGAGAATTAGTAATTTAATTTAAATTCAGATGTTGAGATTATAATTGACAGCTTGATGTCGTTCACATTCGATAAGTATTATTGTTTTAGAGGTTTTCCTGTGTTACCATAGGCCCTAATATTCTGGTTTTTTTAATCAGATTATTTTTCAATAAAATCATTAAGCTTAATTTGTGCTGGTCTCAATTTTTTGTGACTACATAATGAAGAAGTTGTAGTAATTATTCTAGAAACATACATTTTTCTAAAAGTAAAAAGGGTCACAAACAAAATAAATGTGTTGAACCAATAATAGTGGGACAAAAATAATATATTTTTAATGTATACAAAATTTTGTGGGTCAAGGGATCATAACTAGGGCTTGGAGATTATCAAAATAAATAATCGATTTTAAAACATTTAAAATAATCGATTATTCGACATAACAAATAAAATAATTGAAAACAATAGATTAATCAAAAATAATCGATTAATTGTTAATAATTCTAAAATAATTGATTAATCGTAAATAATAGTAAATAATCGTAGATAATCGTAAATAATCATAAATAATCGTAAATAATCGTAAATAATCGTAAATAATCGTAAATAATCGTAAATAATCGTAAATAATCGTAAATAATCGTAAATAATCGTAAATAATCGTAAATAATCGTAAATAATTGTAAATAATCGTAAATAATCGTAAATAATCGTAAATAATCGTAGATAATCGTAAATAATCGTAAATAATCGTAAATAATCGTAAATAATCGTAAATAATCGTAAATAATCGTAAATAATCGTAAATAATCGTAAATAATCGTAAATAATCGTAAATAATCGTAAATAATCGTAAATAATCGTAAATAATCGTAAATAATCGTAAATAATCGTAAATAATCGTAAATAATCGTAAATAATCGTAAATAATCGTAAATAATCGTAAATAATCGTAAATAATCGTAAATAATCGTAAATAATCGTAAATAATCGTAAATAATCGTAAATAATCGTAAATAATCGTAAATAATCGTAAATAATCGTAAATAATCGTAAATAATCGTAAATAATCGTAAATAATCGTAAATAATCGTAAATAATCGTAAATAATCGTAAATAATCGTAAATAATCGTAAATAATCGTAAATAATCGTGAATAATCGTAAATAATCGTAAATAATCGTAAATAATCGTAAATATTCGTAAATAATCGTAAATAATCGTAAATAATCGTAAATAATCGTAAATATTCGTAAATAATCGTAAATAATCGTAAATAATCGTAAATAGTCGTAAACAATCGTAAATAATCGTAAATAATCGTAAATAATCGTAAATAATCGTAAATAATCGTAAATAATCGTAAATAATCGTAAATAATCGTAAATAATCGTAAATAATCGTAAATAATCGTAAATAATCGTAAATAATCGTAAATAATCGTAAATAATCGTACATAATCGTAAATAATCGTAAATAATCGTACATAATCGTAAATAATCGTAAATAATCGTAAATAATCGTAAATAATCGTAAATAATCGTAAATAATCGTAAATAATCGTAAATAATCGTAAATAATCGTAAATAATCGTAAATAATCGTAAATAATCGTAAATAATCGTAATTAATCGTAATTAATCGTAAATACTCGTAAATAATCGTAAATAATCGTAAATAATCGTAAATAATCGTAAATAATCGTAAATAATCGTAAATAATCGTAAATAATCGTAAATAATCCTAAATAATCGTAAATCATTATAAATAATCGTAAATAATCGTAAATAATCGTAAGTAATCGAATAATCGAAAATAAAAGATTAGTAAAAAATAATCGAGTTATCGAAAATAATCGATTATTAGAAAATAATCGATTAATCGAAAATAATCGAACAATAGAAAATATTCGATTAATAGATTAATATAAAATAATCGATTAATCGAAAATATTCGATTTAAAAAAAAAAATAATCAATTATTTTGCCCACCCCTAATCATGGCCCCATAAAATAGTTATGGGGTGCACTGTTTCCGCAATTTCTTTTTTTGCAAAGTTGCTAATAAGAGGTATATTTTCATGAACAATTGTTTAACAGTTTTCGACTTATTGGAAAAATCGATTTTCATTTTGTTACTTTAAATGACTACAACTTCGAAACACTATATGTTTTTGGTACAATATTTATATCGCACGATAACTTAGCTAATTAATTTTACCAAATACTAGTTTGTACAGTAAATTTTTTCTACGACCCACCAACGAAAATTTACAAATAATAAAAATATTTTAGGTTATTAAGACAAAATAACTAATTTTAAAATAATTTATGACTTTTTATAATTTTTTAAATAAAACAAAAAAAGTTCATTTTATTTTTCCCAATCCGAGAATCAAACTCGAGTCTTTAGCATGGAAGGCAAGAACGCTAACAACAGTACCACCTATTCTTTTATTTTAGTTGCTTTAATACTCGTAATTAAATTGACTTTATATAGTTTTATTTAAATTAACAAATTATTTATTATAATATATAAAAACAGAAATACTATTATTTATCGATTCTACACAAGAATAACCCATTTTAATGTATGTTTAATCTCAATAACTAAAAAATATGCTGACAATTAGTTTGACAAAATTGTTATTTATTTTAAATTTTAAAAATAATAGCAGTCGGTTGGTCAAAATATGAACGGTGATTGGTGGATTTCATTTTTTTGCAGTATTTTCAGTACCTAGAATGGATTAAAAATACATTCGTTCAGTTGAAGGCAATAGCATACTTTTTCGTTTTGCAATCTGTGCGTACCTAGATAAGCTAATATTCATGTGGGGGTAGAAAATTTTTTTGTCTTACATCCCAAACCGGGAGCATTTAGCTACTATAGAAAATTTAATTTAATTTGAAAAAAACCACCTGTTCTACAAAAGTATCGTAAGAGACAAATTATTTTGGCGCTTTTTGTCAATAAGACTGATTTTTCATTTAAAAAAAAAAAAGACAGAAATTTCGTAAGATATAAAAATGGCTTTTTTGTCTTAAATGTACTACCCGGAAACTATGTATTCGTAAGACAAAATATTTGAGGGTATAGTCAAGAATTTTTGAAAAGGGCCCATATTTACGTCATAAATTAATAGAATAAGAAAAAAAATCTCGTTTTGTGTGGAACTGAACATCTTCGTAAGAGAAAATATTCATGGAATTTTGTTCGTGAGACAGATTTTAAATTTCATAAAGAAATTTAAAATTCTAAAAACAAAAAGAAGTTTAAGTTTAAATGATTCTGATAACGAATAAGAAAAAGACTAAATGTAATAATTTTTTTTATTTTTCTAGAAAACTTGTAGTTTACATTTTGTTTTATTATCTGACCGTATATTTTATATAAATTTATATTTTAAATAAGTAAGAAAACAGGTTTATCTACTTTTTAAATTTAACCATGTCTCCTTAGTGTACTACCTAAATTTACCTAACAAACTCAAGAGCAAACCGAACCTCATGCGAAACCAAAAATCTTTTGAGGATTTTCTAACAAAAAATTGTATTTATATGCGCACCACTGGGAATACTTCGCGATGTTAGCTGTCTTGAGAATATTAAGAGCTTTAAGAACTACTTTAAAAACTAGATATTTATTAAAACAAAAAGCAGCAATTTTTCATGGATTTAATGCTGAATAATGTATATTTTTTTTATATCTTTTAAAATTATAAAAATAAATATTTTCGAAGGTTGGTAAAAAATTAAAGGTTTGTTCACCCAAGTTTTGTTATTATTGGTATTTCGCTAAAATCAGAATAAAAATAAAGGCTCAGAATTAATTATAAATTAGAGATTAGGTTTTTATAAAATAAACAATATTTTATTTGTACGACTATCATGAAAAACCGAACAAGTGCGAGTCAGACTCGCACTTAAAGGGTTCTGTACCATCATATAGGATTTAATACTATACAGGGTGTCCCGACATTAAACGGTCATATTTTAACAGCATAATCTACATCCTAAAATAGTAGTAAAAGTTTATATAAACAGGTCTAAAAACGTTTTTTTTTTTTCGATATACCGTCTTAAAAGTGAAGTCCTGATGACACCCTTTTATAAATATTTTCTAAACGTTTAAAGATAACTAAATTAAATTTGGTAAGAATGCTTACCTTTTTACGCTCTATTTAATGGACTAAACCGCAGTTTTTGATCATCTTCATAGGTGGGTACATTTGGGAGGAGCTTAGGTTAAAATTGCCCTAAGTTTTTTTGTTGACAGTTTTTAACATTTTTGAGTATAAAATATGAAAAAACAATGTTTTCTTTATAATAAAGCTACTCTTGTTGCATCTGAGAAAAGCATTTGAAAATTTCATGTAAGTTGATGTCATCTTATTCGAAAGTGTAAACAATAATTATTAGGCCTGTGGAATCAGAAATTTTATTTTTTTTTAACTTTGGAAAACCGGCGACTAAAGAAATTTTAGAAAATATTCTCAAAAATGTGCCATCAGGACTTCACTTGTAACACCTTGTATCTCGAAAACGAAACGCTTTTAGACCTATGTTTATATGAACTTTTGTTCTTATTTTAGGATGTAGATTACGCTGGTAAAATATGACCGTCTAATTTCGGGACAACCTGTATAGGTACTTTTTAAATACTTTATTCAGATTGAGTAAAAAAATTCAAATTAAACACGTTTATAGTAGATGATCCCACTTTAATTTTTTATTTATTTTTATTTTTATTTTTTGTTATTATAGTGGCAACAGAAATATACATTCTGTAAAAATTTCAACTTTCTACTTATTACGGATCATGAGATACAACCCACTGATAGACAGACGGACGGACAGCAGAGGCTTAGTAATAGGCTCCCGTTGGTTACCCTTCGGAAATGGAATCCTAAAAATTACATTTTATGGATTTAATAACATCCCTAAAATGTCACTTTTTGACCGCATTTACTTTACGGCCGCATTTGCTTTACAGCCGTTTTAAAATATTCCTCCTTGACCGCATATACTTTACGGCCGCTTTTTATAAACACGAGTTTATTATACTTATCGTCAGTAATGATGTACAAATGTTATTTGTTAACGATGGATTTTTATTCGATCAATAAAAATTGGAAACAATTCTTGCTTTAAGCTACTTTTCAAAATCAAGATTGCAAAAAAAATATTCATGCATGCACCTCGGTCGTATGATCTTTTTTGTCCTAACCAGAACTTTCAAATTTCTGATTCGGCCAAAAAAGGTCAATTTTACGGCCTTTGTGCACAAATAACTATTTTGGTATATATATTAAGTTTTGTGAACAAAGAGACACCAAATAATATGTTCTACATATTTTTTTTTTTAGTCAAGCTAACCTGTCTGCACAAAATCTGTTTAGTTTTTGTTTTTGTACTTATACAGGATGTTTCAAAAAACGAAAATTGAATGAAGTTTAACCTTTACGGTTGAAAGTTTAAAAAAATCAGTATCGTACCACTTTAAGTCCAATACTGCAAATCACATTCATTCGATTAACGCATCAGAATGTGCCCCCGGTTGGATGTTTCTAATTATCCAAATATCATATTAATCCGAGCCTCAAATTACCAACACCCTATAGTACCATCTCCTAAATATGTATACAGGGTGTACCAATAAAAACTCCCAGGCCGGATATTTTGATAAGTAATAGAGATAATTTAGTCCTGTAAAAGCCAGTTCATAGAGCACTAAGAGAGCATCAGTTTTAGATATAAATTGATTTTAAATAGGTCAATATGTAGATGGCGCTGCGCTAAATAATTTTTTGTCGGTGGGAGGATCTTTCTTATATAGCGCAACTTGTAAAAAATGCATTTTTTAACAGATTTTGTTTTATGAACTAATTCAATAAATCTAGCCAGTTTTGATATACAGAGTGGGTCACTCAAAACAGTTTCATCCTGTTTTTCAGCATTAATCATTGGATTTTAAGAAAATGCTGAAACAGGTCGATTTTATTCCAAATTAAAAACATTTTTACAATAGAGACATCTGTCATGTGTCAATTCCCTCCCGTGCAATTCTCCAATACCTAAATTTTAAATAGGTAATGTACCATGTATGGCACGATCATTGAAAAGGTAATTTAATTGGGTATTCAGAAATATTTTTGTACATTGCGTTACTTAAATTTTATCGCCCTCTAGCGGGATTAATATCTACGTATTATAGAGTGTGACACTACAATGTGTAATACATCATTAAAAAGGTAATTTTATGGGAAATTTAGAAATATGACTGTTTGATTGCGATACTTTTAATTGTACCGCCCTCTATCGGGTTAAAAAAACTATATTATAAAGTGTGACACCTTATTTGAAAGCAAATTTAATTACTAATTCAATGCACCACATAACATTATTATAAATATCCTCCATATTGCACTTGAAATAGTTTGAAAATTAGTTATGCAATATTTTAAACATTATTGCTAACTTTATTTTGTTGCAAGTGCATTATAGAATATATTTATAAAAATGTTATGTAGTGCACTGAATTAGCAATTAAATAAGCTTTCAAGTGAAGTGTCACACTTTATAATACGTTAGAGGTTTTTTATCCCAATAGAGGGCGCTAAAATTAAAAGTATCGCAATAAACAGTCATATTTCTGACTTTTCCATAAAATTATCTTTTCAATGATATGTCGTACATTCCTAATTTAAAATTAAGGGGTTGGTGAAGTGGAAGGGAGGGGGTTGACACATGACAGATGTCTGTATTGTAAAAATGTGTTTAATTTGGAATAAAAATCGACCTGTTTTAGCAATTTCTAAAATTCAATGATTAATGCCGAAAAACAGGATGAAACTGTTTTGAGTGACCCACTCGGTGTATATAAAAAATAGTTAGATTTATCAAAGTAGTTTATAGAACAAAATCTGCTTTAAAATGCATTTTTATATAAGAAAGATCCTGCCATCGAAAAAAAAAATATTGAGCGCAGCGCCATCTACATATTGACCTTTTTAAAATTAATTTATATCTATAACTGAAGCTCTCTTAGCGCTGCATGAACTAGCTTTTACAGAATTAAAATATCTCTATTAGTCAGCAAAATATCCGGTCTGAGAGTTTTTATTGGTACACCCTGTATACACCTGAAGAGGTAGGAACTCTAAAATTATGTCAATCTGATTAAATGACATTTTCTGTATTTTTTTTATTTTCAAAAATTAATTGTTACGTTTATGCATTTGCACAAGATATATTATTTAGGTTTTTGGTTTACAATGACCATGCCTACAAGAACGTATGGTTAGTTTTCTTTTATTCGAAAAGTAGTGAAATTAGATAATGACCATTTTATACCCCATGACGTAAGTTTTGAGGCAGTAGCTCCCGGTCTATAAGTACATACATATTAACACGCGCTTCTGTTTGGCGCAAAAACCAATTAAATACGCTTCCAACCATATCATAATAATTAACTCAATTATTTTGACATATTAAAAACCAATTCTATAAATTATACAATTTTATTGAACAAAACTTGGCACCAGATTTAAATATTTTCAACAATATAAATACTGACATCATCAAAATTTAAAAATAAAAATCCGCTCACCTTCAATCTCTCGTTGCGCAAAATATAAACAAGTAAAAAATTACAAATATCCACTTGCACTGTTTGCACAAACAATTTACCGACTAAATTAAACAATATCAAAATATAAACAATTTAAATTTTGATACGGAAAATGTTTCGCGAGCGTTTTTGAAAGTTTGCGCGTCCGCGATTTTTGCAAAACAACTGAAGGCGCGCACTTTTCGGTGGCCGCCAGCGGGAAAGGATTGGATTCTGCGATTCTGTTTTGTTATTCGTTTACGTCATCGTCGTGGTTTTTCGCTTTTTCTCGCTCACCTTTTCATGCCCATAATCATTTTGTTGACCAACTTTAATTGACCATGAACAAACGCATCGAAAGAAATTGACCCTGTAGATGCTTTATGAGAAAGTGGAAGGGTTATAGGATTAGTTTTTTTTCCTATTATAGGTTAATTATTTTATACAGGGTAGCTTAAGTTATCTAAAATTTTACAGAGCTTTACAATCTAGTAGTTTCTTCTGAAGAAATTAGTGAATATTTTCACGATAAAAATAGTTTTACATTTGTCAATATTTTGTTCTTGGAGCACATTTTTGTGTTGTCAGACCCACTCTGTCAATACCGTCAAAGTCAAAAAAAATTTAACAAATGTTAAATTTTGAATTTGGGAAAGAAAAACAAATATTAAACTCATTAAGATTTACAAATTTTGATTACTCGATTGATTAGTACATTAAACTTTATTTTCACTTTCTTCACTCATTACTCGTTATTAAGTCAACAAGTACACGTATAAAATAATAGACTATAAATAATGATAATTACCATCGATAATAGTATACAGTGCTTCTCAAAAGTCCCCTCCCCCTCTTTTCTTTTGAATGGTGATACTTAGACTGATGAAATTTGGAGGGTGAAAATGAACTATTGGGTGCTATGATTGAACGTTTACGTTATCCGTAACGTACATGTTAGGCCGAGTTTTAACAGTAACGAGGCAAGTTTGTGTGATGGAAAACTGTTAAATTAGAACATAATAAGCAGAAAATAACAGTAATGTGTTGGAAAAAGTTTTCCATCATACGAACTTGCCTCGTTAATGTTAAAACTCGGCCTAACATGTACGTTATGGATAACGTAAACGTTCAATCATAGCACCCATTGTAAGCTTCTCTACTAGTGGTAACAGGTGACGTAATAGGCATCGGTGACGTCACCAGGCAAATGAAACCAATGATATTAAATGGGACCTTATGGCAAGTGATATCTCGTTTGAGAGGTATTTAGAATACCTATTTAATCATACTATATTTTTTTTGGATTTACGTGTTTTTGATGGTTAAAATAAATAAACACTAAAATTTGAGTTTCGCTTTTAATTAATAAAGATTCAAAAGAACGCCTATGGTTAATTGTCAAAAAAGCTGAAATTTTGTAATTGACGTTTTTACAAGCGATAATATCTTGAATTTTTAGTTTAATTATTGTTTAACAAGACGTTTAAATATCTACATAAACAAAATGGTACCTGCTCTAGCTGACAAAGTAACAGCTATCTTAATTATTGGTTAAAGTGGAAATAATTTTCAAGCGGCGGAATGCATTTTTAATGAGAGATACCCCCGATCGCCTTATATCGAGGACTTATTTGAGGGAGCCTTTTCATGAGTTTCAACAAACAGGTAGTGTTCATGATGCCAAACGATCAGGTCGACCAACTATTGGTATTGATAAATAAATTGATACAGTTGCAGAAATTGTAGTAAACCCTACTTCTTCCACAGCCCAAGTAGCGTCTACCTTTGGAGTCAGTCATAGTACAGTACACAGGGTGTTGACCAAAAACAAATTTCACCCATACAAATTAAAAATGGTGCATCAACTTTCAGATGACGACCCCGACCGAAGGCTGGAATTCTGTGAAAGTATGTCCACTAAAATTCTACATCAGCCAGATTATGTAAGGACAATTTGTTTTATTGACGAAAGTATTTTATTCCTTAATGAAAATGTTAATACTCGAAATGAGAGGTATTGGAGTGATATAAATCCTCACATGTTTCGTGAAAAACATACACAGTTTCCATTAAAAGTAAATGTCTGGGCAGGTATTTTGGGAAACCACATAGTCGGGCCTCTTTTTTTTTAACTCTGATTTAACCGGTGAAGTATATCTCGAGATGTTAGAAAACGCAATTGAAGCGTTAATTCTTCAAATACTGGAAGATAATTCAGATGAATTTGGTAACTTGGAAATAACATTCCAACAAGATGATGCTCTTTCACACTATTACTTTGCAGTAAGACGTTATCTAGATGAGGAATATCCTGGTAGATGGATTGGACGACGCGGTCCAATAGAATGGCCAGCTCGGTCACCGGGCCTAACACCTTTAAATTTTTTCTATGTGGATATCTTAAATCTAAAGTTTACGCTACAGCTCCTGACAGTATTGTCGTTTTAAAATAACGAATTGTTGAAGAATGTAGGGCAATTTCTCCTGACACATTTAATCGAGTCCGACAAGAGTTAATAATAGGATGTTTTACTGCCAGGAAGTAGATGGAGCACATTTTGAAGAATTATTATATGAACTTGTTCTTAAATATTTATTAATTAAAAGCGAAACTCAAATTTTAGTGTTTATTTATTTTAACCATCAAGAACATCGTAAATCCAAAAAAAAATAGTATGACCGAATAGGTATTCTAAATACCTTTCAAACGAGATGTCACTTGTCATAAGGTCCCATTTAATATTATTGGCTTCAGTTGCCTGATGACGTCACCGATGCCTATTACGTCACCTGATACCACTAGTAGAGAAGCTTACAATCGTTCATTTTCACCCTTCAAATTTCATCAGTCTAAGTATCACCGTTCAAAAGAAAAGAGGCTTTCGTTTTGCACATGTCTTAACACGTTCTTATTTAGACTCAGGAGTTGATTTGACAGCACATAAACTAGTTTTTGATTAGGTTCAGGTGTATTGAAACACTAGGTTTTGATACAGTTTTGAGACCGAGGTTTGTTGGAACACCAATTCTGGACTGCGCAAAATCCCGATAATACGTAAATCGATTTACTATTGTGTTTGAAAAAACTTTAGGGAGAGGGGACGACATACCATACAGATATTCAACATAATGTGGTACTACTAGATATATCTTCTAAAAAGCGTAGCTCCCAAACAGTATCATCTCTAGTAAGGGCTTTGTTGGGCTTAGGAATAATATGCTGCTACTATTCTAAACGTTTAGGGTCCTATAAAAAACATTTGCAGTGAAAAAATTAGGGTTCAACAAAAAAACAACAGTAGAAGTTTGAAAATGACAAATTTTCTTTTCTTAGTAAGTTAAATTTAATTTGTATTTATTGTTTGAAATTTGTAATAAAATAAACTACACTCCGTAGGATACAGGTTGTATAGTTTACAATGAATATTGTATTTGGAAATAAACACATTATTTTACTTACACTAGAAGATATAATAATATAATAATAATAATAATAATAATAATAATAATAATAATAATAATAATAATAATAATAATAATAATAATAATAATAATAATAATAATAATAATAATATAAAAAACTGAATTGATTTATCCTTGTCTTTTCTTTAGTTTTACATCTGATTTATATCCTGTTTTACAAAGTAGAACGAAGTAAATCTTGCTATGATGTTATTTGTCACTCATGTTACTTGTACTCAGTTCCTTTTTTTTACATAACTTGGATTATTTTTACCATTTTACATTGACTTACATAGAAAGTAACGGCACTGAAATTCGACCTGCAAACTATTGTTAATTTGGCGAAATTTATAAAAAAGAGGACGGAAAGGACCCCGCACTTTTTATATTGATTTTGGGTACTGTCAGAATTTATACAAATGTAACTTTTCATGTCATTGGAAGGAGCCAAATGTAAGGAGTACAAAAAAAATATTGTCACATATATCTCTACCACATTTAAGTAATTCGTATTTTGTCCTTGAAACTTATAACATAATATGGTACACCTGTATATCGTTTGTTAAAGCTTACTTTCACTATATAAAATAATTAATACAGAGTGCATTTTCATTTATTATCCTAATTTAAACATGATTTCTGATGACTTATTTGTTACATTATATATTGGATAATATTTAATAATAATACAGGGTAAGAGAAAGAGATAAATAATATTTAGTACAAAAATATAACAGTCTCTTTACATAGATTTTTAAAATTCCAACTAATTCCTAAATCAATATAAACGAAACTGCATTTTAAAAAAATCTGTTATATTAAATACGTTAACTATTTACACACCATCAAAATCTGACTCATCTCTCAGCAGCATCTAAAATAGTCCTTAATTTAACACTTGCTTTATATATTTTCGAATCGTGCGTATTCCAGGTAACACAAAACACTTGACATAATAGCAACATGCCCATAGTTCTTGTACATGTACAGTAATATTTAGTAAAGGGAATCTCTTGAATTTAATTGTACTATAAATACCATGTCGTAGATCTCGAATACACTGCAAAAAAACCGAAGTCACTCAAAAATAAACAACCTACTATCAAAAAATTCCTAAAAGCAATCTTTTAAAATTGTTCCTAATAACATAGCCCAAAAGAGAAGAAGCAAATAGAATCTAGTCTGAAATTGCAAAGATTACCATGCTGGCTGTTAACCCTATCATGATAATTTAGGTGTTAGTTAATCTAACAGTCGCCAAGAATCATTTTGTAAGTATACTGATTGATTAACAAAGAAATAAGAAAAAGTTATGTCATGTAAATAATCGAAAGCAAGATAAAATTATGGAGTAATAGTTAAGAGCAATCCAGAAGAAAATTTTTATCCGAAAAGTTTTTAATAAATCAAAGGGCGAAAAATTCGGTTCTTCTCCCTCTTTTATCCAATTTATCTTCTCTGTGTTTAACTGGAAAGTATTGGTCAAAGAAAAAACTTCCTTTACTAGTAGAGACTTTTTTGTCTACCATTGAAATGATTCCAGACCTCCATCAACAAAATGCAATTCCACTATGGTCCTTACATTTTTCAGCTTTAACAACGCCATTGAAAACATATATAAACAAAAATCTACTGAATGAAAACCCTCTAGTGATTAAAAACGCATTTAAAGAAGATTTAATAACAAAATGGAATACATTTGAAAACATATATACAGACGGATCTAAAATTGGGAACCAATTAGGATGTGCAATTTTGTATCCTAACAAAAATTATGAAATTTCATTTAAACTTCCCAGTACAATGTCAATATACAATGCTGAACTTGTTGCTATAAAAGAAGCTTTTAACGTATGTCTTCAGGAAAATAAATCTAAATATGTTATATTTACTGATAGTAAGAGTACAGTAGAATATTTTGCAAAATGGAACGTTACCAGTCCTAGCAACTATATAGCCTCAGAAATTCTTAAGCTTAACTATCAATGTTTGGAACAAAATAAAGAAATTTCGTTGGCGTGGATAAAATCTCATGTAGGTATTAGTAACAATGAGAAAGTGAATATACTAGCAAATAAGGCTACTGTTTCGGGAACTAATAAAAATATTAAAACTCCAAAATCAGATTTTATTGCTAAATCTAAATTATCAATGTTTAAAACTTGGCAAGATGCATATTCTAAAGAAGAAAAAGGGAAGAAATACAAAAACATTCAACCTAATATTCCAAAGTGTCCCTGGTTCAAAAACGAAATAAATAGGTCTTTTATCCGAGTTATTTGTCGTATGAGAAGTAATCATGCTATGCATCCTGCCTACAAGGAAAAATTTGGTCTATCAGATAATAATTTATGTTTAATTTGTGATGAAATTGCTGATCTCAATCATATAATTTTAGAGTGTGTCCTAAATTCGTTAGATACTGACACAATGTACTTAGAATTAGTTAATATTGGTATACCTCTACCAATAAACATTGATGTTCTGCTTTCATTAAACGATGTTAAAGTTTATAAAATATTGTATGAATTTGTTAAAAAAACTAATACAAGATTGTAAGTAGCTGAGCTACCCTAAAAATATTGTAAACCTGAAACGAAAAAATAAAATAAATGATAAAATAAAAAAATGAAATAAATTCGTTAGATACTGACACAATGTACTTAGAATTAGTTAATATTGGTATACCTCTACCAATAAACATTGATGTTCTGCTTTCATTAAACGATGTTAAAGTTTATAAAATATTGTATGAATTTGTTAAAAAAACTAATACAAGATTGTAAGTAGCTGAGCTACCCTAAAAATATTGTAAACCTGAAACGAAAAAATAAAATAAATGATAAAATAAAAAAATGAAACCAAGGAAAAAATGAAAAAAAAAAAAACAAAAAATAATACAAAAAAAAAATAAAAAAAATAATACAAAAATAATACAAAAAAAAAATCAAAACTACATATAATAAAAAAATAGACATTTTTTATAATTAATTACAAACTCAGGTATTTTGATAGCTGTAAGTCAAAATATAATAATAATGTAATCATGTAACAATAGTGGATAAAACAATTAAAGAGTTATGGATTACTACAATAGTCTGGCCTTTTGGTTTTATCCAGTGCCATTAAAAAAAAAAAAAGTCCCTTCTGACGTCACACCGCACCAATCTCACGACCTCCCCTTAAAGTATTTGGAACCTTGTTCGCTACATAAATTTGGCAATGTTGTGTGTCGTGCGCTGAAGGGTAATCATACTGGGTAGGGTCCGATTACAATTCAGGTATAATTCGTTGGCTATCGCCGCCTACTGGGGGTTAGTGGCTTGTTAATATAGGAATGTAGGAATACTATTTTTAAACCAAACAACTCAAATATTTTTTATTTATTGATAGTTACAGATGATATACAGGGTATCCCGAAATTAGACGGTCATATTTTAACAGCGTAATCTACATCCTAAAATAGTAGTAAAAGTTTATATAAACATAGGTCCGAAAACTTTTCTTTTCCGAGATACAGGGTGTTAAAGGTCCTGATACCACACTTTTGTAAATATTTTCTAAACGTTTAAAGATAATTAGGTAAAATTTGTTACAAATACTTACCTTTTTACGCTTCATTTATTGGACTAAACCCCAGTTATTGAACATCTTCTTAGGTGGGTATATTAGGAGGAGCTTAGGGTACAATTGCCGTGTGTGTCTGTGTGTCTATATCCACCATAACTCATGAACCGATACACAGAAAAACACTAAATTTTAAACTTAAGCTTTATTTCAGCGTTCAATGAAATGATTAGATTTTGAGCAGAGTCGGAACATCTGGGGGGGTACTTTATAAGTGGTCATTTTTATATTTTATGGAATATATCTGTTATTTACGTTTGGAGGAGAAAATTCTTTAAATAAAACTTACTTCTAATATTATTATCTATAATTTTTGTATAATACAAAATTTTTCTAAAATTTGACAAAATGTAAAAAAAATATTTTTTATAAAAAATGTTCAAATAAAAGTTGTTTGAAATATAATTTTCTATAATTTTTATTTAATACATAATTTCTCTAAAATGGACCGTATTCGAGATATTTGAGAAAATGTGTAAATTTTGAATTTTGAAGAAAACTCAAAAACGGATAAAGAAAAAAACATAAAATTTTAAACTTAGGTTTCATTTCGGCCTAACGTGAAATGATTAGATTTTGGACAAAGTCGGAATATCTGGGGGGTACTTTATGGAAGGCCGTTTTTAGATTTTATTGAATATATCTGTTATTTATGTTTGGAGAAGAAAATTGATTAAATAAAAGTTACTTCTAATATTAATATCAATAATTTTTGTTTTATGTCAAAATTTCCTGAAATGGTCCGTATTCGAGAAATTTGACAAAATGTGCAAAATTCTGATTTTCATGAAAATTGTTGAACTAAAAGTTGTTTGCGATATCGATCTCTATAATTTTTGTTTAAATATGATTTTTCTAAAATGGACCGTAATGGAAAAATTGTAGGAAAAATGCTAAATTTAAATTTTTCAGTATTTTCGTTTTCAATAAATAACTATAGAAAATAACTATAGGTAGATGTATGTGGAAAATGTATATATTTGGTTTATCCTCTAAACATTTATAGAGGTACTGCAATAAGTTGTACAAAATAACCAGAAAAAGCCTATAATAACTAGATAGGAAAGTCATGTGTTGGACATATCAGAATTTTTGACTATAAAATTTGGAAAACCAATATTTTCTGTATAATAAAGCTACATTTGTTGAATCTCGCTAGGACGCGCCATTTTCAAGAGAAAAGCATGCTACCTTATTCGAAAGTGTAAACAATAATTAGTAGGTCTGTAGAATTAGAAATTTTTTTTTTTTTTTTTTAACTTTGAAAAACCAGTAACTAAAGAAATTTTAGAAAATATTTACAAAAATATTTCGTCTGGACTTCACTTGTAACACCCTGTATATCGAAACCGAAACGTTTTCGGCCCTATGTTTATATAATCTTTTACTCCTATTTTTAACCGACTTCAAAAAAGGAGGAAGGAGGTTCTCAATTCGTCGCAATATTTTTTTTATTTTTACCAACTTGTCCGATTTATATGATTATTTTTTTGGTAGTAAGGGGTACCTCAGTCAGGGGTGATCCTATATAAATTTGGTTAAGATGTGGTGACGGCATCTGCATGTTTTTGAATTCGGTTTTTTTTAATTTTTAATTTCTAATAGTTGTAGGATGTAGATTACGCTGTTAAAATATGACTGTCTAATTTCGGGACACCCTGTATATTGGAAATTCGAAATAATAGTTATGACGTAGCGGTGTTCTTCTAATTGTAATCGGACCCTAGGTATATGGATATGGAAAGTGATGAATTGGAGATAGGTAAATTGTATTTATTGTATTAAAGGAACAACAAATAATAATAATACTAACAAAATAAGTACACTTAAATAAGTATATTAATATAACAATTTTTTAAAGTCTGTATTAAAAAAAATTTTTTTCACATAAATTAAAAAAATAACTATTAAAACACGAAATGTTAATTTTTCTCTTTTACAACACAAAATATACAATACTGTTGAATCAAAATTTTCTCTTGGCAGCAGGTGGTTTTTGTGACGCGACAATTATGACGCTTTGCATCTCATGAATTAAAGCTAATTCTCTTTCAATCTTAAGGTGATCATACCCCTTATAATTTTCGGACAAGAATATCTCAAAACATTTAAATTTTGGCAAAATAAATTAGGCAATAATATCTATAATATGCATATATTTTAATGTTTTAATTCCTTCCAGTTTCCCAAAAAAACTAAAAGGGCTTTAATTTTGAATTATCATAATGAAAATAAATGCATTCTTCGACAGCACTATTCTTAATATAATCCCCAAATTTAAGCTCCTAATGTCTTGTTAATGATTTCTTAAAATTCGCCAAAATTAGTGGCTAAAACGCTTCGTTAAGTGCTATCTTCTGGTGTAAACTGGTGTAAATTATTGCAAGAAACGAATAATGACCGAGTGTACGATACGATAGTTACAAGCGCGTTACACCCGAAGGCAGCACATAACGAGGCGTTTTAGCCACTAATTTTGGCGAATTTTAAAAAATCATTACCAAGACATTAAGAGTTTAAATTTCGGGATTATATTAAGAATAGTGCTGCTGAAGAATGCATTTATTTTCATTATCAAATTTGATTTTTTTCCCGGAAACTGAAAGGAATTAAAACTTTAAAATATATATAGTTAATATTTCCTAATTTATTTTGCCAAAATTTTAATTTTTAAACAAAATTACTTTTTGAAATATCCTGATCCGAAAATTATAAAGGCTGCTGCAGTCACCTTAATATACCAACATACAGGGTGTTTTAAAATTCATGGGACAAATTTCAGGAGGTGATTGCTCGTATGAAATTAAGATGGGTGTTTCCTATAACAAAATTTTCTCAGCCCACCCCTTTCCGAGATATCACCCTTAAGAGGTGGTGACTAAAATTGAGTTTCTATTTTTTTTCTAAAATTTCAGTAAAGCTAGAAACCTAAAATTCTGTAATTTTCGTGCACTCGCAAAGGACTAACCACGGTTAATTTTTCAATATTCCTGTTACATTATAGGGGGGTGAAATTAGCAACCCTTACTTTATTTTATATCAAAACTTTTTTTCGAGTTGAAGTTTTATGAAATAATTTTGTAACTTGAAATACTTGTTTTATTTAAAAAAAAAATCCCAAAACCAATACATTCATAGAAAAAAAAAACTGTTTTCCACTCAATTTATTAAAAAAAATGATAAATTAGGGTGTTATTTTTTTTTCTCTGAAGCTATTGGTTTTGGGAAAAAAATTCAAGAATAAAAAAAAATTAAATAAAACAAGGATTTCATAGAAGTTCATCTCGAAAAAAAGTTTTGATATGAAATAAAGTAAGTGTTGCTAATTTCACCCCCCTATAATGTAACAGAAATATTGAAAAAACACCCGTGGTTAGTCCTTTACGATTACAGAATTTCAAGTTTCTAGCTTCACTGAAATTTTAGAAAAAAAAATAAAAACTCAATTTTAGTCACCACCTTTTAAGGGTGATATCTAGAAAAGGGGTGGGCTGAGGAAATTTTGTTATAGGAAAGACCCATCTTAATTTCATACGAGCAATCAGTTCCTGAATTTTGTCACATGTATTTAGAAACACTCTGTATATTACACATTTTTTTAAGCGGGCAAAATTCTTGACAATCACTTTTCCCTAATTGGCAAATGTCGTATTTCTCTAGGATTTACTAAATCTGGCAGCAAACAAATAAAATAGAAATTTTTCAGCTGTGCATTTTTGCCTTCCAGAATTTTTCATTTCATAAATTATCTAAAAACTAAATTAAACAAAAACCTAACAACGCCTCAACAACAAACTAAGACGATCACAATAATTTCGCACCTCTTCAAAAACAACTACCTATTTTTCGACACAGGAATTAACAAATTTAACTAAACAGCAGCTATCCTTTTAACCACGGGCTTCATAGACTAGCAGCGTTGCCATATTCACTGATATCATTGTTTTAATAGAATTAGTATCGGAATGAAAGCTATGTTAATCTTCGGTCCTGTTTAAAATTGGTAATCTTTTTGAAAAAAGTTATTTAGAAAATAGTTAAGATATTTGTTATAGAATGATGCTAAAGAGCCAACAAATTTAATTTGTTAAAAAGTTGAAATTTTTGTTGTTTTTCTTTAAAAATATAAGTTTTTCGCGGTTTAGCGTCAATCTTGGTTTATTTTTACAACGATTGGCCTGAACTATTTTTTTTTACAATTTTTTTTAACTGCCTCAAATGTAAAATTGATTTTTGGCGGAGGAGCGCCCGTCATGTTTGCTCTTAAACAATAAGAATTGACCATGATTAAATATTATCAGTTTTCAGTTTTTTATTGAAGTACTATTGCAAAAGGTTTTTTATGAGTTTTTAATAAAACTAAGACAAATCTACAAATCTCCCTTTATGCTTATAATATAACAATAGAAAATCTGATAACTGTGTTTTATTTTACAAACGCTGTTTATGTAAATTTAATATAAATAAATATTACTGCAACGATTGTTTAATTTAAAAATAGTTTATTTATTAAAAACCTTGTATTTATAATTTATTTATAACGTGCTAATTAATTTAATACTGAGGCACTATTATAACTCACAATTCTAATTTATTTATTACAATTATTATTATTTACACTTAAATTGAAACTTAACGTCTTCCGACAAACTCGCCCTATTTAAATAAAGCCAGCTCTGCACTAGTAGATCTTCGGCGATCAAGGTTGTCTGGAAATTCTTTCTTAGTGAGTCAGTCGGCGGGCAACGATGTCTCTAGTTATTTTCTCTAACGAGTATGGGTCTCGATAGGCCAAAACCTGTACACTAGGCGAATGGCTGCAGACCAGTATTTGGAATTTGAAATTTTTGGAAGATTACTTTCAGTATGTTTCTATTGATTCTCCAATTTAGCTAGTTGCTCTCTATCTTCGGCATGGCTAGTTTCTGTACTTTGGACTCAAGTACGTGCTCCCTCAGACTAGTGGATAAGTGGATAAGTGGATAAGTGGATAAGTGGATAAGTGGATAGATTTCGGAAGGTGTTCTTTGTTACCAAACAGAAAAGATAACGCGATCTATCGTGGAGTTTCAATGCTTTTCCAGGGGCTGGTAACTGATCTTAAAGTTCTGGCAATCGACCAAACTTCTTTCGGAATACAGATGCCAGACCTCGAGCATCGTTGATGTTGGTGGAAGTGCTATGAACCAGCGGGTAGTCTTTAGGAACCGTGAGCAGATCTTGTTGTTGCTCGGTTGTAACACCATATCTTGCTTTTCCAGTACCTCCATAAGGACCCATAAATTCTTGAAAGACAAGGTCAGATAATTCTTGAAGCTGGTTTACTTCTTCTTCTTCATCATGGTTAACCTGAAATGGCACCAGCCGGTTTTAGTGAACTTCCTTCCGTTTACCGTTCAAAATCATATACGGTAAATAATGACATCATTTACTTTTTTCTTGATGAGGTACGGACCTTCCCAAGACCTTTGAAGCTTCGGAGAATAACCCTTTTGTCGTTTTGGGTTTTGAAGCTAGACATTTTCGTCTTCCTTGAAACATCCTTCCCTGGCTTGGATGTCATATCGCTTCTTTATTCTGTCCTGGCGATTTGAAAATATAAGTGAACTAATTCATACATGTCCTCCATTTTTCTTCGTAGCTGGATCACATAATCTTCACCGGCTATGTCTTCTCCAGGTTAGCATCCAAACTCGAAGTCACCCGGTAGTCTCACGCCCGAGCAGCACCTTTGATGGTGTCTCGGCTGTAGATTCATTGACAGCAGATATGTGCCATTACGAAGAGCGAAAAATACTGATCCCAATCTCTCTGATGGTTGGAAACCACTTTTGACAGGTATTTTCGAATTGTCTTATTCATTCGCTCTACCATTCCTTCCGACTGTCGGTTCAATGTCGTAGTTCTGGTTTTCTTCATGCTTAGTCACCAGTGTCAATTTTGTGCTTTATAACCGAAGTTTTTTCTGTTTTTCCTCTTTTTGGTACAAAAATGTCGCGATATCGTCGAAAGAATTCCTTTATTTTCTTTTTCTCTAATTGATTCAGAGATTGACCAGCAACTGCAATCATTTGCTCAAATTTGTCGTTGGAATTATCAGAAGTTGTTGTCTGACGAATTATGGAAGTTACTGGTACAAGTTCCGATTCTGGGCTCTTTTTTATGGTATTTGGGTAATCATTAGCGTTTATAGGATGGACTGAAATCTCTTTAGCAGTCATGACCAATCTCTTTTCGATCAGAATTCCTCGTCCAAACTCTTTATCGTGGTTCCAAGGTTTCATCATGACAGGTGTTTCTTCGTCCATAGTGTTTTGAAACCGTGCTACTATAATGGATTTACTATTTTCTGCTATGCAATTGGCATAGTACTGTGCCCATGTGGATGTAGGAATACATCTTAGTCACCAACTTTGATCACTCTATTTTTAAAATCCAACTGGAAGCCATGTAAGTTCATTACATCCATTCCAAGTATAACATCTTTTTCGATTTTAGCGACAATAACAGTGTGAGTGAACTTTTCTGTATCAATTCCCCATGAATGTTGGTACTTTCACCTGTGGCAGTTCGCAGTCGCAATCTTGTTGATAGAGGTTTCTCGCGGTTATTTATGGTTTTGAGCCCAATTGTCTTAGCACGAACCAATTTAACAACTTCAGTCATAGCATTCTTGTTCCAGATTTTCCTGTTGAATTTGGTTTTTGGTGATAGCAACCTACGAGGCATCTCAGCACCTGCAATTTAACTCATCCTTAAATTTTGTTTTTAATATGGAACCTTGTTCCATATTACAATCACCCTGGGGTTCCATATTATCAAATCACATGTGTCAATAAATAGCTGAGCATACGAAGCATTCGAAATGCATACTTAACTATTACGTTGTCACAAAAAAACCTTTTGGTAGCGTGACACAACAAAAAATCGCACGTAAATCACTTTTACCTTGAAACGAACTCGCATCAAAACATTTTTTTTACTTGTCTACATCTAAACTGCCACTGTTGCCCAAGCGTCAGTAAATAGTACATAAAATATACGAAAAAATGTATTCAAGTCAATTTTCAGTACAATCCATAATTAAGCCACACATCGGGTTTCCTGCCAATTTTATCCAACCCTGTATATCACATTCCTCGACTCTTTCCTAGCATCTATTGAACTTTGTTCCTTCTATTTATCTTTTGACATAGACCTTCTTTTGATGCTTTCATTCGTCCTTACTCAGTGTAGTATATGTGCATTGTCATCAGAATATCAAGTGTTATACCTGTCTGCGTCTTTGTTTGAAGCTGGATCCCGCAAAGTTCTTTGTAATAAAAATGGAGATTTAAAGTCTATCAAGCGCATTACCGATCGTCCATTTACTTGTTTAATTCGAAATTTTGAGTGAATTGATCGCTACGCATCTTAATTTGGCCATCAGTGGCAGACCGACTGAGAACTGAGCACTCCCGATCTATTAGTGCAGGATCACTCGATAGCGACTCTTCGACACTAGGGTGTTTTTGGCCTCGAACAAAACTTGATTCCATATACGAACACACACATTTCCAATGTTAAGGGCAAGTTCAACTCGTTGTCAATGACAAGTGACGGCGACTTTTTTATCACAAGAAATACAGCTCTGAACGATAATATTTTCAAAAACTGTTTTCATAAATGGGTTCAAAAAACTGTAAAGAATGATGGAAAGTCTATAGTTTGTTTTACTTTTAATGTATATTATTTTAATAAGTGATATTTAACAAATATTTAAAAGTTATGGACTTTCCATCATTTTTTATAGTATTTAAAAGTTAAAACGCAAAATACATTCTTTTATTTTTGCCTAATGATTTCAGGATTCTTGTGATAAGATTTAAAAATATAGGGCCCATAAGATACTGCCATCTGAACAGACGGAATAGACACTAAAATGAAAAATTGCAACATCGCTCCCTATGCAGACGAATGTAAAATGGCTTAGCCCAATTTGACCATGTTCCTGGGCGAGGGGCGAGGTGTTGTGCGGGGAAAGATATTAAGTAAATAAAGGTATTTTTTAGCGAGTGTTTGGTTTAAACTATTTTCGACTTTTTAAACCGTTTAAAATTTAGCGATGCAACTATGACGTCTCGTAAGAAATATTTTAAATCAAAGCTAGAATTTTTGAACCAGTCGGAGGCATATGGTTCAATAATATTATCATACATATATTATGTGATTCATATTCATACATTAATTATTGGTTATATTGTTATAATATTAATATTTATCGTTATATGCTGTAAACATTATAAACAAGATGTGATCTACCTATAGGATACTCTGGATAATGAAAAAATGATGCATTTGAAATATGGTAAAAGGACTCATTATCAGTTATACGTTTTATGCAAAAATAATTACGTAGATTGCTTTAGAGGGCGGAGGTAATTTGCCCACAAAATATTTAAAGCTGCTAATCCTATAGGTAATTTGCCCACAGCAAGTAAAAGGTCATCTTAATCCTGTTGGTATTTTGCCCAAATTTATTTCTAACTGAATAAATCATAATAGATATATCTTTCATTTATTATTTTTTATATATTATCGAAAAGTAAAAACACATTATTAATTAAACTAAAAATTATATTAAACACTAATTTTTATTATTATAAAAAAGTAAGTATACATAAGTTATATTATATTTTTTATATATTTATATTTTATTTACATATTTTTCAACTGGGAGGGATAAATGTGATACAAATTTTATATACTCTAATCTGCTGATTTGCTGCAGATCAAATCGCTGTATAAATTTTTCTAAACACTGAATTTTTTGTTTTACACTTTTGTCTTTGATTTTCTTAGGTATACTTAAGCTTTGTATTGTGACATACGTGTCGATTTGAAAGTCTTTAAGCTTTTCTATAAAAATATATACAGAAGAATGTGTACAGTAGAATGAAGAATTAAACCTTGAATGAAACGACTCACAGGCATTTGTAGTTCTTGTAATTGAAGCTGTTTTTTCTGCCCATATACTTGGAGGAAATGTAGAATTTTCTTCAATATATGTTTCTAATAGGTAATCGGCATACCTATCGAGAACGGCATTTTCTGGTTTACTTGCCATTAAGTCAAACACAAAACAGTCTCCAACTTCATCGGCGTTTAAATATGTCAACCCAAATGATGTTTTAAGCCATTTTCCGGTATCACTGTTAGTTGTATATTCAGTCATTAATCCCAGAGACTGAATTTTACGATACCACGCTTGATGTAGATGAAATCGGCAGCCATTGATTACAGTATTAGGCCACATATAAATTAACGCCTTATGAATTGCTATTTCAAAATCAACGAACACTTTAGATAGATTTAAAGCAATACTGTAAGTTTCCAAAATTTTATAATGCAATAACGAAAACAAATGTTTGTATATATCGGTAGATTTGTTTGGTAATAAACAATATACCAGGGGCACATAGTGTCCATTACACAGCCCATGAATGGTAAATAATTGTAGGAAAAACTTTGTACAATACGAAAATGTTCCATCCATATACAAGACGTTCATTTTACACAAAGTACGAATATTTGTCTCACATGTAAATACAATAATATTATTTTCTCTGCTATTTATTAAAAGAAAATGTTCACCTTTACTGGTTTTAAATGTATTAGAATATAAGTCAACTGCATCATGCACTTCTTGTATATTTGTAGGTAATGGACCTGGTAGTATTTTGCGACGACTGTTGTATATAGTTTTTCTTATGTAGGACACATCAATTGTAGTTAGTGACTCTGGTAAATTAGTAGCAAGTACTTTACGGATAATTTTAGAAGGTTTTTCCGAAATATCATCAACTGCTTTTCGCTTACACGAATTAGAAATAATTTTCCTGTTTAATTTCGGTTCATTTGCTTCATGGCTATGAATTAGGTTGCCTCTGGATACTAAAAGTTCAGGACCAATTGTAAATACAGTGGCATTACAAGCATTTGTTTTTCTTTGGGAGCATCTCCAAGAAACTTCTCCACTTTTCATTTCTCTATCTTTGGCAAACGTAAAATTTTCCAAAAGGAGTACATCTTTCCCGCGTGTGCTTTTAATCAATGTAGCTGACATTATAGAAATAATTATTGTTTATGAACACTCGAATTACAATCATCAACGTATAAAAACTGACTGAAATATAAACAGTAAACACCCAAAGTAAGTACCTATTAGAATTATTAATAATCAGGTAGGTACCTATTTGTGGGCGGATGTAATTTGCGGGTTTAGGTACCTGAATGCTACTGTGGGCAAAATACCAGTAAGATTAACGCACCCCTTTACTTACACAGGTAGAAAACAGAGATTTGTGGGCAAAAAGGACCCGCCGGCTTCAGATTCTGAATTTGCCAGTAAATATTTAAAAGCAATTAAACATTCTTTGGCACAAGACATTCTAATTGATTAACTTTGGAAAAGCCCAAAAAAA
Source organism: Psylliodes chrysocephalus (assembly GCA_927349885.1). Lineage (NCBI taxonomy): Eukaryota > Metazoa > Arthropoda > Insecta > Coleoptera > Chrysomelidae > Psylliodes > Psylliodes chrysocephalus. Next base: position 48,794,298 of record OV651815.1, on the reverse strand, counting down.
TCTACACCAAAGGATCGTCAGACAATCGCGTATTTGTTGGAGCTACGGAATAAATACATGATGCCATGTTTATGGACAAGAAATATATCAAAAATAAAACTATAAACAACGTTTCAGATTGCATTGTATTAATAACACTCCAATTAAAATCGCTATCAAACAAACTCATCTTCCTTCATCTGATTTAACAATCATAAAAAAATTCAATTCATTTTTTAAATCAACTTCGCTTCTCCTTCCTACAACTTATTTCAACCGGTAATCCATCAAAAAATAATACGATCGAAATCAGAATATTTCAAATTTTGTCATATGATAGTAGTTAGTAGGTTATATTTTTAAATCACCCTATTTTTGCCATCTATTAATTCATGACATCATTTTAAATATGGTTAAAAAAATATTTTAAACCAATGTGGTGGCTAACAGCTTAAATTATTCTATAAATGGTATTTTCTGTTTGGAACACAACAAAAGTTTGTTTTGAAAGTTTGACGTTTATGGTTTGACGTGTCATTTCAATTTAATGGACTTTAATAATTTAAAAAATAAAATGTACTTATTATTTATATATTATTGTAGATCCAGGTATCCAGCTTTTTATTTTATTTTTAACCGACTTCAAAAAAGGAGGAGGTTATCAATTCGTCGCGATATTTTTTTTTTATGTATGTTCAGCGATAATTATTCAGCACGGTGTCCGATTTCAATAATTCTTTTTTTGTTAGAATGGGGGTACTTCAGGGGTGGTCCCATATAAAGTTGGTCAAAATATAATAATTGGGTCTGCGAGAAAATCCTCAAACTCTTCATTTTTTATGTATGTTTAGCGATAATGCTTTACCACCTTGTCCGATTTATATGATTCTTTTTTTTTTAGTAAGGGGATACCTCAGGGGTGGTCCCATATAAATTTGGTTAAGATGTGGTGACGGTATCTGAACGTTTTTGAAGTCGGTTTTTTTAAATTTTTAATTTCTAATATTTGTTATTTGGCTAGTTTGCTAATATCACAATATTCACATTTAGTAAAAAATGTAATAATATAACAATTATTATAATCAAATTCTAAATAGGAAATGTAATTTAACTGCAATTGTTTTGATAATAGTATTTGTATATGGTCTGTGAATTTCTTCTGTTTCTCAATAATTATCCTTAAATATTTGAATTTTTCTACTAACTGTATAGATTTTCTTCCAATTTCGTATATTGTTTGTCCACAAGCTGCATATAGTTATTACTTATCAGCATATATTTTGTTTTAGATATTTGTGTTGATTTTTAACAAATGATTGTAACATCATTTATAAACATTTTGCAGAGTTTCATTGACAATTAATTCTGTTATCTGAATCCTTACAACTTAGAAGAAACATAGATAAGGACATCATAGGCAAACAGGTAAATATCATATTGATTATTGCGACATCAACAATCATTAATATAAATTAAAAATAACAGGGGACCTAATTGTCTTCCTTTGATGTGGTTAATTTCTTCTGATCAGGATAGCGATTCTTTTGTGCGAACTCGACACATTACATACAGAATAGAGAGAGACATTACATTAAAATTGCTGTCTCTCGAACGAAGATAGGAGTCTCGATTGGAGACATACTGAAAGATGTGAACCCACTGCATATATTATTTAATTTTAACCACTCTGACCTGATACATAGATAATCCACATGCTACTACAATGCATGCTTTATAGCATAGATATAAAAAACCACCTTTATACCCATACTTTTTAATTTTTTTATCGAATGGTTTCGATCAACAGAATCAAATGCATTTTAAAGAAATACAATTTATTTTTTAATTGTACATATGGCGGGTTGTACAATAGGCAGTTAAAATGTAGACTTAGTTTAAACTGTGAACCTTGTCGAATACTCATCGGTTATTGTTAAACATAGTTTTAAAAATGACATTTGTTTTTGAATATAACTAGTTAAAAATAAAACTCTTGTTAGTTAAAATGAGTTAAGAATATTTTTTGTACAACCTGCCCATAATGTATTTTATAATAACTATAAATCATAATATTCTTGTAAGGAAGTTGGGAAGCTTAGGGTATGATCAGTCGCTGTTAAGATTATTTTCATCTTACCTAAATCTTCGTTTTAATTATGTCTTTTACAACGGATTTTCATCTTTACCCCTCACAGCAACATCTGGAGTTCCACATAGCTCCAATCTGGGGCCACTAGTATTTAGTATATTTATAAATGACTTGGCAATAAACTTAACATGTAATCACCTGCTGTTCGCTGCTGACTTAAAAATATTTACCTCAATCTCATCAATTCAAGACTGTCACTTTTTAAGGCCTAACTGGGCATCGTTGTAATGAAAACAAGCTGTTTATGAATGTGTCTAAATGTAAAGTATGTTCCTATACTAGAAGTAATAACAAGGTGGAGTTTGATTATTTATTTAACGGCCTACCTTTATCAACTTGTGCACAAATTGAAGATTTAGATATACTATTCAACCAAAAAGTTATTTTTCGGATTATATTGAAAATACCGTTGCTTCTGCGTTGAAAAGCTTAGGGATCATAATTTGTAATACTCGTTCTTTTACAAAGTCTTAAAGCTTGGAGATCCTTTACTTTTCTTTAGTCCGTTCCAAGCTAGAATATGCATCTCTCATCTGGAACCTTATTTACAATATTCATAAAAGATCATTGGAAAATCTTCAGCGGCGATTTCTTAAGTAGCTTTCTTTTAAAATAGATGAGCTGTATCCCATTCGAGGTATTGAACAATCTCTGCTTCTTTCGAAAATAGAAGGGTAGTTTCCAGTGTTACATTTTTTTATAAAATATTACATAACACTATTGATGTACTATTTTTGATAAATTAAATAAATTTTAATATCCCCCAAACAGCCATTAGTTATCATAAAACATTTTATACAGCAAGTATTTGAACGAACTTGGGAAGAAATTCGCCTATAACGCTAATGTGTTCAAATGTTAATTAATTTTGTTATGATTGGGATATTTATTTCGACCATTAGTTGTACTAATTTGTAGATAATGTATTTAGGATTCTTTCTTTTTTTTTTTCTTCTTTCTGTTGCTAAAATTATTTTCTGTCGAAATATTGTTTAACATTTATTTCATGTATTTTTTTGTTCTGTAAATGGATTTATTTGTTGGGCAATAAAATTATTTTTATTTTATTAAGCAAAAAAATGTTTATTTTGATGCACCTACCACCTTTACAAGTTTGTCAGTATATTAACGAGAAATCCTATATAATTCCCAAAGAAAAATATTTTTGGAATAAATTCCGAATTCTATTTATTGATATTTGTTATTTTTTAGGTTCAATGACTCGAAACATGATCAGCTACACCAAGAATATCCTTGATACTGAAAAAATGGTACGAGATTAAGCACATTGTGGTGCGAAGACGTGGCTTGTATAAATTTGGGGTATCAGTTGATAGAAAACAGTGCGCAAAAATTAATTTAAATCTGCATATGCATCAGAGATAGCCATATTCCATACCACAATACGTAATGCGTGAACTCGATGAGATTTCATCGGCTAAGTATCATTCCTCTGTAATGTTTTGTATCATTAAAAACACCAACATTGTAAATGATTATGACCAGGGTTTTCTAACCTTTTTTCTAGGTCAGAGAGAATAAATGAAAACTAAATAATGTACAGTAATAAAGATTAAAAATATATATTCTTTTAAGTTTTATTATGTCAGCTATAGTTTTATACCAAAAATGAAAATAAACTGAAATTATACATTAAAAATACATTCATAAATTAACTATATTTATAACATTCATCGACTCTCTCCTGGCTAAAATATTACTTATCTAGCTATTCAGCTCTACTCCGTCTATTTTTTGCCTTTAACCTCCTTATGACACTTCCATTCATTCTTATTCAGTGTAGTATGCATGGTTTTTAGAATATCAAGTGTTATACCTATCTGATGCTTGGTCCTGCAAAGTTCATCTTCAGTACAACTGCTTATGTGACATCTATCACGATGTCAAGTTTAATTGAACATCCGTTTCTTGCCCATTACTCTTATACTTAAGCAGAACTCGCTTAGACTCAGACGCATATGTCTAATTCGTCCAAAACACAGCCTTGGTACACAAATATCTTTTTTAGCGCTGGTTTTATTATAAAAAACTGGAATAAAGGGTAAAATTATATCTTGTTCAGTACACTCGTATACCCTTGAGTATTAGCCTATATTATTTTTGATTAAAGACGTATCCATTTAAAAATGTCGTTTAAAAAATAAACATTTAATTTTTATATTTTATTTAACTCAATCAAAACATTAAATTATTATTTTCCATTTGTATATGGCTTATACCGGACCTGTATGTACTCTAGTAGCTGACCGTGTTGCCGTCAGTTGCCGCTACATATTCATTAGTGACACGTTTTATAAATTCATCGTGTTACATATTTGTTGATATAAAGAGATTGTATTACTTCGAATGAAAAAATCGATAATGCAATTTTCTAACCTAAAAAAAATCGTGATTATATGTCAAACGAAATTGAACTTGCCCTTAAAAATCCATTTCAAAGTATTCTCGGATTAAAAAATTATTGCTAAAGTTCTATAACATCCTGTACAAGTGATAAGAACGTACAACTTTTAATTATCATAACCTTAAATACATTATTAGTTTATAAATGTGAGTATTGTCAAAGCACCGTTACCCAAAGAGATGTAAAAAGAACTATATGAAAAAAATATATTTTTATTAAATCGTCATTAAACAAATTAAAGTTCTTATTACAATTTATGAATTTGGTGCGCCGGCAAACAGTCATGGGAATAATTAATGTTTTCCAACATCATGTAATAAAAATGTTATTACCTACCTACCAACCATTTTTTTCTGTTTTATGCTATTAAATATTTAATGTGTTTTAGAAGTCAAGGTCACCTTAAAACTGTACGTCGCAATTTTTGATGTATCGGTAATGTTTCACTTTCATAGGGGATTTAAAATAAACTGATACCATCCAATTGTTAATTTCTTGTTCTAAAGCTTTCCATCAATGAAACCATCATGTATTTATTATTTATTTATATAGGTTGTTTGTTTTCGAAAAACTAATTAATTAAAAAAATTTATTTATAGATATTTTATTCCTGAATTTATGTTTCTTTTCTAACATTAACTTAATCGACATCTATTTTCTTGAAGTTTCCGTAGTATCCTAGAAAATCAGAATTTACCAAAGGCTCTGGTCGAAGAACTTCATTTACTTTTAATTTTTGTAACTGCTCATAGCGTGGTTGATATCTCTCTAATTTTAATTTCCATAATTCTGAAAACCAAAAGTGTAGCTGGTTGAATTTTTATATTTTTAATTTGTTATTCATATTTATTTATTATCCAAACATGAAGAGGAAAAATCTGATGATGATAATAATAATAGAGTACAGCAATAATATCAGACCAAGGAAACAATAATTTGGTAAGTTGTTTGCGCAAAATTTTCATTTTACTTCAAAGTATACTAATATTATATAAACTCTAAAAAATCTTCAAAACATAAACATAGTAAAGTAAGTAGCAGAAAGCTTCAACAATATCAATTTAATAAAGCCAACTAAGGTTAGTTTTTTATTATTAAGCCTTACCGTTTAATTCATCTACAGATCTTTCTTCACCACCGTAATCCTTTGGTAAAATTTCCTTTGGTACATGTTCAAATAACTCTTCGGTAGCAGCATGGATAAATAGCTATAAAAAATTCAGATGTCAAACATGATTTAAAAATATAGCAAAAAAAATCTTAAAAAGTATAACCTACTGCACCCAGGTACCTTGATAATTTATTAATTCCATTTATTAAATATAACATTGCTTTCTAATTAAATTCAAAATTCTTCATTTAACGAAAAATCTCCCAGATAATTAAATCTTATTTGAGACACCTAATAAATAATATCTATAATCACGTACAATAAATATCCAAATTTCGGGTACGTGTCTGGGAACATAGACCATAAAAAATATTTCTTTTCACGAAGTAATCATCATTAAAATACTTAACCCGCTTATCTTTCTAGTTTCAATGTTAAGACCGATTTTGACAATATTTTGATACACAAAGCTCTCAAGGCACATAATAAATAATCGACCTTCTTTTGCACCCACATTCGTATTTCTCTGGGAACTAAGACATACAGAGATGTCACAAAAGCCATTAACTTTAGTATAAGAAGTCAGACCCAAATGGGCTCGTATTCATTCATTTTTAATTAGTTGATGTGCAAGTATTCATTTTTATTATTTGTACCCTGTTATATTTCAAGTTCAGTAGTCAGTACCTTTTCTAAAACGTTCTTCCTAAACAACGTCCCTACAATATCTCCTATTCCTGAATGCTGTCAACGTCCCATGCCTTATTTCCGACGCTTGCCGTCCCTCAATATTTCCTTCATAATACCCTTCGTCACGTCCCTCACTGCCTACATAATTCTACCGTATATCTGTCCCAATGCAGTATCGTATTAAATACCTTTCTTTCCACCACGACGCTAGGCGCCTCGACGCAAGACGATGCTGAACGCTGCTATGTACCTAAATCAACGCCGTCACAACGCTAGATGAAATTAGTACATAATCTAATGTCTGTATTTTCAATGGTGAGTTAAAAGATTTATGTAACTTTCTTTGAGATACCACCGGGGTTTCGTTTAGACGAGGGATTTTGACATTGCTACAAAATATTAATAATTTAACCAATAAACCACATGGCCTTCAGGTCATATATCCCGAAGACAGTTAGGATAGACATCTGTTTTCGATGGGTAAAATTTTGAGTATTTTAATAGAAATTATAAAAATCAATATTAAGAAATACACAGGGTTGTAATAAGTTATTTCAATAGAAATTATAATAATCAATATAAAAAATATGCAGGGTTGTATTAAGTTAATTCAATAGAAATTATAAAAATCAATATTTTAGAAATATACAGGGATGTGCTATCTTGGATAAATTGTACAAAACAAAATGGTAAAGTTTAATAATAAGTTAACCAACTGGTGAATACACTATTTGTTAGCTCAAGGGGGACACCTATATGCTAAGCAACCCATTCTACCAGGTTTGAAACAAAGTATATGCGAAATCAACATAGTAAGGTAATCAACTGGCGAATTGGCGCTGTTCGTTACTTCCGTTGGTCATCAGCTCTATACTCGTTGAAATATTTACCTAAGAGGGTGCAACCTGTGTATATCTAGAATAGAATCAAATCAACATCAACACAATAGTTAACCAACTGGCGAATTGGCACTGTTCGTTTACTCCGTTGGTCATTAACCTAAATAAGAATATAAACATCAACACAGTAGTTAACCAACTGGCGAATTGACGCTGTTCGTTAACTCTGTTGGTCAGCAACCTAAATAAAATATATCTTGATAGTAAATGAACGTGGTCTGCGTTTTAACGGGACTCAAGTGAGATCTCAGTAAATAGTTTTGTAATTTGTATTTGTAATATACTTTGCTAATTATTGCATCACATTTAAAGTATGAAAAATCAATTAATTAACTAGACGATCACTTTTACTACTAGAGGAAAAAAGGCCAATTACAGTGAGCATAAAATTTAAAGTAAAACTTTTGAGGTAAATAAAAAATTTCAGTGAATAAAATAACGAAAAAATAGGAGGTGCCGGGGGTGGGCCGTTACAAAACGTGTGTCTATATACCTTAATAAGCAAGGTCTGCAGATTAGAGAGAACTAAATAAATGTACTAAAGAGAGATATACAAAGAAATGATGAAGTCTCTCAAAGAGACGTTGAAAGATTCTTTAGGCTTGATTCACAAGAAATAGATAGCGACCACAGCGACCTTTTTAAATCTACAGTAGGACTCCATTATTTAGAGTCTGTTATGTAGCTTTTTTTTATTAGCCAGTGGCTTCCTCATATAGTTACATGCTTCTCGCTTTAATCCAACTTGATTTAAAAGCCATAATCTAGACAGGCCTCCGCACTGGCACAAGACGTGCATTGATGCTTGTTCTGCATTAAAAACCTGCACAATGTTGTCTCATTTGCTGGATTGATGTTTGTGCCCGGTAAAAAGATCTACTGTTATCCTAACGATTTGTCGTTTTTATTCAGTATATCTTTCGTAAACTTGGTCGATGGTTCCTGAATACTTCTGAGACTCTTTTTATTTCATTGTTTGATGAATACCTTGCACAAGACCTTTTCAACTCAGCAGTAGGGTTCGGGACCTTTATGGCCTTATCTAAGCCTTCTCAGGGCAGTTCATCGGCCCTTTCATTGCCCTGATATCCTGATAAGGCTGTTGTATGACTGTTAATTAGGCCTAAAACACTATCGCTTATTCTCCTAGGCTCACCTGCTCCTTCCTTGGTTTTTGAACTGTTTGTATACTACACGATAAGTTCAGCATGTAAAAGAGGTACCTGTTTCCAGGATTCTAGGGTAGGTAGTTTAATTTGAAAATTTCAAGAATCTAGTTTGGACCAAGGGGTAAACCGTTAGTGTACTATAGTGTAAACGCAATCTGTACTATTTGTGTTCTTCCGGTACTATTTGTGTACTTCCGGTACTATGTGAGTACTATTTTGTACTAATTGTGTAGACTCGCCATCATTACAGCGATGCTGGCCTGAGAAAATAATAATTTTACTCTGGGAATACACAAACAACCTTCTTTAATATTATCAACCTAAGTTTAATCTATTTGTGTACTATTTATACCTACATAATTTGTATACTATTTGCGTAATATGTGTACTATTTGGGGCAGAATGTGTACTAGGGTACAATATTTTCACAGCGATCTACCAGTCGATTTGGATATATTGAAGAAGCGCCTGAACTTTGATCATAGATTAAGTATATTTATTTAAAATTCAAACTTATTTGTTATTTATGTACCTGGGTCGGTAAGTGTAATTTACAGGTCAAGAACACAGTAGATCTGGAAATGTGGTAAACCTTTCTTAACATTGACATACGTCAGGAAAAGTCAGTTACAATACTATTAGTATAAATCATGGCTCCATGACAAAACAACGCAAGATAAAATTTCCTAGGACAAAATAGCGCCGAAAAAATAGCACAAGTAAAAAATTGCTCAGGACAAAATGGCTCAAGGACAAAATAGTGCGTAACGAACAAGATATATATTTTTATTTAATAAAATTCATTGAAATAATGCTTAAAAAATACTGTTTCAAAGACATCTATGTAGAGAATCTTTGAAGTGTAGCTTCGTTTCTCTCACATTTTAGGATTCGACTCATTTTAACGCGAAACAATTTCGCGCGGGACAAATTTGCTGTGACAAATTTGCGCCGAGACAAATACATGAGAGACAATTAGCGCCTAATATACATAAAGTGAGATCAATTAACGCCTAATCTAATTATACTGAGTTAAGTTAGCCCTTCTATAAAAAAGGGTAAAACAAATTAACGCGTGACAAAATATACCAGTGTTCTAATTTAAATTAAAAAACTAATTTAGCTAAATTGGGCGGCCTGGAGCCTTGGGGGTTGCTGTATATGGCTCTAGGTCGCACAGGTTCGGTAAATTAGTTACGATTTTCTTTTTATTTTTCTAATTTTATTAAAAATTGTTTTCTTTAAAGCAACATGCGATGGCTTGAGGCCGCACAGGTTAGGTAAATTAGTTTATTTGTTTCTTAATTTCAATTAGAATACTGGAATACTTGGACACTTCCTTTTATATCCTGCGTTATTTTCTCGTGCGCTATTCTGTCTTGCGCTACTTTGTTTTTGCGCTATTTTGTCTTGCACTATTTTATCCTTGAGCTATTTTGTTCTTGCGCTATTTTGACCTTGCGCTATTTTTTCCTTGCCCTATTTTGTCCTGCGCTATTTTATCTGCGCTATTTTGTCTACGCTATTTTGTCTACGCTATTTTGTCTACGCTATTTTGTCTACGCTATTTTGTCTACGCTATTTTGTCCTGCGCCATTTTGTCCTGCGCTATTTTGTCATGGAGCCATAAAACATATTTTAAATAAACTGTTCAATTATAAGTTTCAAAGATCAATGTATTATCCACACAGTTCTCATATATACTTATGTTATGTTGAGAATGGGGTGTTAATACACTGCGACCTAAAAGATCTATTGTGCCCCCTTCTGTCGCCACTGCACTAAGAAAATGTCTCAATGCCTATAGCGACCGTTCCAATCCTATTTTCTCAAGGAAGTGTAGGATTTGAAGTGGCTTCAAGTTAGGTAAATCTCTCTCTTCTATTTGATATCCTCCTAGATATAGTGCCCTTGAATTCTGGAGTGCTACACATTCAGTTAGGATGTGAATGGAGGTTTCGTCCTTCTCCTCACAGAATCTGCACTCACTATCCTCTACTACTCTCTTTACTTAGGTGTCCTTTTAGTCGGCAATGCCCGGTAAGGATCCCTGTTACAATACGTAGCCTGTTCTTGTTCAGGCAGATGCAGGCTTCCGATCTTTTCTGGTTATATTCACCCAGAAGTATCTTGGCCTGTCTCAGCCCCAAGAGATTGTTCCAATTATCGGTTCTTCTACTACCCTCATATATACTTACTCTATCCAGAATTTTTTTCTTCACGACAGTTTTTGCTAATGAAATTACTACTTCAGCAAAAGTTGGAACATTAATAAAGTGAATGCCCTTTACTCTGCTTGCCCATAGTTGCTGAAACATATTCTTATATTACTTAAAACGTTTAAACTTATAACACATGAATGTCAATTGACTTCAAATAGATATAAGTTAGGATTAAAAAACTGTAATTCACCTCTAAAAAAAAGTTTGACATCTTCATTTGAGTCGGAGTGGTTTTTAGAACATGGCTTTTCTTTATATATTTAAAATCAATAATGATGATATCTCCCATGCTAAGTTCTTCTTCTATCAATATCTCAAAAATAATCTGTACAAACGCGAGAAATCTTAAAGGGTTGTATTCGGGATAATCAAAATCTCTGTATGCTATTATGTTTACTCGATAAAAATCTTTAGTAAGCTTTGATAAAGGAAAATAATACCTGAAATCATAAAAAATATATATATTTTTTCTGTATACAGGGTGATTCACGACCATAGCTATAACTAATTGTTTTGAAAATCTCTTTTCATTGGAAGGAGTATGTCGATCAGGGTTATAATAAAATTATTTTCATTTATACAAGGTATCTCAGAACTCGTTAAGTATCAAAGTTATCTTTTTTGATAAAACACCCTATATTTTTATGAATTTTTTAAATCTGCAACACAAATCAATGGCAACTTTGATGAGAGCTTCCTTTACCGTTCTTTGGAACTGAGGATTTTCGAACATGTACGGTCTTTAAGAAATTTGAATTTTTAGCAGAGAAAACTTGTAATTCGTGCAAATACAAGTTTTCCTTGCTAATCTAAGCTGCGTGCACACAGACGTTAACAATGATTGGACATAAAATATAAGAGTGATATTGGAAATACATACAACATATTCCGCTAATATCTAAAGCTAACCCTGTCCCTGAATTAACTTATTAAAAGTACCGAGTTGATTAGTCGCCCACAGATTGCACCGGTAATGTTTCACCTATTTTACAGTTCATTATGTTAAGGCTACAGAGCTATACTTAAAGAAATATGTATGCTAGGCCTAAACTCTTAGCCCGTGAATGCTCCAAGCGATTAAAATGGACAGAATAGTAAAGGAAATGAAAATGGGAATAAACATTAAAAACTGCAAAACAATGATAAATGTGTTAAACGAAACAATAATTAACAGAGATATTTGTATCATAAAATGACAACAGCCAGCTTAAGAGTATCTCGAAAGGAAGAATAGACAATGCATAGCTCACCAAGCAAAAAAGAAAGAACAGTATTATACCATACTAGGAAACACTGAAATTGTATGAATATCAAAAATCAAATTATCATGGACAATTCAGAAGAAATGTAAGAGTAGGATAACAATAATGGAAATAAAGTAATTAAATACAATCGCATAGGAAACTATAAAATGCCTAGAATACGAAATAAGAAGATAATAAGTTGTGTAGAGTAAACAAGATAGAGAAAAATTAGTAAGTTGAGAGTAGGAAAAAGACAAAGTAAGTAAATAAACTTAGAAGGAACAAAGAGAAGCCCATAGAAGCAATTTATGAAAGATCAAAACGCATGGAAAAAGTAGGCTGCTGAATGATTAACAACACGACCCTCTTGCAGAGTAAAATAATTAACAACCCCAACACCTCTGTGTGGTAAAAGGGGGACGGTAAGACGAAGTGGGGGAACAAGAAAAGAATAAGAGCAAGAGTAATAGGATGAAAATGCCGATGATACAGAAAAAAGGATGAAAAAAAAAAAGGATGAAAAAAGGGACAGAAGCGAAAGAATAAGAAGGGCTTCTGAAGGGTTATGGGCATATATAACAACCTGAAAATCATAGGCGCCACTGAAAGGTGTTAACTCTGTTAAACATGGAAATTTACTGATTTCTTTAATGATCTAATCTGTCAAAAAAATAAAGTCTTAATAAATATTCATATACTAATAGTATTGCACAATATTTCTTCAAATTTATCCTAAAAAAAAACAAATGGATTAAATCTACTAGGTGGCCAAATAAATTTTATTCCACAATCTATTTTTTTTTTTTTTTTTTTTTTTTAGGAAAAAGTCGTAGAAATATTTTTTATGAATAATAAATATATACAGGGAATCCATCAATATTCGAGGTCATTTTTGGAATTTTTGAAATCATTCTCTACAGTTTTCACAAATTCGGTAAAGTATCTATTTTTTTGCTATATTAAAACCAATTTTTCAAAATTTCAAGCTTTGCATACTGAACGATATAAAGAGTTGGCATTTTACTAATACTTACATTATCTTGTCCATGTATATTTTCTGAGCGGGGTCTCTAGGATTACAGTACGTAAAAAAATCTGATAACAATGTTCTAGAAGTATAATACATATCGCACAATTTCTTTGTTCTTTCAATGCTAAATTTTGTAACAACCAAATATCGCTCAATTGCATTTCTACCTGTAAAAAGTGAGATTTGTTAAATTTAAGTATTTTATCAAAAGACCACTTGATATGAATAAATAGGAAATTGACATAACGTTCTTTAAATATTAATGATATAGAGCACGTGATCTGTCAGTAGATCTGGGCCGTGCGTACTCAAGGATACTTAACTCTCTATTAGGATTGACCGATCTCATCTAGTTTCTACGTAAGGGTGGAGATATTTTCTGAAATTTCAATTTAAAAAAAATGTCTTCAGGACTCTACCTCCCATCAACAATTTAAACAAAAAAAAAATTTAACTTTTAATACGAACTGAAAGTTGCCTTTACTTATAGTAAAATATTTCCTAAAATTTCAGTTAAAAATAAATATGTCTTTAGGCCTCTACCTTTCATTAAATTGAAAATAAAATACACAAAATTCTAGTAAAAAACATAAACCAAATGCGCCTGGCATCAAACTTTTACATTAATAAAGAAATCCAGAAAATCCCAAATATTATGTCATGAAACTCTTTAAACTTGTTCAATCCTGTTTAGACCAGTTTATAATCGTTTATGAACGGCGAAATATGTAGCTCTAAGCTGAACTCTGTGAGGTATAGGCAACACAAGTGCCTTCTACGTACATTGGGTTGCCTATACCAGACAAGGGGTGTGGTCGAGCTTGAAGGAATAAACAGTTCTTAACGAGATCTCGTTGTTATCATTTCGTACCTTACATGGCGCTGCGACAAAAAATTAAATAACAATATAAACAAAAGTATTTATAAGTCGTTAAATAGTTTAAGTACCGACAATGGATTATGACTGGGAATGTAAGTGAGAACTGGAAATTCTGGAGGCAAAGATTTACAACATATCTAGTAGCCACAGAAATTTCAAAGAAATCAGAAGAAACGCAATGTGCTCAGTTGTTAACCCTTATTGGGGAAGAAGGAATGAGAATTTACAATACTTTCTCATTTCGTACAGATGAGGAAAATAAGTTGGAAGTTCTTTTAAAAAAATTTGACCACCATTTTACGCCGAAGAAAAACATAACCTATGAGAGACAACAGTTTTTAACGGCCAAACAGAAAGATTTGGAGACCATTGAACAATTCATTATCCGTTTAAAAAATGTATCACTTGCTTGTGAATTAGGAACAATGAGGGAGAGCCTGGTCAAAGATGTTTTGGTTTGCGGCATTAAGTCAAATGAAATTCGGGAACGATTGCTACAAGAAGATTTTGCAAGTGCAGATAGAGCTATAAAACTAGCATTAATTATCGAAAGAACAAAATGAAATAATTTCAAATGAAAGAGAAACAGCATCTACAAATCTCATCATAGATAAAGTGAACTGGAGACCAAGAGGCGAAAGAAGAGAAGAAATAAAGAACACAAAGGAAAAACAACGTAGTGATGGAAAGTGTTCATTCAGGCATGACTTTGGCAAGTGTCCAGCCTTTGGAAAAGTCTGTGCAAAGTGTAGTGGTCAAAATCATTTTGCTTCGGCATGTAAAAATAGAAATCAAATCCCGAACAGAAGAAAGGTATATTGTGTAGAAGACGATGAAAGTGACAGTGAATACCTGTATGTAGATACAATAGATAGTATATCAAAAATTGATGAGATATCATGGGCTCAGGAACTAAATGTAGAAGGTAAGGTAATTAATTTTAAATTAGATTCGAGTTCAATGGCAAATGTAATCCCTAGGTATAAATATTCTAAGCAAAATTAATTTTGATACCAACAGATTAAAAAATAGCAAGGCAACTCTCAGCTCTTATACACATAATAAATTACCTATTGTTGGCGAATGCGTCTTGAGCTGCTCTCATAAGAGTATTAAAAAAAAGTTACTTTTTCACGTTATAGATTTACAAACATGTCCAATACTAGGACTTAAAAGTTGCATTGATCTTGAGCTCATCAGAAGGGTTGATTCAATAGAATATAAAAATAATACAGTAGAATACAAAAACACAGATATAAACAATTTACTTCAAATATACAATTCAATATTTAAAGGTTTAGGTTGTTTAGTTAAACCGTATCACAATGAATTAAAAAGGGAGGCTGAACCGGTTGTACATCCTCCAAGAAGGGTATCATTTAAGAAAAATTTAAAGTTACTCTAGAAAATCTAATAAAACAAGGGGTCATAGAAAAAGCAGAAGATGGTGCAGACTGGGTGAATGCATACGTTTTAGTTAGGAAATCTAATGAGGATCTCAGACTGTGTCTTGACCCAAAAGATTTAAATCTGGCAATAAAAAGGCATTATTTTCAATTACCTACATTTGAGGAGCTAACAGAAAAACTCAAGGGACCAAAAATATTTACCACTTTAGATGTCACACAGGGTTTTCTGCAAGTTACACTAGATACAGAAAGTTCAAGACTTTGCACTTTCGCCACACCATTCGGAAGGTATCGTTTTCTTAGAATACCTTATGGGCTTACTAGTGCACCAGAAGTGTATCAAGAGAAAATGGCAGAAATATTTAAAGATATAGAAGGGGTAAGTGTTTTTATTGATGATATTATTGTTTCGGGTTCTAATGAAGAAGAATATTTTAGTAGACTTAAAGAAGTTTTTAAAAGATCACATGAACACAATATTCGCCTTAATAAAGATAAATGTAAATTTTATTTACCTGAGGTTAAATATATGGGTTTTAAAATTACCTCTGAGGGACTGAAACCTGATGACGCCAAAGTCGATGCAATAAAAAATATGCCATACCTTAAAAATGTGGGCGACGTACAGCGTTGCCTGGGCCTGGTAACATATCTGGGTAAATTTATAGATAATCTTTCTGAAAAAACTGCACCTCTTAGATCAATAATAAAAAAGAATAAAATTTTTGAGTGGACAGAGGTTCAAAGCAAAGCATTTAATGATCTCAAAACTATTTTATGCAAGAATCCTTGTTTAAAGTTTTCTGATATAAACAAGATGACCACAGCTCAAAAAATGGAATGGCTGCAGTTCTGCTGCAAGAAGACATGCCTTGTGCTCATACATCTTGTTCTTTTACAGAATCTCAAACTAGATATGCCCAAATTGAGAAGGAGTTGCTTGCAGTCTGGTTCGGTGTAAACAAATTTTCGCAGTACGTATTTGGAAAAAACTTTGTAGTGGAAACAGACCACAAACCTTTGATAAGCATTATACAAAAACCATTAAATTCTTGCCCAGCCAGTTTGCAACGTATTCTCATTCAATTGAGGAAATATCAGTTTGAGTTAGTATATAAACTAGGAAAAAAATTAATTTTAGCTGATACATTATCTAGAGCCTTTCAAAATAAAACTTTCAATGAAAATATAGATATAGAACTAATTGCTCAAGTATGTTTAATTCAAGAAAATGTAAACCTATCTCAGAATAAAGAAAAAGAGATCATAAATGCTACAATAAATGACCCAATTCTAATAATATTAAAAAAGCAAATTCAAGAGGGATGGCCAACAAAAATTAAACAAGTAGATAACACACTTAAAGTCTATTTTAAATACAGAGCAGAGCTGACCTTAGTGGGCCAACTCATCTTTAAAGGGCAGACAGTAGTTGTCCTCGAAAAAATCAGAAAGGAGATTTTAAACAAATTACACTATAGTCATATTGGTATTCGCAGAACTATTGCAGAAGCAAACTTGTCTTTCTTTTGGCCTAACATGAATAATCAAATTAGACATCATTTTAAATTGCTGCATTTGCCAGACTTTTCAAAAAACACAGAGAACTGAACCCCCCATCACATTGAAAAACGCCCTTGGTATAAAATTGGTTGTGACATATTTCATCTTGAAAATGAAGTCTTTTTAATAGCATGTGATTATTACTCATTTATAGAAGTTATAGACTTACAAAAAAATTTAACTAGCCAAAATGTTATTCAGGCACTTAAATTAATCTTTTCAAGACAAGGTATTCCTGTTGAAGTTATAACAGATAACGGGCCAGAGTTTTCTAGCTACATCTTTAAAGAATTTGAGCAGCAGTGGGAATTTACTCACATAACTAGTTCACCGAGACATCCTCAATCCAATGGATTTATTGAAAGACAGATTCAAACTGTCAAACAAGCATTACAGAAATGTCTTGTGGATAAAAAAGATATTTATTTTGCTCTATTAGACCTAAGAAACACTCCTATAGATGGGGAAGCAACTCCGGCAAAAATCCTGAACAGAGAATTAAGAGATCTATTACCACATCTAAGCAATAAAAAAAAGTTGGACTTGAGAGAACTAAATACAATAAATTTTTAGATCAATGCCAAAATAAAAAAAAATGTACTTCGACATGAGAGGAGTTGAAGCACTTTCAGAGTTAAAAAATCAAACTAAGGTTAAAGTTCAATTTCAGCCAGGGGATAAAGTATGGAAAACTGGGAAAATTTTGTGAAGAGAAAGTATAAGATCTTACAGAATAAAACTACAAAATGAGGCTGAAATCATTAGAAATAGAAAGTTCATTAGGATTATGAATCATTGTAAGGAGCAAACTCCCACTAAAATAAATAATTCTTATAAAAACTGTAATGTTGCAAAGACCACAGATAATGCTGAACAACACATACAGCTAGAACATGATTCCGAAAAGGAGGAAAATGGCAATAACGAAACAGAAGTCAGAAAAACTACACTTACACGATCAGGTAGAGAATCTAGAAAACCAGGTTACCTGAACGAGTATGTAAATGTGGTTTATAAGAAGTACATTACTGCCATTTTCCACCACCGAGTAATTTCAATAATTACCATTTGTGTATTGTTTGTTTTTATTTAATATTCTTGAAAGGAAAGATGTGAGGTATAGGCAACACAAGTACCATCTAAGTACATTGGGTTGCCTACACCAGACAAGGGGTGTGGTCGAGCTTAAAGGAATAAAAGGTTCTTAACGAGATCTCGTTGTTATCATTTCGTACCTTACAAACTCAGTCTTCTTTTGATAGTCACGGTAGTAAGATCTTTGTTTTAAGTTTTAATGAGTTTGTCAGTGAAGGACACTAGGGGCAGTAGGGGAACTACTAATTGTCCTATATATTTGGTGCACCGGCGAATATACCCTCTGTTTTGCCAACTGTGCAAAATATCATAAAGCGATATTTGCTTATTTAAAATGAATTTAAGGGTTTGACCGGAGCGGTAAAGACCTTAGTATTTTAGAAATTTCTCAAATAATTGCGAATGAAATCGAAGTGATCTGGGAAAAAAGCTTCAATTCCCACTATATCGAAAAATCGCATTATACAATTAATTCGATATATCCTAGGTAAGTACCAAACCCTTATTAGATATCCTAAAACTATACGAAATGACAATTATATGTTAAAAGTTAAGAAATATAAAGACGATTCAAAGAAATTATTCGATATTATAAATGTGCTTCTTTTGATACATGTGACTGTGTTAAAAAACACAAAATACCAAATATATCGCAAGAATTATTTATTTACGATCAACGAACTGTGAGAAACTTTGCTATTGGAAAAATAGACATAGCAGCGCTTGTATCTGCTGTATTACAGGATTTGGGAGTTATTTCGAACGAAACATCGTCTTCAGTTATTGACCGAAGTGAGATCCGAAAAGCTCGTCAAAAACACCGGTTTGATTTAAAAAGCAAATTCCAAACATTCACTCCGGAGATTAGAGCATTATAGAGAATAAAACGATGTGCCAGGAAAAAATTAGAAACAATTTCATCGCAAAATAAAAATCGAAGAACATATATCATTGCTCGAAGAACCAGATTAAAAATATATGAGTCACATTACACCAACAACAGGTACGGGGAAACATATTGCCATATCTATAGTTAATTTTCTACAAGAATTTGACAACTGTATAAATAAGTTTTAAGTTGTAGGCCGCGATGGTAGAGCGGTTAATACAGGGAGGAAGAATGGAGTTTTGCGGCATTTAGAAACAAAACTGAAACGTCCTCTGCAGTGGATGATATGTCAGCTGCATATGAATAAACAGCCTCTTCGTCATATTTTTCAATTTCTTAACCGAAAAACTTCAGGACCTTGTGTAAACTGTGCAGCTGTAGGAAACATGTTGGAGTCTTGCGAAAAATTGCCCGTTGTAAATGTTGTTCCTATTGTTAGCCGTTTACCAGAATTAGACGCTGCAGCTATTAGGAATCTTAGCACTGATCAAAAGTATGTCACTGTTCATTCGATCCTTATTAGATTTAGCAGCTCATAATCCAGGTAAATGATCACAAGCATGATGGATTACAAAGGCAAACCGTATATGGCGTTTTTACATCGAAAGTAAATGTCCGTTTACAAATTTAAAGAAAATCGCTGAATTTGTGGTAAAAGTTTATGCGCCAGTAAAGTTTGACATTAAAAGAAAATCATCGTGTAGTAATGGAGGAAGACACGTCTTCAGAATGATACAGTTGTCACGCTACTTGAACAACGAATTGAAGGCAGTCATCGATCTTGTTATCAAACGAAATGCGTATATCCGGAGAACCTTCTTCTATCAATGCTCCTGGTATAAGACAACTTGGCTTACGAAGAATATTGGGCGCTCACAAAAATATCTACGGACGTAAGCGAATTTGTTATTCCTAAATTATATTTCGATGTCAGTGAATATTATGAGCTTATTGATTGGAAAAATTGCTTAGTTACAGCACCACCTCTTTTAAGTACTGCAACTGATGAAGATATAGAATTTATAAACGATACAGGAACTTGTCCTGTAGATTTGCTGTTCTTTTCCTGCCATACACAGGCAGTAGAAAGGTGCGTGAAGGTTGTAACAGAAGCTTTTAATTCTGTTGTCGGCCATGACCTTAAAGATGGATTTATTCGTTCAAGGATTCATTCTAGAACCATACTACCTCGATTTTACACTAAGGCGGAATACAATGCATGAATTTCACATACCTATTTTTTTGTTTGCTCGTCTATATTATATTGCTACGTTGTATTCGCTTTTTAAAAAAAAATTAAAAATTCCGGGATAAAACATCAAAAATAAAAAATGTAAAGACGTGCTCGTATAAGTAAGTAAGTACTTACTCAGTGTTTCCGGTAAATGTTTCTGGGTTTTGAACCATTCTAAAATGATATCAATATCCTTTTCGGCTTGTTCTTTTGTTTTGCCATTTATTTCTATAACTTTTTGGCGATCTGTTACTAGGAGTTTATCTGGGTCGACATCCATGATGGTTAGAATTACGTAAATTCCCAAATGGTTATTTTACTAAGAAAAATTCATAATTTGGTCTTTTAAAATTATTCTTTCATTTTCAGCTGATAGGCACGGACTTATTTTATTAAGTACCTATTTAAAATATAATAAATATTACAAAAATTAAATAGAATTAAATTAAACGTGTCTGTAACTATAACTGCTAATCTCAAACATTTTGGATAAAGTCAATCAACTCACATAAGTACCTAAACGTTGCTAAAAGTATATTTTTTAAAACGTTTATAGTATATTCATTAATTAATTAATTGCTGTTTGGAAAATTTTATAAAACGTGTATGTAGGAATTTTCTAATGTCATATTTTTCATGCATTGTCATGCGTGGATGTTTTTAACGAAAAATGGTGCAATATTAATCTGGATTTTTAAGGTTTGAATTGAATGAGAAAGCAAAAAATCTATTTTGTTCTCTTTATCTTTTTTGATTTTTTGCGTTTACTGAGCAAAAAATCTGATGTGTCCAACACATGACTTTCCTATCTAGTTATTACAGACTTTTTTGGTTATTTTGTACAACCTATTGCAGCACTTTTGTAAATGTTTAGAGGATAAACCAAATATATACAAGTTCCACATACATTGAAAAAGAAAATACTCCAATTTTTCCATTGCGGTCAATTTTAGAGAAATCATGTAAGAAACAAAAATTATAGAGATCGATATCGCAAACAACTTTTAGTTTAACAATTTTCTTAAAAAACAGAATTTTGAAAATTTTTTCAAATTTCTCGAAACGGACCATTCCAGGAAAATTTGATATAAAACAAGAATTATAGAGAATAATATAAGAAGTAACTTTTATTTGAAGAATTTTCTTCTCCAAACATAAATACCAGATATATTCCATAAATTATAAATCGACTTCCTATAAACCCAGCTAGCACCGGACGTTGCACATAGGTGTATTTGAATTATCTACGCGGTCAAAAGTCAATTTTACAAAATGCAAAATTTTTAAATAAAAACGACTACTTAGGTTAGGGGACTAGTTAGAGCACATTATCCATTCCTTCAGTGCACCCCGCTTATTCACTGGAAGTTTGAATTTTACTGTGTTAGTAGGTATATGTGTATGTGAAAGCGTTCAAGTGAAAACCTTAATTTAAACGGTAAATATTTTTTAATTTACATTTTTTTTTCTAAAGAAAAAGTTATGGATCTTAGTATAGTACACACTATCTGTTATATTTTTTTTATAATTTTTATCATTTTTTAGATTGTCTTAGTGTATTGAAAGTTACAATATAGCATATTTTTGACCGATGATTTGAATTCAATAAAGAATTAATTATACGATAGAGGTATATCCTGTTATAATTCTTATTACATACGAAAGGTTAGAGCTTTAAGTAATAAGTAATCAAAAAATTAGCCGCGAAAAACCGCGGATAAGTACTTTTTCAGCACATTTTTTTGTCGAAAACATCTATTACTTAGTATTAGGAGAAAAATCAAAATATGGTAGCTTTTTACCAAAAATTAGTGAATTATGGATTTTTAATTGACTGGTATTTAGCAAATAAGCTGAATTTGTTAAAATTATTTATTTTAAGTTTTTACTTTAGTGTCCTTATTTTCTATGTATAAACTTTCAAAATTATCGCTAAAAGAGTGGTTTTCAGCCAAAATATGATTGGAAAATGTAAAGTTATTATAACTGTTATGATGTTCTGCAGTGGGATTCTCATCTTTCGTACTCGGGATATTCCGAGAAGCTCACTATTCGCTAGAAAATAATCGAATCTTATGTTAAATGGAGTTGGGTATCGATCTAGACGTGAAAATAGGGCTGCCTTCGCGTTGGCGTTTTATGTTTCTTGGTTGTTGTTATGTCATTAAATGGTGTTTTTGGTTAGAAAATGTTTCGTTTGAAATATTTTATTTAATAATATTAAGCTAATGTATAAAATTTTTGTTATCTCTATTAAATTAGACGTTTAGTAGAATACATATTGTTATTTTAAAATACAGTAAAATGAGTGGAAGAAACTAGTGTGCCTCAATACCGTGGCCTCAATGCAATCCTTGTATAATTATTTCATGAAAAAAATGGCATTCTGTTACATTTCATCGATTAGTTTCCTAAAACCGGTAGATGTAAGGTAATTTTGTAATATAAAAGTGGAAAATCTGAACTTGTGGATGCAAGAAGAGTATATGCTTCAAAACTTGAAAATAGGGAAGTAAAATTTATGAAAGGAAAGTTTGTTCTCAGTATTTTAAAGATTTATTGGTACTTATAAAGCTAATACCTAGGTATATTTTTCATTTAATGTTTATTTAATTTTTTTTATGTTGCAGCTGCCACATCTCAAATAAAAAGAAACTCTCCTTTAAAACTGCCAATTGTTAAGGAACATTCTTATGACTCTGTTCCATCTACTTCAAAATCTAACAAAGACAAATAACTCAAAATTAAAAAAATTCCCAATCAGTTTGAATGTAATAATTAGAACACACAATAAGGGTTAGTTAATGAAAGTGATTTGTTTCAAGATAAACTAGTAACTCCTCCTGAACAAGACATAGAAGATGAAAATTAATATTTTGCAGTTAATAAAAAGTGTTGACAGTAGTTAGTGTACAAGTGAAAATAGTAAAAAGTAAAGTTTTACCATGTGTTGATTTATTAGTTTAAAAATTAAAATAGTGTAAAATTTACATTAACCATCACTTTTGGAAACTTGATTTATAATATATCTAAACCTACCAGAGTAACCAAAATTTTAAAAACATTACTTAATGTTATATTTTTAAAAACTGTCTGGTTATCATGCTGGTAATATAGAGATCTCATACCTCTGCTGATCACTGCTTTTTTGTAAATTTGCTGAACAAGAAACTGATCACAAAAATGGGCCATGTTCACATGTGAGATATTGTTAAGAGTGAGATTATAGGCCTTTTGACTGACCCTTAAGTCCACTCTTAGCGGAACCCTAACTTCCTGACGATGATTCAGAGGACGGGGAAAGGGTTTGCCCTACAGGAACTATTCCCTTTGGCAGTTTTGTCTCTCTCTCTCTCTCTCTATCTCTCTATCTCTCTATCTCTCTATCTCTCTATCTCTCTATCTCTCTATCTCTCTATCTCTCTATCTCTCTATCTCTCTATCTCTCTATCTCTCTATCTCTCTATCTCTCTATCTCTCTATCTCTCTATCTCTCTATCTCTCTATCTCTCTATCTCTCTATCTCTCTATCTCTCTATCTCTCTATCTCTCTATCTCTCTATCTCTCTATCTCTCTATCTCTCTATCTCTCTATCTCTCTATCTCTCTATCTCTCTATCTCTCTATCTCTCTATCTCTCTATCTCTCTATCTCTCTATCTCTCTATCTCTCTATCTCTCTATCTCTCTATCTCTCTATCTCTCTATCTCTCTATCTCTCTATCTCTCTATCTCTCTATCTCTCTATCTCTCTATCTCTCTATCTCTCTATCTCTCTATCTCTCTATCTCTCTATCTCTCTATCTCTCTATCTCTCTATCTCTCTATCTCTCTATCTCTCTATCTCTCTATCTCTCTATCTCTCTATCTCTCTATCTCTCTATCTCTCTATCTCTCTATCTCTCTATCTCTCTATCTCTCTATCTCTCTATCTCTCTATCTCTCTATCTCTCTATCTCTCTATCTCTCTATCTCTCTATCTCTCTATCTCTCTATCTCTCTATCTCTCTATCTCTCTATCTCTCTATCTCTCTATCTCTCTATCTCTCTATCTCTCTATCTCTCTATCTCTCTATCTCTCTATCTCTCTATCTCTCTATCTCTCTATCTCTCTATCTCTCTATCTCTCTATCTCTCTATCTCTCTATCTCTCTATCTCTCTATCTCTCTATCTCTCTATCTCTCTATCTCTCTATCTCTCTATCTCTCTATCTCTCTATCTCTCTATCTCTCTATCTCTCTATCTCTCTATCTCTCTATCTCTCTATCTCTCTATCTCTCTATCTCTCTATCTCTCTATCTCTCTATCTCTCTATCTCTCTCTCTCTCTCAGATATTGGATTAAGCCAATACCCTTTGAATGATCGTAAGTTTTCATAAACCAAAGAAAATTGAAACAAGCGTAAAACAAATAACTGTGATTTATTTAACAAATAAAAACAACTAATATTGCTTCTGCAATCACATAGTCTTTACTGACTACACAAAAACTAAATATAACTACTTAAAATTATTTACTTACATAAGCATTATGTTCTATCTGTTAAGCTGCAAGGCTGGCTGGTTGCACAGTAAACGGAATAATTACGCATAAACATAAAGTATTTTGCACTGTTTCTCCCACATTTAAAGTAAATAATGCTGAGGTAGATAACAAGTTGAATTTGATAATTAATTTTTAGAGAAACGTTTAATTTGTTCAACTACATTATTGTTAGGACTTTTATATATTTTTTATTATTTGTAAATAAAGTGTTTGTTACTTCGTTTATCTTATTCAGGTACATTTATTGTTTAATAATAGGTTAATAAATAAAATTTTCATAGATTTTACATTTTTGTTTTTATACATTTATTATAATCCCTGGAATAATGTGATAAATTCATTAAAAAAAAAAACAGTTTATTAAATTATTATTTAGTATTTAGTCTTACAAAATGAGTTCTTTTAATTTACACAGAAATGTAAAAGGTTTATGTAAGCTATACTTTCCTTCTCATAAATATGATTGAGGATTTTAGAAACACTGTTGGGCAATCCTAAATATACCTTCAGTTTATTTTCATTTATTTTGAGAGTTCAATGGTCTTGAATAACCTGCTCATTATTATTAAATCCCTCTGAATCAAATATTAAAGATGTTTCTTCTGATTCAGACAAAACTTTACTATCTTCAAAACTTTCAGGAGGTTCCGAAGGAGGGTTTTAGGTTATACACCTTCGAACTTATAGTAGGCCCATTTTAAATTTCCTGAAGGATGCAATGTCACAAATTACTACTGCATCTTGAAGATTCGGTGTATTTTTATTAAATAGAGATCAAAACGCCTCTAGTAGGTTATTTTCCAGTCAACTTTTTAGAAACATTTTTGCTGTTTTTGGTAGAATCAGTGAGGTGTGGTGAATAACAAGAACTTTGCAGACATTTGTGTGGTACTACCCATTTATATGTAAAGGTTTATCCATCATTTAAAAAATGAACAGTTTTCAAAATCATCGGGTATCTAAAAATAAAAGAAAAAACATCGTTACTACAATGGTAGATAATTGAAGTCTAATAAATTACAATAAAACATTTTTATTTTAATAAAGAGTATAGATACTATACAAACCTTAAAATAATTTAGCTGTTGCTTGAAGCTTTTCTGTGTAATAATAATAATAATAATAACTTCCTTCTTTTCATATTTTTGGCAACACTAATAAATATATTTAATAATAAATGTAAATCATTATCACATCTTGGGAGGAAACATTTTTTCATACTCCTCATATTATTTTATAAAAACGAAAATTAAATAATTATCTATTGATATGCGCTAGTTCAGTGATGATGCAATTATGGTTCCACTGACAATTAAAGTGACAGTAGATTTTTTGAGTGCGTTTTGTTCGTTTTGTTTACCTAAATTTTATCGTTTTTTTCAATTTTATAAATATATTCCTAAAGTAAGCAGATAGCATGTATCAAATATACAATCGTTTAGTTACCAATTACATACCTTTAAACAATTTTTAATGACCTGTAAACTATATTTTGAAATAAAATAAAAACAGTAAGAACGTATATGTCAAATTTATTGATGTTTTTGTTAAAAGTTTTGTTGGAATTAAATGTCAGTGGAACCAAAATGACATCACACTGAACTAGCGCATTAATGACACAAAATTACAAGATTTCAGGTTAAAAATCGATTCTCGGCACCTAAAGATGAAGCGAGTGACACTGACATTTAAGATCGATATATATCCCTTCTCGATATCCGAGATAGGAATCGCAAAATCTTTCTCGTTACAACACGTCTCGAGTACGAAATATGAGAATCCTACTGCAGATCACGCCTCAGATGACGCTTCTTGAAAATACTGCCCGTTTGACCAATATAAATATTTTGACAACCACCAAAATTTAATTTTTATACAATTAAATTTGCCTTTAGTTTTTATATGGTTCCCAAGGGTTTTGCACAATAAAATATATGTATTAATAATACATTTGCAGAACATACTTTTACTGCAAACCAGTCTTTGAATTATAATTTTTAGTATTACATATAGAAAATAAGGCACTATCTACAAACACTTGAAATGAATAAAGATTTTAGATTATCTGCTAATGATTCATTAGAAATCAATAATCCACCTTTACCTAATCCTTTTAACAGATTCTTAATATTCTGTGCGATAATCCCATTAATGGTAAAACATTACACCAGTTTACATCAGTTACTTTAACCATTATGTGAGATAATTCCAGTAATGGTAACACATTCTTAGTCGCAGTAATTTAATCCCATTAATTTTTTTGACACCTATTGTTAGTTTTTGGTCTTTATCCTAGTTATGATTATGGATTTTAATAAAGTAACAAACAATAATCTAAAAATTATGATTGACGTTAAATATATTTTTAAAAAATTTATTTTTGTTTAGGTTCACAAAGTACCTCGGGTGTAAGAACTGTAACCCGTAAATATTTTTTCTGTCGCATGCAGTATCTAGATTTGCCTAGTTTGGAAGAAAAACTAGATTTCTTAAAAGAACTTTTGTTGTGCGAAAGATAAACCGAAGACAAAATTGAGTGTTTGAAACGCAGTTACGTACCCTTTAAGTCTTAAGTGAAAGAAAGGTGGTTGAAAGCACATAAAAAGGAAGACGTATTTTACAAATACAATGATGCATGGCTAAACGGAACTTCTGAGATTCCCGTGGTTACACAAAATCAGCCAGGCCGGCCACGTAAGTCATTTGGAGAGTCAAGTTATCGAATTAAAATGAGGAAAACTGAGGATATTCGATCTACTTCAGATAAAGAAGTAAACATGCTGCTCAAGTAGAATTGCGGAAAGCTGGAAAACGAGATGCTTCCGATGTACTCAAAGATCTCACCAGTTCTCTAACACGTGCAACTAAATCAAAAAGGGAAGAAACTTGCTCTCTTACTCCATTACAATCACTAGCAATGTTCGTAGAAGCTGATTTAACTCATCGGCAATATAAAATAATTAGAAATACTAATAAAAAAATTTCTTTTGTTATAACCTTTTACAAAAGGTAAAACAAAAATTTTATTCGCCCACAGAATCATACAGAATAACTAGTACCAATGCGGAGAGCGATTTACAGCCGTTAGTTGACCTTACAGTTATGCGCTTGTCAATATTCCTAGAAGAGGTCCTAATATCATTGAAAAAACAAGAACGAGATAACCTAAAGATAATTTGTAAATGGGGTTGCAATGGATCTCAGCAATCTCAGTTCAAAAAATTTTAAAATGATGCCGACTCAGACGCGAACATATTTCAGAGCTGTTTCGTTCTTCCACGATTGGTTCTTCCACAAGCCATATAAAGGTATAATAGAACAAATAGAAGCGCCAAAAGTGGCAGGTACGATTTATATCTACACCGATAGTTCTAAAACAAAACAAGACCCAGGATGTGAAATATACTCCAGATTCTTAAACCTAAACATAAAATGGGCAGTGAGCAATAGTGTCAGTGTAGTTCAAACAGAGCTAACGGGGATTCTCATAGCAGCAAAAGAAATAATCATAAACAATATCACTGGCAGGAATATGCTCATCTATACAGATAGCAGACAAGCACTACTCACCCTGAACAGACCACGAATTTACTCATGGTTAGTACTAGAATGTCAGGAAGCTTTGGTCGAAGTATCCATCAACAATGTAATCACTTTAAAAAGGATCGAAGGTGACGTCACATGCATCGAAAGGAAACCGTCTTGCTGATTCACTAGCCAAGAAAGCAGCCAACCAAATACTTTTTGGACCTGGTCCTTCTATTGGCCTGACAAAATCGGTAGTGACATACCTAATTAAAAAACATTTCCTTGTGAAATTCAATAAAAGATGAGACGAAACAAGAAACTACAGAGTTGCCAGGTAGCTCTTAAGTTGTCCTAATAACACAGCAGCAAACAAATACTTGACTATGACTAGGCAGAATCTGCGCCTGGCACAGGCATTCTGACTGGTCATTGCCAAGTACGGAAGCATCTCCATATCATAAGGCTGTTAGAATCCGCACTCTGCAGAGGGTGTGAACAAGTAGATGAGATCATCGAGCATATCCTTTACGATTGCTCGACGCACTCATTTATTAGAAGATTTGTGTTCGGCGAGTATCGGCTAACACCAGCCGATATAAGAGAAGCACCTCTTGGCGACGTTATCAACTACATTAAATCTGTAGGCTGGCTCACGAGCTTACGAGGATGCACAATGGGCCTAATAAGGCCTAAATGCTGTGGGGGTAACCCACCCTCCACACGTTACAGATACAGATTGGTTTGTGATGAAAAAATTGTATGGGCAAACCTAACATCCTCTTCTCCACGGAATTGTCGACCTATAAGATTCCAACATAACCGGAGAAAAAATCTGCTAAGTCGCTAAACAGAACAGAGGTGGACTTAAATGGAACACAACTTTTAGTTAAACATGTGTTCATTATGACAATGGTAGATGGAAAGGTCTGTAATGCTGCCACTGGTACAAAATCTACAAGCCGATGTTTGATATGTGGTGCAACCTCTTAAATATTAAAATTTTAAAAACCAGATTACTTATGAAGCTACAGAGTTTGAGCTTTCAGTTCTACACGCGAGGATTCGTCTTTTTGAAAGCATTCTTCACTTGGCTTATAAATTGCCAGTGAAGAAATACAGAGAAAGAAACACAGGAACGGAAAAAAATATTGAAAAAGAAAGAAAACTGGAAATCCAGAAAAGATTTTGCAATAAAACTGGTTTGTTGTTGGATATACCAATGGCAAATTTTGGCAACACAAATGATGGAAACACGAGCCGAAGATTTTTTGAAGACCCGAAAGTGGCTTCCGAAATAACGGGCATTAATTATGAGCTAATTTATAAATTAAACGATTTCGAGCGGACATATAATTGATCCGGAAAAATATGACCAATACGCATTATATGCTGTTCGCTTATATGTGTTGCTGTACCCTTGGCACCCAATGACACCAACGAAGTAGTATAACTTTGTTGTTTTTTTTTATGATTTGCACTTTTATGATTTTTGTGTTCTGGATCTGACCTCATGTATTTTTTAATAAAATATATAATTTTTTGATTTTTTTTTTATCTTTGGTATGTGGTTGTCCGGATATCTGGTTTTTTTTTTGTAGAATATCTGGCAACCCTAAAGGTGAGTGATTTTTATATTTTAAAGGTGCCTGTAGCTAAACTAATTTTGTTTTAATTATTAATATAGACATTAATATAAACAAAAATTTAAGGATTTTAAAACAAAACCATTCATAAAAATAATTTAAACATACACATGCCTAAGATTTGACAAATCTTTAAAAATGGGAAAAAATAGGTGGTAGGTGCTTTTAAAATTGCTCTGCTATCTCACAAATATTAATAAAAATATGTGAAAAATGAGTTTAGAAGTTTAAAAGTTTAAAGTTAGGACAATAGTTTAACCTCACTTTTTATACTCACACTTGTAATAATTTTATTTTCGACTTTAGGTTGATTTTTATTTATCTTTATTATATTTATGTTAATGTTGTTGCCTATGTTATTCTGTATAAAAAGGTACGTCGAAATAAATTGATAACTTGTTAACCATGTTAATGCTTAAAACTAAATCAGGGTTACTAAACTCACCTTTAGACAACTAAAATACCTGACTGGTTTATGTATTATAACTAAAACCTTTATATACTGTGATTTTAATTACATCGTTTTATGGAATTATTTTGTATTATATATCTACCTTGATATTATATTTTTAATTTTTTGTTGGTTACGGAGACCTATTATAGTTATAGTATTTCGTAAACAATCTCTGGGAGCCATTTTATTTATTTAAAAAAGTACCGTGTATAAAATTATTATTCTATTTTAAAAAACTACCAAATATCTAGCCAAAAGACAACAAAGGTTTTTATAACATCAGATATGAGGTACAACCTCTTCCTCCTAAAAGAAAGCCATTAAGAAGAATATTTTCAAGTGACGATGATGAATTCGTTATTAATGACATACCTATTGGTAAGTACTGCTTTGTCTAGCAAAACATATTTTTTATTATGAGTATAAGTCATACTTTTGGGACACTGTTATAAGAACATTTCTTTTACTCCGAACAACATTTTTTTTCTTCAAATGTCAATAATTGTTTTTCACAATTAACAAAAATCTCACCTTTACCATCAAAAGAGCTTGGGAGTAAAATAACTTTTTCTCTTACCAATATATACCTTGTAAAAATAATAACATTTATTCGTTCCATTAATTATAAAAAAGTCAGATTAACTTGGTTTAAAATTCACAATTTTACATCACTTTAAAAATTAGCATCGTAAATTTATAATTAAAATATTAGGTTTTTATCCTATGAAGAAAAACTAAATTTTATGTTAGCTAGGAGCATTTAGTACTCTTTAGCCAGGAGCATATTTAAGTTTTTCATTGATGTCTCGCTTGACAGGTCTGATTTTATTTGTCATGTTTGCGTATAATAATAGGATGTGAACCATTAAATATATCCACATACTTTGATTACATGAAAGTATGTGAATATATCACTTTTGTGAGAGCTTAATGACATAAAACAATTTGGATTTCATTACGAGGCGTGTGTATATTTATGTCTTTCTCATTCATTGCTAACTCTATTTTTTGGCTCAAATTTTATTTAAATAATTAAGTTATGACCATTATATTTTTGTTTTAGTAAAACAAAAATTTAATAAGGATACAATTGAAGCTGCTCCAAGCTTCTATGTATACTCGGAATGATTTGTTGAATATCTGGACACTGCTGTATAATCTTTTTTAATTTATACGTTCTAAGTACATATTCTAAGAAGTAATGTTTATTTAGTAATAGTTCAGATTAGTATACTTACTATGTTTCAATTTAGAAATTTTATGCAGTAACAAGAATGCAATACCTATCTTTTTTTTATAAAACATTTTTTTATAAAACATTTTATTATAAAACATTTTTTTATAAAACATTTTTTTATAAAACATTTTTTTATATAACGTTGGTTTATAAACATTTTCTTTACAAATAAAACATTTTTAAATGAGTATTCTGGTGTTATTTTTAGACGTCCAAACACGTTATTTGGTGACGTATTTATCACGTCGCTTTATGACGTCTTTCATCTGTGACATATTGCCGTCATAATCACGTCACCAGCACCTCAAAAATTGATGATTTCGACGTAAAGTGTGACGTGTATTTCACGTGAAAATCACGTGTCTGTGCTAGCTGGGAAGTACCCCCCAGATGTTCCCACTATGCCTAAATTCTAACCTGTTCATCTCAGGCCAGAATAAAACTTAAGATTAAAATTTAATATTTTTTTCTTTATCCGTTTTTGTTTTCTTCAAAATTCGAAATTTATACCCAGTCTTCTCTACTTTTGTTTCGCCAGCTATTAGACTATATGGAGGCATATGCGAATATAATAAATTTATATCTGAGGACTGACGAATTAAAAATGTTTTTTTATTGGTAGACTATTTTACTTATTTAAAGTACGCCTCAGCGTGTTTAAAACGAACTTTAAGAAACGCGCGTTTTAAAAGTTACCATGGCAACATCAACAACCCGAGAAACGTGATGTCTTAATGCCAACTTTTTAAATATTGATCTGACAGGAGTGCCTTGTAATGTCAAATAAAATATTTCTGAGAAATTTTTCAAAAAATTTATTTATCAGCTAAGCGTAAATCGCACAATTCACATCTTTTACAAGAGCCAAAGATGCCACAAATAGCAACCACCTTCAAAAATAAATACGTAATGTCCGGTGCATCTGTAAAAAACTTCCGCAAATCGTCTTCCTCGAATACATATGCCTTCTTAACTACCTCATTTTTGTTCATTGCCTTCATGAATGCATGCACTTTGACGAACGATTTTATATCGACCCCTTTGTTTATCCTCAACATACTTTGTAATTTTGAATGGACAGTCCACATAGTCGATACTTTATACTGTTTCGACATTTTCTGGAGATAAGCAAGAACAACTCGTTCATCTATATGTGTAACCATTTGCTCTTCCATCCACGTGTTGAATTTATCGTATTCTTTTTTATAAACCGCTTCGGATTTTTGTGGTATTAAGCGCGATTCTGCTTTATTATTTAAATACTCAATATTTGAACTCATTTTAAACAATAACAACTGTTGCGACAATTAATCTTACGTGACAGATTGAAAATAAATTTTTGTTTTTCTCATTTTCATGAAAACGAGGTATACTGATGTTACATCACAAATTCAACCATTTTCAGTTATTATTTCTTATTTCCATTTTTTTTGTAGAAATAATACTAATATTTAGGATTTCAATGTATACCAATAAAAAAAAATAGCGTAAAGTATTCTTGGATAACTGGTCTTTAAAACACTTGCTCTATTTCGAGCACTCCGGCTGCGCCGTCGTGCTCGAAAATCACGCGTGTTTTAAAGACCGTTATATCCACTTATACTTTAATATACTATTATATCATTTAAATAATGCATTTATTTTCACCAAAACAGACAAGCTCTACAAGCTCGATTTTTACATATGACGTAAAAGTGTAATGCAAAGGTGCGGGCACTTTTACTTTCTGAATATGCTTAACAAACAAATTTGTCTTATGACACATGCCAACTTATTACGTCAACTGCTTGCATAGGAAGGTTTCTATGCAAGTTGTTAACGTGATAAGTTTAGACAAAAGTCCCTTTAATGGATAGATGGCGTTAAAGCCATGATTCGCCATATAATGCATGTGTTGCACCATTGTAAATACAATGGTCGCATATTCGGGTTTGCAGTCAACGTGTTAAAAAGAAATTGATACTGTCCAATTTTAGGTTTTTGATTTTAAACTAATGAAACTATCATTTATGCATTATTTATTTGTGTATGTTGTTTTCGAAGAACAAATTATTATTTACAGATACGTTATTCCTGATTTTGTGTTTCTTTTTAACATCAACTTAATCGAAATCTATTTTCTTGAAGTTTCCATAGTATCCTAGAATATCAGAATTTACCAAAGGCTCTGGTCGAAGAGCTTCATTCACTTTTAATTTTTGTAACTGCTCATAGCGTGGTTGATATCTCTCCATTTTTAATCTCCAGAGTTCTAAAAAACAAAAATGTAATAAATAGATAGTTAAATTTTTTAACGTTATTTACTATTAGTTACTTAAATCATCAAAACACCAAGAGAAAAATGGAACGATGATAATATTAAACTGAAGCAGACATGACTGCAAATAAATATTTTGTCAAGAGTAATATACCAAGAATTTGATAATAGTCAGCTATTTTTGTTGAATCTAAATCTCGGGAATATTTTAATATCAATTTGAGAAGACATAACTTTTGGCATAAATAATCTGATTAGAGCCCGAGAGCTTTAGCTCGAGGGCTTTAATCAATTGATTATTATTGCCAAAATTATGTAGAATTAAATTGTTAAATGTAAAATGAAATTTAGCAACAACAAAAATAGCAGAATATTAATCAAGGTCGTGAAGTCCGTAGCAGAAAATAAGTTAATTAAAATCTTTTCTATTGATGACTTGGCTAAAATTTTAAATCATAATTAACGATGTATTATTCAAATGTTTTTTCTCTTGTTTGGTATTTTTTCTCTCTTCTCATTAAAATGTATTTGTTTTGTATATGCATGCATAAAATATAATGATTATAAGACTTTAAAGCTAATATTTCTAAGTAGGATTAAATAGTAGCACATACGTGCAATTGACATTTAACGTTTATTTCGAATTAGCATAAAACTTATAATTTATAAATACCTATTTGCTTATCTTAATTTTTTGTTTTGTATTTATTTCTATTTACACCTTATCGTCCGAAATACTTAAATGCTACATAATTTACATATAGGAAGTCTCAACGCTCGCTCACTTTTGCCTTCTGTGCACACTGTAAAGTTAATTATATATGAAAATAAACTTGATATATTATTTGTTTGTGAAACATGGTTAACAAAAAATATAACAAATGATTTAGTTTACATTGAAGGGTATACTTTATATAGAAATGATCGTGATGGTTTAAGAGGGGGAGGTTTATGTATTTATATAAATAATGAAATACTCAGTGAACAACTTTCATATCAGGGAATGGAATCAGAACAACTTTGGATTAAGATAAAAATAAAAAATAAAACTGTTGCTCTTGGTGGGATATATAAGCCTCCTAAAGGAAATAAAAACTTATTTATAAATGAATTTGAGGATATTCTTGGTATTATTTATCCTACGGTGGATGAAATAATATGTGGTGGAGACCTAAACATAGATTTTTTAGATATAGAAGATGCTACAGTTGAGAAAATTACATCTGTCTTAGAATGTTTTGGTCTCAGTCAAGTCATGGATACTCCCACAAGAATTACGGCTAACACAGCGACCTTGTTAAATGGTATTATAGCGTCACCTGATTTAATAACCGAGAAGGGTATTATCCAAGTTACTGGTATTATTGCTGATCATGATATAGCATTATGTAAAGTCAAATTAAATATCGAGAAAAGGGTCCCTAGAGTCGTTACCTACCGATCTTTTAAATATTTTAATAATGATAATTTTCAGAGAGATCTCTATAACACGCCGTTTTTTAGAATTTTCGACCAGGAAGGCGCTGATGATAAAATTTCTTTTCTAATTAATTGCTTGATGGAATTATTCGACAGACATATACCTTTGGTTACGTCGCGTGTTACTAAACCAAGAGCTCCCTGGTTAACAGGAACTATTAAGGAAATGATTGAAATTCGGGATAAAGCATTAAGTAGGTACAGGAAAACAAAGTCAGAAGTTCATCTTCAGTTTTATAAGGATATGAGGAACTATACAAACTCGGCTATTCGACGTGAAAAAAAAGCTTTTTTCACGTATGAGCTGAGCAATAAAAAAAGTAAGACCCTATGGAAAACCTTAAAAGCACACAACATCGCGCATACTAAGTCAAACACGATACCAATACATTTAAAAAACGCTAATGCAATAAATGACTTTTTTATTAATTCATTCACTGTAAAAGAACCTCCTGAACGGTTATTATTGTGGTATAGAAATCAAAAATTAGTAAACTCAGAATTTAAATTTCAGGAAGTAAATGACTTATTTGTTTTTCAGGCAATTAATAATATAACCACAAATGCTGCTGGTGAAGATAGGCTCAATCTAAGACTTTTGAAATTATGTTGCCCATATATAGTTCCTTACATAACTCATATTATTAACTTTTGTTTAAATAATAGCATTTTTCCTGAAACATGGAAAAGAGCTATTGTAAAAGTCTTACCTAAAAAATCTAATCCCCTTGAGTTAAAGGACTTGCGTCCGATCAGTATTTTGCCTACTTTATCTAAAGTACTCGAAAGAGCTATAGAAAATCAACTAAAGCAACATTTAGATAACTATTCTTTGCTTCCCGTAACTCAATCTGGATTTAGGAAAAATTATAGTTGTACGACAGCTCTTCTCCATATCGTTGATGACATTGTAAGGGCTATGGACCAAGGAAAATGTAGTATTTTGGTGCTACTTGACTTTACCAGAGCATTTGATACAATTAATTATGATTTGATGTTAGAAATTTTAAGCTATTTAGGACTTCAAAAAACCGCCGTAGATCTTTTAGAATCGTACCTTTCTGGTCGAAAACAAATGGTAGTTGTTGATGAACAATCCTCTCATTATATGAATTTAAAATGTGGAGTACCTCAGGGTTCTATTCTGGGACCTCTTTTGTTTACGCTATATACCTCAAATCTTGTTAAAAGCCTCCAGTCTTGTAATGTACACTTTTATGCGGATGATACCCAAATATATTACAGTTTTTCCCCTGACATGACAGTCGAAGCTTGCAATAAAATAAACAAAGATCTATATAATTTTATTAACAATGCTGAGGATCATTGTTTGAATATTAATTGTTCAAAATCTAACATCTTACTTTTTGGTACAAAAAGCAAATTGAATGAAATTGATAATAATAATAATAGTGTACATATTGTTATAAAAAACGAAAATTTACAAAAAGTAAGTGAGGCTAAAAGCTTGGGAGTATTATTGGAATCAAACTTAAAATTTGAAAAACACATTAATCATCTTTTAAAAAATGCATACGCTACACTTAAAGCTTTATATGGACATAGGCAGTCTCTACCTACACATATTAAATCAATGCTATGTGAGTCGCTTATTCTTTCTACATTTAATTTCGGTGATACTCTTTACGGCCCCTTTTTATCTAGTCTGTATCAACAAAAAATTCAAAAAGTCCAAAACTCTTGTTTACGCTTTATATATGGAATTCGCAGAAGAGAACATATTTCACACAAACTAAATGAAAATAAATGGTTGAATATGGCTAGTAGAAGACTCTTACATGCGTCAGTTCTTTTTCATAAAATAATAATTTATAAAGCTCCCTCTTATTTGCATAAAAAAATAACTTTTAGGACAGATGTGCATAATATTAATATTAGACATAAAGGTACACTTTCACCTCCACCTTTTAGACTTGAAATCTTTAGACGCTGTTATACCTATCAGATATGTTTACTGTACAATGATGTACCAGATCTTTTAAAAACTTACAGTGTGCCAAGGTTTAAGGTTGCCTATAAAAATTTACTTTTTTCGAAACAAGCATAGTTACGGAGATAGGGTTTAAATGAAAATTTGTAGTTGTATTATTATAGAGAATATGCGATACTTTTAAGGTTAAGTGGAAGAACAAGTTTTAGCGAGGGTTTCACCCAACCTAAAAATTGAACTTCGCCTTTTGTTTTGTTAATTAATCTATTTTTTTACTGTATCAAAATTAATTATGAAAACAATAAAGTCGTTTATTATTATTATTATTATTATTATTATTATTATTATTATTATTATATTTGAGACGACTATTTCACTAGACCAAATATTGACTATTTCTCTAGAGAAATAGTCGCTG
Source organism: Psylliodes chrysocephalus (assembly GCA_927349885.1). Taxonomy (NCBI): domain Eukaryota; kingdom Metazoa; phylum Arthropoda; class Insecta; order Coleoptera; family Chrysomelidae; genus Psylliodes; species Psylliodes chrysocephalus. The sequence continues at coordinate 48,756,798 of OV651815.1, read as the reverse complement.
ATATTTGGTCTAGGGAGATAGTCAATTTTATCAATTGGAATGTGTTAATCAAGAAAAATCATATTTGGAGATGACTATGAAATTTAAATATTTTGGGATGGTACTTTAGCCACTTCCACATAAGATATTTATTACTTGATATTTTCATTGTAAACAAATGATACTATATCAAGCAAATAAAAATTATTCTTTAAATATCGAAATGCATGAAACTATAGAAATTTTTTAAAATATTATCCATTTATTATTATTCTCTAACCAGCATTTAGAAACACCCAACAAGCCTCTCTAGAAACGTAACAAACAACTAATAAAAGTGTAAAGCACAAACGTTTTGGTATTCTCTACTTGCTGTGCTGTTTATATTTGAAAAATGTAATTTAAAAAAGTTACACATGAGTAGCGTTTTGCTGTTTACACTTTAAGTTTTGACATTTTCGGACGTAGATAAGTCAGACAATAAAATATGGTCTTAAATATTATGACTTGAATAATAAAATGTCACCAAATGTATGCTGTTTATTATGTTTTTGATTCCTTATGATTCTGGAATTGGCCTCAATATATTCTAATAGTTTATAATTATAATAACATCAAAATGATAAATGATAAATAATCGTCTATACTATATTCACATTTCAAATACGCCCGATGTCAACAGAATCACGTGAACACCTAAACAGAAAAGGGCCGCATTAAGCTCGTGAACCACGCGAAAAAATAAATTTTTCAATTTGTTTGTATTTTAATATTAATAAATCTTAAAATATGTATTGTACAAAATCGGGACCAGGACTGGACTGAGTGAACATTTTAATATATATGCTATATTTTTTTATTAATTAGAAACCATAACAACTTACTTTCGTACATTTAAGGGTTACTTTTTAAAATGAACGTTTTTTTAGAAAGGTTTTTTGGGACTATAGCTACTGACTTAGTTAAATGTATTATATATATTATATAACCTCCATGATATTGTCTAGTTCCCACATTTTTGGTTCTACCTTTTGACGTACATGTTCAATACAGTGCTGCCATTTATCTGGAGAAATTAATAATACCGCCTCGTCAAAAATAATTTTCATGTCGGCAAATTTAAAAGTTACATTTCTGTCGGCCACGAAATTCTTCATATGTGCCCAAATTAATTCTATTGGGTTCAACTCACAGTGGTGCGGTGGAAGGCGCAATACTGTTTTATTATGTTGTTTAGCCATTTCGTCTATTATTAATTTGTCATACTGCTTTTTGTGCTGTTTAACAAGGGCAAGCAGTTCTACTTTAAGCATTTGATCGTCGAAGTGTATATTCTTTGACAGTAACCAGTTTTGAATTTCTGCTTTCCTAGATAACGTTGTACATGTTTTCTCCACTTTTCTTGAATGATAGGATGCGTTGTCCAATACTATGACACAATTGTCTTCTAACTTGGGCAAAGTGTTTGAAATTAAGTTTTTTTAATAGTTTCCAGAAAGTTGTTCTTTTAAAACTTGGTAAATCTGGATCATCATTAACCTCTTTTAAAACTTTATCGACTGTGAGAAGCTCATTCCTAAAAAAGAATTGATGCACTTTCCGTCTTATTGCAGCTTTATCGAAATCTTTTACGGAATCTAAGATTTGCGTATAGCGCAACTTTCTTTTTGGTTCAGATAATGTTCTGTTTTGTTTATACTCCTTAACGATGTTAAGCACTGTTTTACAACACACCCCTGTTCTATCTGCCACTCTTCTTTTAATTTCATGAACCACAATCCCAGGATTCTGTAGCCTTTTATATTTATAAACATTGAGGATCATTTCTTTTGTTCGGGAGTCCAAATGTCCCTTTTTTGGACGTTTTTTGCGAGGTGTAAACGGTATGTTTTCACCTTCATCCGCGGTATCCGTGGAGGACATAGTATAGTTTTATCAAATAAAGCAGTCCAGCAAAATGAAATTAATAAGAACAATAACAACAAACAACAACAAACAACACGTACGTTGTGCAATAAAACTAAACGCTTGTTCGACCAAAACCAAGAATAACACAAAGCTTTACACTCTAAAATATTTACTGTTACGCAGCCAAAGCCAACTGAGCCGAATACAACACTGGTCAAATCGGTCATCTGGCGTTGAAGCACGTTCGTGTTTGACCGCCCAATAGCGTTGCGAGAATTGGGAAACACGTGGCTAGCACGCACTGATCACGCGCTGGTCACTGTTTACATCGGGCGTATTTGAAATGTGAATAGACTTTAGCATTAGAAAATACCATAATCCCATGTCGTGTTGGTGATTGTACTTTGTTGACAAATCAGAGCTTGTTGCTTTCGTTGCTATACCTTTTCGGCTGAAAGTTAGAGAATAACCCCCTTTGAATTGTTCTAGATTAACAAACAAACAAATGAATAGAAGTGATTATAAGGAGAATTCCACCATAGTCAAATGAGTACACCTTTCAAATGTCTTCAGTGCTGTCATCTAAGGGCGAATAGGTTAAGTTTAAGTAAGTATTATATGTTTGTAAATTAGAAGATGTTACCACCTACTGTAAATTATCCCAGTTTCTCTGTTGAATTGTTGACATATGTGTATAGTGTTTTCGTGAGATACTTTGCAGCCATGAAGTGCTAGTGCACTAGTTTTGACATATGATGTGATATTTTTTGTAATCCCAATAAATGTCAAAATGATCTACTATATCTAACCAGTTACATAAAGGTTTACAAAAAATTCATTATGTCACTAGTTGTGAAAAGAAAACAAATAGATATAAAACTTTTTTGGTTTTAAAGTCAATGTTTACATTGTTATTAAAGTTAAGAAGGTTGGATATATAAAATTCCAGTTATATATCATGGCTCATTTAAAAAAAAATACAACAACTATCTCATAAACCAATGGCTTGAAAATAACTCGTTGCCAAGAGCTATATGGAATTGCTATAATTAAAGACACTGTACAAACAATGTCATAGATGGATGGAATAACAAATTACAGCTCCGAATAAGAAACAACCCCAATGTGTATGAATTGATTAAGTTTCTTCGATTTGAAGCTGAATTCCAATACAGCGAAATACTTCGAAAGGAGTTTGGGCTACCATTATCGAACAAAAGAAGAAAAGTATACATAGATAATAAAATCAAAAACTGTTTATTAAAACTTAATGAAGACGGAAATATTAATAAATGTTTAAAAACATTAAGCTATTTACAAAAATTATATTTTTTTATGATTTAAGTTAAGTAATATTTAAATATATTGTTTTATATTTTTTTGTAAAATATATTGTTTTAAATTTTTATATTTACCTAAAATGCCATTATTTACAAATATTTAATAATTTTTTTTTAAATATCTCGAATAATTAACTTATTTTTTACCCCATTACGGTTACATATTTACATAAAATGCAAATAAATACATCTCATCTTTATTTTTAAATACAGTGCTTAAAAAAAACAGAATTTTTATTTAAAATTTCTATTTGCGTCTGAAAAATTACCGGTATTACCTACCATTTGCAAATAATAAGTAAGTAAATGCATGAAACTTTTTGTAAAATTTTATTATTTTTACGTATAGCGTGTTTAAGAAAATACTGTAAACTGGGGATTTATAGATTTTAACTAATTATTTGGAAAAGCTAAATATAATTTACCTGTAAACTTCCAAGTTTTCATTCTACAGGGTGATAAAGTGAATTTATTAAATACCTAATTTGCTAAATATCTTTCCTTACTGTAAAGACTTTAACTCAAAAATATATGTATGTAAGTTAATCGTCATTATTAGTTGACACTCTAATTCGAGAAAATACGATACCCATTGGACAATAAAGATAACCAACACAAGACAAATCTACAAACTATTACAATTACTGACTTCAAGGCACCCTTAATTCCTTAATTATGCCTCCCTGGTAAGAAGTAAGGGCTGCTATATCTAGCCAAATTCATAATTAATAAGCAACAATGCATACTATAGGTGAAGATATCGCCATTGGCCCAGCGGGTACCTGCAAGGCCGGCACATTTCTGATAGGAAGAGTGTTCTGTTATTTTATGTAATGTTGTATATATTTTAAATATTTAACAGGTGAATAAATGTTTTAAATAAATAAGGCCTGAGAACACAATTTTAATTCAAACTTTTTGAACACCCTATAGGTACTTAAGTATTTCATAAAAGCTGAAATTAATAAATATTCCTCACGCAATTTCTTACAAAAAATGGACTCTTGGTTGATCTCTGTAGAACATTCCATTTTCAGGATATTTTAGTTTTAATCCCACTCAAACATGAAATATCTACATTAAAAAATGCAAAAAATTTTACTAATGGGACCATTTACTAATGGAATTTTTAATATTTTTTATGAAATCTTCTCTTGATAAAATTGTGCATGGATCTCATGTTTGAGTTGGACTTAAACCGAATAGTCTCAGTAATGTAATATTACTAATTTTAACTCTTATGAAATATAGGGTGTCCAAAAGGGTTGGATAAATATTGATTTTAAAACCCTTGATTCTACGCCAATGGATTATCGTAATTTATAAAAATAAAGTGTGTTAACTAATAATGACGATTAACTAACATATCATATTTGTAAGTTAAAATATTTACCGTAAGGATAGATATTTAGAAAATTTTGTGTTTATGGACTTTACTTTATCACTCTTTAAAATAAAAACTGGAACGTTTAAAGGAAAATTTTACTTAACTTTTCATATTAATTTGTACAAGTATTTTATTCTGAAACTTGATACTTGAAATGCAAGAATTCACACTTCGTCTATTCGAAGATTCGATTTTTCTTTATTTTTTTGAAGGTAATTTTATTTATTTATTTTTATTCACTTGTATTTACAGTTACTTTTTTTATTGTCATAATATCTAAATAAATTATTGTTTTTATCCCCTACTTCTAAAATTTCCTTTGCCAATACTAAGTGATCCTATATTTTTGGATCCTATCTATCGTACGACTATGCGTGCGCATCTCTCCGATGCTTTGGGGTGGTTTGGTACCATCCCACCTCAAGTGCAACGTTGCCGGATCAAAATGTACCTGAAAAAAAACTGGGCAAATGTCCCGACACCATAAAATTAGAGCTTTTTTTAATTCAAAAATCACAGTCATCATACTGTAACATTTTACTTATGGCTCTAATTTTTAAATAGTTTGTATTACATAATTATGCACCGCTCTGTATGTGTGAATATTTTGAACAACATATAACTATGTACGTGTCTATTTTATTTAAACATACCAACAGTACAAACAATCAAAAATATATAGTTATTCGTGTTGTAGAATTGCAAAAATTAGGATTGGAAATGTTTATGTTCAAGGGTACAAGATGTTGGTGTCGCTTAAGTGACGAATAAGATGGGGAATACTCAGTAAGTCTGTAGCTGACGTTGAAATTAAGATATCCTATTTGTAAGATCTTAATTTGTACAATCAAATTTTATAAAAATCATATTATATACTGTGGTTAATGTTTTCTCTATAAGTAATAGTCCTTACCGTTTAGTTCATCTAGAGATCTTTCTCCACCACCGTAATCCTTTGGTAAAAATTCCCTTGGTACATGTTCAAACAATTGTTCGTTAGAAGCATGGACAAACAGCTACAAAAAATGCAGATAAGTCTAATTAAAATATTTTATTCAAAACAGTTTTAAAATTATAGCCTAAGAGAAAAAATCTTAAGAACGAGTACCAAGGTAACAACGCTAACAGATTATAGGTACAAAGAGTAGATAAAATAAGAGAGGACCGTCAGAGCGAGAAAATAAAATCGAAAAAGATAAAGCTACACTCCAATTTAAAGTGATTTAAGGGCATGTTAAATGGATTCCATAGCTGATATTTGTATGTTGTCATCATGTGATTTTAATACAGTTACGCTTTACGTATCAAGTAGTAATAATTGAGCCTCTGTGATTTTATTTGTTTGGCATGACATTTATTTTAATTGAAAAAATTGAAAAATTTTAGGTTTTATGATACACTGTAATGTTATACCGTGTTTACCAACCTCTATTAATGGTTGTTATGGGAGTCACAATGGGTTAGCCCGGTAAAAATTTAAACAACAGTTGTGTCTGAATTTTCAGTTGTAACTAAACTGTCACTATGTTAAGTCACATTTATAAACTTGTAATAATAGTTTTAAATGATAAAATTACTGAGGCCCTTCCCATGGGGCTTCAGTATTGCATTCGTGCAGACGAAAAAATTTTCTTACCCCCATTTTTTTAAACTTTTTTTCACGTTTCCGAAAATGCAAAAAAAAAAATTGTCGTCTGGTCGTCTGTATGTATGTATGCCGGCACGATAACTCGAGAACGAAAGTTTTGATTGACTTGCGGTTTTGATTTTCTTAAATAATTGCTTCTAACTTAGAACCCTATTGATTTTCAGAATTTATGGTTCATCCTAACTACTTTAATATCAATGTTCTTAAATCCGCCTGAGTAATCCTTATGCGACTAATTTATACATTCCAAACATTCCACGTCTAAATTCCTAAGATTCCTAAAATTCCAGCGACCTGTCAAATAACTGTTGATTGTAAAGGTGAGATTTCTAAGTATTAGTCGTCAAGCCTGCCTATTTATGAGAAACATACAAGCAGTTATACAAGCGGTTTCTTAAAAATGATTTTTTTATGGTGCTACTAACTTAAGCTTACTACTATTTTGCTCCTAGCCACAGTGACACTGGATCTGTTGCAACCCCATAAAAAATTAACCGGTTATTTTATTTCGCATGGCTGTGCCTGTCAATGTCAAGTATCAAGTTGTCAACTGAACTGTGATGTGTGAATTGTTCTTAAATGTCAAATTATTTAAAAATGTTTATATCCTTCTTTTGATATTTATTTTTAACAATTTTTAACACATGTAATGTGTATGTAATTTAAAAATAATTACACAAGTCAATAATATAATTTTTTCTGGTTAATCGAATCGGTACGCATTTGATTGTTTTAAGGGCCCCACTCACCTCGTTCTTCTCCGCCGTTTTTAACCGACGGTTAAAAACGTCGGAGTAAAAATGTCACAAAAACGAGGTGTATGGGCAAGAACGTCGTTCATGCACGTCGTTCCAAAATTTCAGGCGATGCTTGATTTTTGTCTGTTATCGTGCCAACCGTTAGAGTAAACACGAGGTGTGTGTTCTCAACAGTTTGACTGGTCGGGCATTTATCAGTGGCAGTGACGTTGAGCATGTTTTTGTTGTTTATTATTATTTACAACTGGTTATAATAAAAATGTCGGACATTAGGCAGTGGAACAGAGACTTTTTATTAGAGTTTATAGAGCTTTATAGATAATTTCCTTGCGTGTGGAAAGTTAAATCGGCGGAATACCATGACCGAATCAAGAAAAACAAGGCTTATGAAGCATTACTGGTGAAATACAAAAAAGTGGGTAGCTGTTAGGCATTCGTGAGGACTTATGCAATCACGTAAATGGGTATTATGTCTCTCAATTAACAGTGTTACTAGTTTTAACAGTTTCCGATACGTATCCTCGTCCATCCTCAAGTAATTGTGCCAATCGCCAGGCTCCAATCTTAGTTCCTCCAGTAAATTTGTATATGACAGTGGACTGCGTTTAAGTAGCCAGTCTTTAGTCCATTTTCTTCGAGATTTTCTTTTTTCTCGATTTTTTTCCACTGCCAAAACCGCTGCCACTGCTAACAAGCACGTACAGTCCATCGTGATAAACTGGCGTGAAAAAAACTGTTGTGTGTGGACATATCAGTCAACGTTCTTCCTTCCAACGTTTTTAACCGTCAGGTAAAAACAGCGGAGAAGAACGAAGCGAGTGGGGCCCTCTAAGGTTAAGTGAGTGACGGTTTTACTGTGATTTTCATATTTTGAACCTTTTGAGATGTCTGCTAACTGAATTTGAAAACGTGATTTTAAAAAATGATACATTCGAAGCAACCTTAAAACTTTGGATGACACTAACAAACAAACAAACAAACAAATAAATATTCAGTGGATTTTAGGACTTCTAAACCAACAAGATTAAAAGATCCATTTATTAAGGTAAATAATAGGATAGAACTTTAAATATACCTAAAGTTTAATATTAAAATCAAATTTTACATACTCGTCTTGTTTTTGGTACATGTAATTAATTATTTCTCTTTGAAATTTTGTAATTTGGTATTATTTCAGAAAGGATTGCAATTTATAATTCGATACATACTAAACATAATCATACTCTTGAAACAGCTGAGACACTTCGACTTCTTCAAGCCAAGCCATATGTAAATAATGATTTGTTTATGAATATTTGAATGATAGTATGATCTTGAGTATGACAATAACAGAAGCAAAGAAAGTTTATGAATTTGATAAGCATGTGGTATTGATTTTAGCCAGTGGAAGTAAAAATCCTACTTACAGAACGGTGCAAAATTGGTATCATTCAAGGAGAAATTTAAACTTGGGATCAAGGTCAGGAGAAGGGTTAATCAAGGTAACTGTTCTATCTTTTTCATTAAAACAGAATGTTCTTTCTTCTGATGTTTGAGTTGCTCTATTTTGTATGTTTTCGGTTCAGTTTGTTTGATTTTGGGAATGAAATCTGTTGTTTGCCAGTTTGTTTGAATAATTTTATAATCTTTAAAGCCGTTGTATGTTCCAATTTTCGAGTAGACAATAACGTTAGGATTTTTTATTTTGGGACTTGGTTTCGTGATTTTTTCTGTGTACGAAAGATCATCAATGACGCAAAAGCCTTCCTTAGTTGGTACGTGACAAATAAAATGTCCAATTGTACCTATTAATGGAGGTACAAATTTTATTAAAAACTTAAAGTAATATGAAGTTTCATTTATAATCAGTTCTTTGGGTATTTCTTGTAATGTTAGATTAGTAAAATATTGCTGAAGTCCAGTTCGGTAAACGCGAATAAAAAGTAAGTCTCCTGGAGTATTTACGATATTAAGATTTCTTGTATTACAAGTACAGCACATTTTGTTAATAGTTGGTTCAAAAAATTTGGCATCTTCGGTATGAAGTGTTTGGAGATTATTTATTGATACTGTAGCAACTTTAATGAAATCCTTAATATTATTTGAGCAATTTGTACATATTTTGGTTCGTGTGTGTAAAACTAACTCTGACAAAATTGTTTCAATCATGTCAACAATATTCCACGTCATATTTATTTCTTCAAATTTGTGTGGAACAGTTTTATAGAGATAATGAATCCAAATTTGATTTTTCTCGTTAATGTCCTTGTTCATGATATCAATCAATACTTTAAAATACTGTAAATTTAGTCCCTCAAAGTAGATGTGCATGGCTCTGTCAATTTTGTTTAGGGAAATAATGCCATGAACAAATGAGTTGTAAGTACAAAGAAGTTCTTAGTAATTATATTATTATTGGATAAATTGCTCGAACAAGTTTTTAAACCCTAATCAAAAGGCGATATAGAATGGTTTTAAAAATCAAGGCTTGCGAAAATCCTCACATGGTTTAGCCTTAGTAATGCCAATGCTTCACAAACCAAAAAATTCAACGTGCTAATACTACTATCAGCTTTCGGCACTTCGTTCCAAGTTAAATCGTTTTTCGTCTCGATAAGGTGGGAACCACCATTTTAGCGCCTCTCGAATTTGATTTTAGGTTAAAAAACGTAGTAAATTGCAGGATGTCATAAAAAGTAGTACGATAAACGGCCGTTACCTAATCTCTACATGCTCGCATGTAAAAATCTAGATAAAAATTCGTACGTCCATAGCATACTAATCGGCGTCAAATCCTTCTACGATATCGATCCAGGTACAATTATTAAAAAAAATGTATAGTAACAATTTATTCATTACCACTCGCTTGATAGGAGTGTGACCATAATTTTTCCCGAGAGCGTTGTTTTGCTTCATGTGAACAAAATGTCATAAAGGATATCGGTCTAAAATGACTATCTTTAATTAAGATTACTTAAAGTTTCATTATTTAATTATTTTAATTTCTTTCTTGTGTGTTTATTGAATTTTTTATCTGTTCAATTAGGGGATGTTATTAATTTAATCATTTTGGAAGAATCAAAAAGAGTATTTATCATGAAATAAAATAATATAATTTAAATGTTCGATGTCAGAGCTTTATTTTTACGGTATGAATGTAGTGATGTACATAAGGTAAGTTTAAATACACTGAAGATGAATTAAGCTAAAGAAGCTAGCCGCGTGCATTCATGTTCTCACGACAGTTGAGCCGTGATGTCTCCGATCACATTGTGCACAAGTGTGACCACTAGACTTAGCCGACTAGCGGTTAATCATCGATAGCCGACTAGCGAATAACTATCGACGACGTGGAACGAATGACGATGAATGAATGTATGATGAACGGAAAGGTGTAGGGCATCCAAATGGTGGCACAATAAACTATTTACGCTTCGGTGCCGCCATGCTAACCCCAAGAGCAGGCAAAGCAGGCTAGACCCCAAATCTGATGGAAGGGCGTAGTGGCTGAATCCAAGCCTGATTGGGGGAGCAGAGGGATGCCTGAAAGAGTGAAAAAATACATGATATTCTAGTTGTGTATGTACCTAAGCAAGTAAATATAATTTTTAAGCTAAGAGCACAATTTTCGTCTTCCAGATCTGAAAATGTGGCAAATGTATTATCTACCTAGTATATAAATACTTACTCTTTCCTTAATTTTTTTCTTCACTACAGTTTTAGCTAATGAAATTAACATTTCAGCATAAGTTGGAACATTGATAAAGTGAATAGCCTTGACCCTGTTTGCCCATAGTTGCTGAAACATATTCTTATGTAGCTTAAAGCGCTTAAAGCTTAAACTTTAAAAAAATTGTATTAATTGATTTCGAATATAATTAAAGATTAAACAAATATAATTTATTCACCTCTAAAAAAAAGTTTGACATCTTCATTTGGGTCGGAGTAGTTTTTAGAACATGAGTTTTGTTTACATATTTTAAATCAATAACGATGATATCTCCCATGCTTAATTCTTCTTGTATCATTATCTCAAAAATGATTTGTACAAGTGCCAAATATCTTAATAGGTTGTAATCAGGATAATCAAAATCTCTGTATTTTACAATGTTTACTCGATAAAAATCTTTAGTAAGCTTTGAAAGAGGAAAATAATACCTAAAATAATAAACAAATATACAGGGTGTTGAAAGGGATCGTATTTAATTCCGTCCCCGTTGAATGGAACCAAAGTCGTGTATGCGCTGGAATAGAAGCAGGGAATCATCGCATAGGAACGGGAATTTTTTATTGAATGTCAGATTTTGAACGTGGAGAGAATGGAATGTCGGTGATTGTTAAAAAAGGTGTAGGTTTTGTTAGTTTTATTTGTGATAAAAATGTAAGTGCCTTTTTAAGTCAATTATTATGTTTCAATTACTTTTATATTATTTAACTAGTTGATGGTTCACTATTTAGATTTGAATTTTACTGTTATAAGAAATTTCATGCTTTTTCTTGACAGCATTTTTTGTATCTGTCATAAAAAAACTGCTTGCATTCCAATAACGAGTTTATTTGATTTTATTACTTATTTTACTATCTAAATCAGTGAAAAATAGCATCCTTTTAATATTTTAATTTAAATATTTTTGAAGTTTATTGATATTTTATAGTTATACTAAGGAAAATTTGCTATAATTTTGATTTGACTTTGAGATTATTTTTTTTTGTCATTTTTAAAGTTCAGCAAGGGAAAAATAATATTATATTAGTAAATTATGTGTTTTTCTAACATCAGATATTCACAGCATTGGCAGATCTAAGTTAAAAGTATGAAATGCCTTGTTGATTGATACTAACATTTTCGCCCGTGGCTGGGACAACATCGGGATAGGTGTCTCGGTAACTTACCCTATTTTGTCACCAGAATATTCAACTTTAGGTGGGTAGTAAAGCTGTAGAGCTTCCCCATTACCTTGTCCCTACTAACCCTTCTTCAGTTTTGCATCGAGTGTGTTTGAACCTAGTAATGCTCAATGTTTGTTATCTGATGAGTTATTGTTTTTAAAATATTTATTTTATTTTTGCCTTGCAGTATTAGATATTGTTTTTTTTTATATATAATGTATTAAATATTATTGCATATATTTTCCTGTGTTTAACTCAAATTGAATATTTTTTTTCATATATTTTTCTGTGTTTAACTAAATCATCGAGTAACTAAATGGTTTTTTTTATATATATATACTTAATTTGTCATTTGTATCCAAATTGACATTTGATTGGTTTTATTGTATTTATTATAACTTTGGGGTTTTCTTGCTGGTTCTTTCCCCTCATTTGATAAATTAATTATTTTTTTTATTGCACCGAACCAGACCTATATTTAATCTTTATAAATATATTTTATATACTTATAAATTTTTACATTCTGATTCTGTCATCTATAATATTTTCAATAAAGATTAGATATAAATCAATAGATGTTTTCTTTTAACCTTTACCACTCCCTCAATAACACGTAAGTAGCCAATAGATAACGAATCTTTCAGTCTGTCACTCGTGGTGTCCTAATCACTTCATAGTCGATCACGCCGCCACTTTATTTATCATACTTTTAAAGAGAGAGAGAGAGAGAGAGAGAGAGAGAGAGAGAGAGAGAGAGAGAGAGAGAGAGAGAGAGAGAGAGAGAGAGAGAGAGAGAGAGAGAGAGAGAGAGAGATATTAGTTAAGTTGTCTCTCTTTATTTCAGTTGGTTACACTACAGTGTCAATTTGAAAACTTTCAGTGCGAATATCTCCCAAAATAAAAAAGTTGGAAAAACGCCGTTTGACAGAAATGTTATAGAGTTATGGGGAACTAGAACCACCATTTTTAAGTGAGCGGGTGTCACCCCTTAGACGCGACACACCCCAACGTTAAAATGTCAAATGGCACTACCCCTTTTGTGATACCTCAAATGAAAGGTTTCATTTAGTAGTATTCACCTGTACAAGAATTTTTGTTTTCATTCAATACAGGGGGTAACAAAAACAAAACATTCGAATAAAAAAATGTAATGATATTCTATTTGATTAGATGTTCAAAATGCATTCCATTTTGTGCTAAACAATAGTATAGTCGATTTTCAAATTCTGTTCTTACATTGTGGAACACTTCTCTTGAAATATTGCTGCATTCCGTAATAATTCGTTGCCGAAGATCTTGTATTGAATCCGGTTTTGTTATAAATACGATGGATTTCAAATGTCCTCAAAGAAAAAAGTCAAGAGGTGTTAGATCGGGAGATCTCGCCGGCCATTCGATTGGACCTCTCCGTCCAATTCATTGACCTGGAAAAGCGTCATTCAAAAATTGCCTGACTGGAAAAACGTAGTGGGGTGGTGCTCTGTCTTGCTGAAAATGTATTAAATTTTCATTCAAATTCCTGTTTCCGTCAATGTCTAGCTGATTTTCAATTTCTTCAACAATGAGAGGTTGAATGGTGGTGTCTAACATTTTCAAGTAAGTATCGTCATTAAGATTGCCATTAATAAATAACGGCCCAATCACAGTGTCGCCTAAAATTTACGCCCAGACATTTATTTTTTCTGAATACTGCGTGTGCCCTTCCCTCAAGAAATGCGGATTTTCGTCACTCCAATACCTGCAGTTGTGTTTGTTCACTGAACCGTTTAAATGGAACGTGCATTCGTCGCTAAAACAAATATTTTTTAGCAACTGTGGAGTAACACGTAACACTTCGGTCATGTCCTCGCAAAATTGCATTCTTCGATCGGGGTCATCCTCCTGCAACTCCTGAAGAATATACATTTTGTACGGGTAAAACTTATGAAGTTTGAGTACCCGACGAACAGCTTCATGAGAAATTCCGTTATCGCCGAAACTTGGCGTAGAGATATTGTAGGATTCATAGCAAAATGTCCTAAAACTTCCACTTGTACTCTTTGATGGACCCTTTTTTGTTTGCCACTGATCCTTTTTTTTCAAATTTATTAATCGGTTGTCTGATGTAAGTATGACTTACATTTGTTCCGGGGTTTATTTCGTTAAATGTTGCAGCAGTTCTTAAGGCACAACGATTTTCTGAACCATAAATAAACACCATCTAAATTCTTTCAGCCAAACTGTAGACCATGATGAACAGAAAATAAAAATTATACTCGTATTTCTTCAATTAGACAGTTCTGACTTTGCAGTACAACCTTGCACAAACGACTAAATTTTATACAAACATTGATAGGTAGGTAGGTAGGTAGGTACGTACCCGATAAATTCAATGCTATTTTTTATTCTCAGATAAGTGCTCCAAAATTTTAGAATGGAATTTGAAGTTTTTTTTGTTTACAAAAAAAATGGAATGCATGTTGACCCTCTAATAAAATAAAATATCATCTTAATAACAATAACGAAGTTTGAAAATCGATTGTACTATCGTTTAGAAATAAATAGAATGCATTTTAAATTATCTGATCAAATAAAGTACCATTTTAACAAAACACAGTTTATTTTATTCGAATTCATGTTTTTGTTACACCCTTATTGAATGGAAAAACATTCTTGTACAGGTAAATACTACTAAATGAGACCTTTCCTTTGAGGTATAACAAAAGGGGTAGTGCCATTTGATATTTTAAAGTTGGGGTGTATCGCGCCTAAGGGGTGACTCACCCCTTCACTGAAATATGGTGGTGCTAGTTCCTCCTAACCCTATAACATTTGTGCCAAACGGCATTTCTCCAACTTCTTTATTTTGCGAGATATTCGCATTGAAAGTTTTCAAATTGACACCCTGTATATCTGTATGTATGTATGTATGTATGTATGTATGTATGTATGTATGTATGTATGTATGTATGTATGTATGTATGTATGTATGTATGTATGTATGTATGTATGTATGTATGTATGTATGTATGTATGTATGTATGTATGTATGTATGTATGTATGTATGTATGTATGTATGTATGTATGTATGTATGTATGTATGTATGTATGTATGTATGTATGTATGTATGTATGTATGTATGTATGTATGTATGTATGTATGTATGAGGAATGTTTCTATAAAGTAGTCTGCAATATTTGACGCTAAATTCTATGGACACAATGATGACCGGCTGTCTTAACGTCCCTAAGACATATGGTTTCTCGATATCCAGAAAGTTCCATAAGACAGAAACTAAGAGTATTACAAAAATTGAAACAACTTTATTGATGCGCACTATTCACAAAATTTGTCAAGGATTAATAAAAGATAATCGAATGATAAGAGAGGTAAAAAAATATAAAATTATGCTTGAAAATAGAAATCAAGAGAGCAACATCTGGAAAAATAACGAAGTTAGTCTCTTCTTGGGTATCATTACATACATGGAAGAAGGATTATTGGATATATGTTGTCATGATAATATATTGATGAGGGTATTATGAAATTATAGTTTATTTTATTTATATCGATTTATCATGTCGATAATAAATAAATAGTATGGTTAATTATACTTACTTTTTTATCTAGGTTGTTGCTCCGGCTATACTCGGACAAAATATTGGAGAAGGTGAGTCATATGCATGATCAACTCTGTTGTCTATGAATGAAAATTCCGACGGAGTCAGCATAGGCGGGCGGCGTATCAAATACCAAATAATTATTTATTATTTATTAGGTATTTGTTAGTAAACTTTATTAAATTTGTTTGTCAACATCTTTATTTAAACAAAGATGATGCGTTAAATAAATATACATTTTTGATACTTTTCAAGAAATAAATATATTTATTCCCTAATGACATCGTTATCTGTGTTTAATGGTTTTAAAATGTGTTTCAAGTAAATAAACGACAGATGGGTTACAGATTGAATATTGTCAGCACAGACACAAAGACAGTTAAAAAATTAATTTTCGACGAAGTTAGATTTGTATCGCTTTAACTATTTACGATAATTATTTTATATTTTATACACACTTTTTTGTATAAGTGCTCTTTTTTGATATACGAGTAGGTGTTCATGTTTGTGCCTTACAATTTGGTAGTGGTAGTGCATATTCGAGGAGTTATATTTATTGTGTAGCATATTAGGTAGGTACTTTAAAAGTTTATTAAATAGTAAAATATTGGTGTCTTTATAAATTTAATAAAAACGATTTAATAGTAGAATAATATTGTTACAATAGTAATGGATTTAGAGGCGGGTCTAAGTGAAACTCAATTACGTCGGCGAAAGCCCTTATCAAAGGATGAAAAAAACATTATATGGAAAGTGTGTGATGGGCTGAAACAGACACTTCCTACAAATTAAGCTGTAAACCGCTCCTTAGAAGCCCCTAAAACGCATACCCGTGATCGAAAATTGTTGAAATTGGACGATTACAAAAAACAAATCATTCGAAGAACTGTACATTCTTTTTTTTTTTTTCGAAAACACTTAAGAAATTCCATTAATGAGCCGTGAAACTTTACGAAAAATTTTATGGGGCCTAAGATTTCGTTTTGTCAAACGGTGTAGGAAATCAATTTTAATTAAAAGGTCAGATATAGTGTCCTGGCGACGGCGTTATTTACGAAATATTAAAGAGTTTAGAGCCGCTAAAAAAAAGATATACTATCTCGATGAAACGTGGGTGAATGCTGGACATACGGTATCTAAGATATGGCAAGATACTTCTGTAACTAGTTATCGCCAAGCTTTTATAGAGGGATTATCTACAAGTTTGAAAGCACCATCATGTAAAGGACAGAGCCTAATTGTTACCCATATCGGAAGTGACAATGGATTTTTAGAAACTAGCGCTCTTGTGTATATATCAAAAAAAACAGGAGACTACCACGAGGACATGAATGCGGAATGCTTTTAAAAATGGTTTGCTGAAGTATTACAGCGTATAGAACGAAATTCAGTTATTTTACTAGATAACGCTTCCTATCACAGTCGACGAGTTGAACGCATTCCGATAATGTCCAGTAGGAAAGCGGATATGCAAACCTGGCTGCGGGATAAAGCAATAACATTTACTGAAGAGATGCTTAAAGTGGAATTAATGGACCTAATAAAGGAACTCCGCCAGAAATATATTCAATATGCTGTCGACACAATGGCTCGTGATCGTGGTATTACGGTACTAAGGCTTTCCTCTTATCACTGCGAATTCAATCTTATTGAACTAATTTGGGCGCAAGTGAAAGGGTTTGTAGCTCGAGAAAATAAAACTTTTAAAATAGCCGACGTTTAAAGTTTATTAAAAACCGGTATAGAACGTATAAAACCTGAAGAATGGCAGAATGCTATTTCCCATGTAATTAAGGAAGAAAATAATATGTGGCGCTTGGACGGTATTATCGAAACGGTAGTTGAACCTTTAGTCATAACTTTTAGTTCCGACGATACAGACGATTCCAGTGATAGTTCTGCAGAATCAATGGATTACGAAAGTTCATAGATTTAGAATTCAAGTAAGTGATACCAAGCTTAATTTACATATTTGTATAATAAACAAAATACAATTATAAACATAGATGAATTATTATAACAAAAATAGATAACCAACCTTCTTTCATCTAGTAATATTCACAATAACCTATTTAATTGGCCAATTTATTATTTCTGCGCTACTGGAAGAGTGCATTTTGATATGATAACGATATCTTTTGCAGTTTTGAGGCGCACCGTCTTTAATATTTTGTTCTAGTATAATACCCCATTTAATTTTCCAATAGTTTTTCTACGCCACTGGCATAATATTTTCATATTTTAACAATAAACAAAACAAAATTATAAACATAAATAATTATTACTACAAAACTAGATAACCAACCTACTTTCATATAGTGTTATTTACTATTACCGCATTTAATTTGACAATAGTTTTTATACGCCACTGGCGTAATACATTTCAGCAATAAAAATGCATTTATGACTAGTTGGCACGTGAAACCGACAACTTCTGCAGTTTTAAGCGCGTGATTCCATTCATTATTCTCTGGCGTAGTATGATTGTTGTACGTGAACAGGAAGGAATCACCTTCTTCAATATTTTGTCCGAGTTAAGAGTTAAGATGACTGACTCTACTCTCAGTATCGGTTTAGAGTGAGCATTTAATTATATTAATCATATGAATTTATTGTTTCATTATTTGTTAATAAATAAATTTACAAAGTTAGGCTTGTTCATTAGGGGAAAGTGGGGTAATACCACGCATCTAAGGGAAATTAATTCCCAATTTTCCATTTTTTATAATAAGCCGTTGGCACTTTGTGAAATATGTCTCAAAGATCTCTAGTATATGATGGTATATATGTTATTTAAGTAAAATACTGGAGAATTTTCAAATTATGCAACATATTCATTTCACGGTATTGCCCAACCCAGTGTTGCAATATTACGCAACCAGTGGGGCAATACCGTGAATGTTGTTTAAGGCTTCGGAGTAGGCTGATAAAAAAAAATGTTAAAAGAAAATATGATATAACGAAATTAACTATTTTCTATTTTCTCCCCTTACTATTAACAATACAAAAGAAAACTCTGACATTGAATAGAAGTTTGACTTATTTTCATATATTTTTTTATTATTATAACAAGGATACAAATAAATAAATAAATCGAAATAAAGTTAAGAATTAATTTGAAATTTGTCAAATCCTTTTTGAAACTGTAAAATAGTATATTATGCAACGATCATGTAATGATGGTTATTAATACACGAGCATTAACCGGGATACGAAACGAGCCAAAGGCGAGTTTCGTATGGTTTATGCGAGTGTTTTAATAACCATTACATGAGAGTTGCATACGCTATTTTTTCTACACCCGATAAATAATCAAGACCTATAAATATTATATTTATATTGGTATTGAACACAATAACAGTAATTACTCGTATTTCTATAAAAAATTCTACAAAATTGTAATTAATGGTATTACTTCAGGTATTGGTATTTCCCTATATTTTTGCGGTAAAATATTTTGTACTGTATTTTCTGCTTTCTCCGATATGTGTGGAGGAGTCTTCTATATCGCTAATATCAGACATTTTAATATTATAATTATCGAAGTTTAGCTACCTACGAAAATTTAATACGTTTTGACAACTAAAATAATTACATAGGAACCTAGGACAAACGTCAAACAGCATGCTTGATTGAAAAATTGTAGGTTTCTATTGATTAAAAATCTGTATCGTAATGAAAAATCTGTATCATAATGGGGATCATTATGAAACGGATTATGGGCATATAAGTGCATTATTATAATACGGGTGTAGAAAAAAGTAATAATACTTTGCTGACAGTTTTAAATTGGTTCAAATATGGACACATTAAATTTAACCTTAAATGGCTGTAACGACATCTATTTATCAAGTGCCGAACTATTCCAAAAATTGTGCAGGAACCTACAAATTTATATTGGCGACATCTATAAAATATGAGCAATTTTTGGCAAGTATTTGTTTCGCTACCTAATATCACTCTTAAAAACTACCTAAATTAAAGTATATATAGAGATTAAGTTCTTTTTTAACCTCAAAAGACATAATGAAGTTTCAATCATGTGTAATATACAAATTATCTATATTTATAATCGTTCATTTCACGTAAGTACTATAAATACCTGTTTTGTTCAAGTTTTTCAATAAATTTTAATCTTGTTTTATTCTCTTCAAGGTCAACCACTAGCAGAAAATTCATATTCCGTGTTGCAGAGTGTATTTTTCCTCAAATACAACATTAAACGACTTGGGATCTTCTTAATTGTTCAATGGTGAGTTTTTATTTCAGTTTTAGTTTATAAATAAACTTCTTACTTAGAAATTAATTGTCACATATGTTTCTGGGATAAGTCAAATTTCATTTCAACATTAAATCTTCAAAAATTTCTTTAATTTTTAATTTAAAAACTTTTAATTGTTCCTTTTTTGAGGTCTCCCCAAAATTTCAATTTGTCTCCCCATCTTGTTTAATTCTCCTCTAGCGTTGCAATACAGGCAA
The DNA here is from genome assembly GCA_927349885.1 of Psylliodes chrysocephalus. NCBI lineage: Eukaryota > Metazoa > Arthropoda > Insecta > Coleoptera > Chrysomelidae > Psylliodes > Psylliodes chrysocephalus. Next base: position 48,736,829 of record OV651815.1, on the reverse strand, counting down.
CGTCAAAAAAAAATTATTTAAAGAGAGTTGATCTAATTTCACAAAATATTAAGGTGTGTATCCATACTTTTTATTTTTACTCATTAAAGAAAAATTTAATTTTGTTTTCATTTGATCATATTCAAAGTGTCTAGTGATTTTATTATTGATTTTAAATGAAAACTTTTACTGTTCCTTAATTATCATTCTACCCTTCATATTTTCATGACAATATATAAAACCAGGACAACAACAAACTTCTCTGGAACAAACATGAGAAGGAAGTAGTAAATAAGGCTACAAAAGCCTTAATGGTATGCAAAAACATTGCGGGTAAAAGATGGGAATGTAACCCAAACCCCAGTCTGGGCCCAAACACACTGCGATGAATGATATTGAGACCAAACATCCCTTAAGGAGCTATAGCCTGTAGTAACAGAACAAGTTTAGTTACTGCGAGAGCTAAGTCTCAAAACTACAAACACCAGCATGAGTTTTCATCACTGGTGCAATGAGAACCTGTCCTACAGCCAAAATGTAGACCTCACTCCTCTACATTTAATGATAGAGAACGTAGCAAAAAAGACACGACAGAATAATCAGGAACGGAATAGTCAGACGAAAGTCTATTATTTCAGGACCAAAAATACTTGGGATATGTCCCAGGATAAAATAAAAAAAAATAAAAAAGAATTACAGTTTTATGAAAAACTTCAAAACCACAGCTGAGCTGTAAAAAAAAATGGAGCCAAAAATCCATCGTGCTTGCAACCGAAAGACATGCTATTCAGTATTATACGGATGTCCGATGTCCGATAGCCACGTAGCCATCAAAGCACTGAGCTCTTACGTAATCAGCTCAAAAATGGCCTGCAAATGCCTAGAAAACTGAATGAGCTAGGCGAGGAAAATACAATTATTCTCACTTGGCTTCTGGGACATAACGGGTTAAAGGGTAACTAGATTGTAGATAGTCTCGTAAGGAAAGGGGTTCAAAAGAAGAGAAAGAATAGGTTTATACAATTCTTCGCGTTTGTATACAAATTTTATATAAAAAAACAAATGGATTAAAATCGGAACTACTAGATGGCCAAGGAATTCTATAATTCATTGTTTAGTTAAATATCGTAGAAATATATTTTATAATAAACAGAGAATCCAACAATATTCGAGGTCATTTTATGGATTTTTTTTTTAAATAATTTTTTTATGTTTTGTTTCACAAATTGGGTAAAAAACATTTTTCTTTTTTAATGTATTATAGCTAATTTTTAAACATTTCGAGCTTTGCATACTGTGGAATATAAATAACTGCCATTTTAGTTATTCTTACATTATCTTCTCCATGTATATTTTCTGACCGTCCTCTCTAGGATTACAGTACGTAAAAAAATCTGGTAACAATGTTCTTGCAGTATAATACATATCGCACAATTTCTTTGTTCGTTCGATACTAAATTTTGTAATGACCAAATACCGCTGAATTGCATTTCTACCTATAAAAAATGAGATTTACTAAATTTAAGTGTTTTATTGAAAGACAACTTGATTTGAATAAATAGGAAATTGACCTAAGTACAACTCAAGCAACGTTCTTTTAACATAAATTGCACCGAGTTAATTTGGTTTAGTAATCTATCATAATAACATCCAATGGAGCTTTTCTTTTATTGTTGACCTCTATTAGACCTATCAGACGAGGATACTGTATGCGAGATACACGTATCCGAGATTCAGACTAAACATACATTTAAATAGACCTATTCACACGGTACGGGCGACGTATACAGTATCGCGATACGGAATTTCTGTATCCCGGCACCTTCAGCCGCTGGAGGCTGAAAGCGTATGTCGCATAGAGAATTACTATAACGATATATGGACGTTTTCAGATTTGAATACGGAGATTATATCATAGGCGCAGGTTATTTTTCAGTAAAAATGTAACTGCCTAGGTTATTACTAAACAGTATGAAATAGTGGTAGAATTTTTAACATTAAAAAAGTATTAGATTGATGAAGCATAATTAGGGGTGGACAAAATAATCGAGTAATCGATTATTTTTTTCTTTGAAAAATAGAGTATTTTCGACTAATCAATTATTTTTTTCTTTGAAAAATAGAGTATTTTCGACTAATCAATTATTTTTGAATAATTGATTATTTTCGATTGATTATTTTACATTGATCGAATGATCGAATAATTTCGATTGATAATTTTCGATTAATCGATTATTTAATTGATTATTTTAGAATAATAAAATAATCGATTTTTTTCTTTAAATAGGTTATTTTCAATTGAATATTTTTAATAATCGATTATTTTCTACTAATTGATTATGGTCGACCGATAGATTATTTTCAATTAATGGATTATTTTAGATTAATTGATTATTTGTAATTAACTAATTATTTTAAATTATTCGAATAATCGACTTTTTCTTTTATTCGATTATTTTCGTTTATTTTCGATTAATCGATTATTTTTTACTAATCGATTATTTTCGTGTTATGTATTATTTCGATTAATTGTATATTCCGAATAGTAGATTATTTTGATAAATCGATTAATTTCGATTGATCGATTAATCGAAAATAATCAATAATCGATTAATTATTTTGATATTTGCCGAGCGCTAAGCCCAATCTCTGTTTATGGGATAAAGGACACACAGCTTTTTTCTTAATACTTATACCACAGTATAATACACTCTTCTAGATGCATAATTCAAAAACCTATGCATCACACTATGACTATTTTAGTACTGATTGAAGAGATGCGTAAATTCGATACAACATTCCAACTTTTCGACCGCGATTCTGTATCTCGGATACGCGTATCTCGCATACATTATCCTCGTCTGAAAGAGGTCTTAGTCATGCGCAAATTCTACTTGCACAGGTTATTCTGTGCTTGCAAATATCATTTTGTTTTTGAGTTTGATAGTAATGGTAGGGGAGCTAGTGGCACTTTTAGGCATGTTATTTGTGTTGAAAATGCTGTCATAAAAGCACAAACTTTAAACTTTCAGATATTATTTACTTCAAAAGTTAAGTAGTATAAAAAAGTTTTTTGAAATTCGGCTCACAGTAGGTAACTTCTTGCTTGCTGACCAAGGCATTTCACCGTTAGATCGACTGCAACAAAATATTTTCATCTTCTGCAGAGTTAGAATTAACGATACATTTATAATTTAGCCTTCTGTTGTTTAAAGTAACTATGACATGGGGTAATCGTCATAGCCAACCCAACAGTTGTAAGGCGAAGATTAGAAAGATTTAGCCGAAAGTGTTTGGAAAAATACTAAATGCAAAAGTTCCGCGCCTTTTTCCCGCATGAGTAAAGCGAAATTGTCGAATAATGGAAATGGTCACTCACAGTCTAAATGTCTTTTAATAGATCATTATTATTTAACAAAAGTTATTGCAAAAAGCTGCTTTTCTATGTAGACGTAAGACAGAGGCCAAACAGAGACCTAAAGATATTGGCCACGTGATAGAAGCAGACGAACTTTGGGAGTAATTAGCCTTAGTAAGGATAGTAGTGATTCTGAGAATCCAAGTTTGGAGATTTGATTATTTTCAAAAAAATTTACTGCTATACAACTTCTATCGTTAAGAATTTACCGTAAAAGTGAAGATTGCTGTTTAGCAAGGTATAGTTAAAGTCTAAAGCTCTTCTCCCCTTAGCCTTGTTGTTTTATTCGAGAATTTTAATACTTTAACTACTCCAAATACATCTTTAAAGAAAAAACTATGCTATCTTCCAGGTCCTAGACTGGACTATTAACCAGGGTGGCTCCAGGAGGGGACATAGGGGTCATGTCCCCTCCTTCAACCCTTTGAGCTTAAAATTTTTACAAACCACGAGTCTTTTATTAAAAAAAAATGCTAAAAAGAAAAAATTCTGCTTAAAGCCACCCTTGACAATTATTGCATACGAGTATGTACAAGATTTAACTTAACTCGTGTTAACTAGTAAAATGAAATAAGTTACTAGTGAATAATGAAATAATAGGTAATATAATTTGTGAAGAATACTGTCATATGTTATTGCGCCAAATTTTGGAGTTTTTGGAGATTACGGGACAAGGGGTGTTCTTCAGTGGCGGGCGTATATTGCAATAATTGCTTTTACGGCACCTCTGGCAGCATTCTTCACATATTCCTGGCATTAAATTATTGTCTATTTTTTCGGTATTTCATTATTATAATTACACTCGACTGTATTATAGGCAACTAGCAATACACTTAGCAAAAGGAGTGAGTGATTACATTGAATGGATAAATAAATATTTAAATAAATAAGTCAGAAAGAGTTGCAAATATTGTAAAATGTCCTTCCAAAAACACGCCACATCTCTGAATATCTAACGTGTGGAGTGTGAATTAACCTACGGCACTTAGAACTCACTAGGTCCTTTGTGCATCCTCCTAAATAGATAGGCTCCTCTTAGCTCATGAGCTAGCTTACAAATTTAATGTAGTTGGCAACGTCGCCAAGAGATGCTTCTCTTATATCTTCTAATAAATGAGAGCGTTGGGCATTTGTAGAGGATATTCTTGATAGTCTCATCCTCTTATTCGCACCCCCTGCACAGTGTTAATTCTGATAACCCCATGATATGAAGATGCTTTCGTAGTTGGCAATGTCTAATCAGAATGCCTGTGATCAGGTGCAGATTCTGTGTAGTCATAGTCAAGTATTAGTTCGCTGTAGTGTTGGCAGGATAACTTAAAAGCTCCCTGGCAAGTTTGCAGCTTCTTGTTTCATCCCACCTTTCCTTGCATTTCACAAGGGAGCGTTCCTTAATTAGGCCTGTCACTACCGATGTTGTCAGTCCAATCAAAGGGCCAGGTCTAAAAGTATTTGTTTGGCTGTCTTCTTGGCAAGGGGATCAGCAACTTATTTCTTAGATCAAAATAAGCCTCAGTATAAAGTTAACTTTTTTCATAAAATGCACAATTAAAATTTCTACGCCAATGAAACAAAAGGGATTTGAGTATGAAATTTGGATTGCGCAACTCATTTATTACAAAAAGTACCCTTGTTAAAAGACTATTATTTTCATAACAATTCAATAAATGCTTTCATATTTAATCTAGAGTTGGACATTATTTGTTCTTGTCTCCGCGACCTTTACTACTCTGGGACTTTAGCGGATATCATCTAGATTACTTTTTTTTATACTATGTACCTTTAACAGTGGCTCCCACATGCTTCTGGCTTTTTTTCACCTAGCTATCTATATAGTATATATTAGAAACCTCAATCGAGCCAGGCCTTCACACTGACACACTGGCACAGAACCTGTACAGTGTTGCCTCGGCTGCTGTATTGATGACATACATGTGCATTCTTAGGCGACAGTAAAAAGACTGTTATCCTAACGATTTGTCGTTTTTGTTTCAGTAAGTATTTCGTAAACTTGACCGACGGTTCCCGTTTCAATCCTGGATAGTTATTTCACCTAATTCCTAAGATTATTTTGTATCCATTGTTTGATTAATGTCTTGCACGATGCCTTAGAAACTCAATATAAGGGTTCGGGGTCTGTTATGGCCTTATCTGGGCCTTCTAGAAAAAAATATTTGGCACTTTAATTGCCGTGATAGCCTTTGTTACCTTGTAACCACGCTAGCATCACTTTATTTTAACTTCTTTTTAGTTCTGTCATTTGAGACAATATAATTTGTTTTTATTTTGACTTTTGAGCAAAAATAAATACCTAAACTTAAGTTTCTACCTTTAAAGTCAACCGATAACCGAAACATCTGGATAATTGTAAAATTTAGAATGAGTAATGTATTTATAACACTTTAGATAAACTCACTAACAAAGGATTTTTAAAAAGTTCGTATTGAGGGGTTAAAATATCCAAAATAAGAAGAGGATTATAAAGTAAGTACTTACTGAGTGTTTCCGGTAAATGTTTCTGAGTTTTGAACCATTCTAAGATGATATCAATATCTCTATCGACTTGTTCTTTAGTTTTGCCATTAACTTCTATAACTTTTTGGCGATCTGTTATCAGGAGTTTGTCTGGATCGATATCCATGATGCTTAAAATTGCATAAATTCCTAAATGATTATTTTAAGTAAAACTCATAACGTTTATCTAAAATAATTTTTTCGTTTTCAACTGATAGTCACGGACTTATTTATTACCTATTTAAAACATAATAAATATTAGATAAATTAAATTATTTTATATTTTTTAAATATAAATGAGTTTAACGAGTCAATAACTACTGCTAATCTCAATCATTTTGGTTAAACTCAATCAACTCAGATATGTACCTAAACGTTGGTAAATGTATAGTTTTTAAAACATAATATTTTCATGAATTAATTGCTGTTTGGAAAATATTATATGTAATTTTTCCATGTCATATTCTTTTATACTTTGCTGTCAACTGCAGTAACATTTAAATACCGTAGATGTCTTTAAAGCAAATAGGTGTGATATTGATGGGAATTTTTAAGGTTTGTATTGAATTATCCGGTAAAAGTATCTCAAGAGAATTATTATGACCACGTTATATTCACCGGCTGTGTCTCAGAAACTATGGATAATAAAATTTTGATAAAAAATGTATAATTTTCCATAAGAAAGAAGAAATTGTCGTGCCACAATCGAAGCGCCAGCAGAGGATGTGCAAACTAGGCAAAATACATAAAGAACCTTGTTTTGCGAGTAACATAACTCATGGTGTAAGGATACAGGTGAAGCGGTGCGCAGGTTTTATGACGTCAACATTGGTATTGCCACGGCCGCCTATACACTGCCATGCCATTCCATGGCTTTGTTTACATTTTGTAATGATTGTCAAGAAGTTTAATTTTTATTTCCTAGTTCTATAATCATTATAAAACTGAAAATATATTTAGAAGAAAACAACTGCGTCAAATAACATCAAGTTATGCTTAATAATACAAGATAAGTCACTATAGGCAGATAGACGCTTGTGCAAAAGTAATGCCAAATAAAAAAAATATTTTGTGCTTTTATACAAAAAAAGTAGGTAATTTGTTTCGAATTTAGCCATGGTGTAAGGAATTTATCCTAATATAATTTCTTTTTGGCGTAAAAAAGATAGTGTTCATCTGAAACTGAATTTTTCCATCACAAAACTTGGAAGAGGATGTTACATCTAGGATTTAAATCTTCATACCTAGCATTGCTATCTGATAGATTGAGATCAAAACGTACCTAAACTTACAGAGACATTACCATTAAAAAGTTTTAGTG
>OV651815.1:47296242-47461597 GCA_927349885.1 Psylliodes chrysocephalus | reverse complement strand
TGGTCGGATCCATGCACTTAGAAGTCATCTTTCTAAACAAATTCTCAAAACGTCTAAAACTTTTTAAAATGTGTGTTCTTTATACTTTTCAGCATACGAAACAAACTAAACTCTGATAGAGTACAACTGTTGATTGTTTATTATAAATTATAAAAGGGAAAAAGATTAGGGATTCCTTAATGCCTTAATCTCCAACAGGTACATTTTCCTAGAAACTCATTATCAACAAACCATTGATATTCTATTATTGACCCAAAATGTTGTTATAGAAAGGTTAAGTAATCGTAATATGAATAATATTATGGGGTAGTAGCAAAAAAATTTAAAAAAAGGCCTAAAAAGACGGAATTTACAAAAAAAGGCAAAAATGTGCAGAAAACACATCCAATAGGCAAAATAGGCAAAAAAAGGCATTTTGTCTATAATCCGAGCTTTAGTGATGAAATGGGTAATGACAAATCCAAGTTTTCCACCTCGAAAGCCCTTCGGATCACAGTTAAATACGTGAAAAATTCATTAAAATTTAGGAGGTTTTTCCGTTGTTGTCAATTTTTACCACCAAGGACCTACCTACGTTACGGAAAAGTTAATATGGATACTTTTTAAGTAGACTAAATTTGAAATTAAATGAGAATAATTTGGTTTTGGTAGGCCAGATAGTTTTTAAGATACGGCTATTTAAAAGTTTGCAAAATTTCAAAAAAAGGAAGTATTACCGTTTTTTTTTTTTTTAGTTTTCGACAATTTTTACCGCTAAGTAGTGGGTTTATTGGAAAAGCTATTCTCATTTCATTGCAAATTTAGTCTACTTAAAAAATGTGCATAGTAACTTTTGCCGAAACACAGGTCTTTGGTGGTAAAACTTGACAAAAACTGTAAAGACTTGAAATTTAAAAATTTTGTTTAGTATTTAACAATGATCCGAAGGGCTTTCGAGGTGGAAAATTTGGATTTGGCATTACCATCTCATACCAATACATAGAAAAATCAGAACTACCTCATTTGATGTAAGGTAAAAAGTACCAATTCCATGGACTATATATGCAGTAGGGAAAGTACCCAGACAACACACCAAATCCCAGAGATATCCACAGAATATCTTTTGTGGATATCAGAAATATTCCGTGGATCTAATATGGATATCCAAATGTCCGTCTATATCCAGAATATAGAAGATATCCTAATGGATATCCAGCAAAATATCTAATGGGTATCTTCCAGAAAAAACAAGAAATCCCAGAGATATCCACAGAATATATTTTGTGGATATTCAATATATCCAATATGGATATCCAACCAAATGTCCGTCTATATCCCAGGATATAGAAGATATTCGGATATTCAGCAACATATTTTATCTTTAGTAGAGGTTCATAAGTAACCAATGATTATAAATAACGTCGAAAGAAAATAGCAGAGATAAAAAATATTTTTAACACTGCCTTTGATTTTGCCCACTAAGGAGAAAGTCATCCTTATTAGGACTCTTCAGCAATAAATGGAAATTCTCGACTCCAGTCTCTAATGGAGTCTGATTAGGACATAAATTTCGATCGAACTCAATTACGGCGGGTCGAGCTTAAGTATATGCGAAAGTGGTATCGCCATCTATACTTAGTAAGCAAAATCAAATAACATCTAGACTTTGATATATTTAGTGGATGTCCATTGGGATGTTGAATACACCTTGAAAAAATTAATTTTAAATATCTGAACGGTACTATTAGCCACAATGGGCGTAATTTTTTAATAATTTGCTATATAATTACTATTATTTATGGACATTTGCGTGTCTATAAATTACATATCATGGATATAAAATAGATATCCACCATAGACTGGACATTCAGTGGATATTGGGATGTGCAGTAGATATCCAAAGGATTTGGTGTGCTGTCTAGGTATAGGATTCGTGATTTTTCGATGGATCGTTACGTTTTGGGGTCACCTGAATCCATTTTGATCATTTTCGCGATGATGTCTGTATCCACGATAACTCAAATGCGGAAAAAACGAAAAACAATAAAATTTTCAATTTAAGCTTTAATACAACCTGCGCAGTGAGCTAATTAGATTTTGGGCATAATCGGAGCACCTCCCCAGGTTTTTTTTTTAAGTTTTAAGGTATATTTGTTATTTATGATTATAAAAGAAAATTCTTTCAATTAAGAGTTGTTTGTGGTGTAATTTTCTAAATTAAATTTGTTATATACATGATTTTGCTAAATTGGACCGTAATTGATAAATATAAAGAAAAGTGTATAACTTTTAATTTATATTCTATAAACACTTTTTGATTAAATGGGTCGTTCTAAATATAAGTAATAACTTTTAAAAAAAAGCATATGCTTGACACATTTTTTTTTTCATGAAAAATAACGAATGCGAAAAAAAAAAATATTGACGAAAAATGGAAGTGAAAAAAATATTATGAAAGGTTCTAAAGGCTTATGGGCAACTTTATTGAGAATATATAAGTTGTAAATAAATGCTTTTTTGTATATTCGTTGAATTTACTACCCATAAATATTACATAAATGCTTTAATAACATTTCCAAATACCAATTCATTGTATTTTTTGTTTTAAATTTTAAAGGAGGCGATCAGAAAATCGGGTGGTTTAAATGAAAAAAATATATTGATATTTCCTTCAAGGATTTTTATTATTTCAAAACGAAAAAGTCATAATTCATCGCCTAACATAGTCTTAATCACACGGCATGCAATATGCAGCTCATATTAAACTGCATCATATACCTAAACACCATTTTAAACAAAGAGAGAAGCGGCAAAAGTGTTTATTCAAGAAATAAAAATAAACAATAAAAAAATAAATACTAGAAGTTACAAAAAGACATTAACGAATAAATATGGCAAATAAATTAACACACCTTATTAGACCAAATGAACAAGATGTTTGCTGATTGACCGGTAAAAATGTCATTTACAACCATAGAAATATACATATTTAATTCACGGACTTCAGAAACTGGACATTATATATAGTCAAATTTAGGTAGGTAAAATAATAACTGTAGGTGTCAAAGTGACAATAATCACAGCAAATCCAGTGTATATTATATTCAGACTGCTTGGATTTACCAGTTTAAATATATAAAATAAATGCTAATTCGTCAAAATGCTGACAAAAATTGATAATATTTTTTTAACAAAAACTACTAGTAATATGTTCTTCTTTTGAAATACAATTCGTATCAGATCAACGTTTTAACAAGTTTCGTTCTGTAGTAATTAAAAACTTAATAAATTACTTTTATTGTTAAAGTAAAATTGAACTGTATTTCTTTAATTGTGCATTGGATTTACTTTCGTTATTGTAAACTTTGATAATTATACACTTTTATAATCATTCCTACCTAAATTTGACATGACTCTGGGTCCAGATATTCTGAAGTCCTTGATTCAATCCAAAACTTAATTCCAAAAAATATCAATTGATTTTTAATAAAAAAATTAATCATACTTAAGTACAATGCTTGAAAAATGGTTTCTCTCCAATTTCGCTTATTGAACAAACTTTTTTTATAACACCAAAAACTTTATTTAAATTTTTAATCCCAAAAATAAAAAATACCCAAAATTTACCAACTTAAAAAGCCCAAAATATTGTATAAAATCAATATAAAACTAAAGAATATTTCCAAAAAATAAAATCAGTCAATATATTTAAAAGAGAACAATAATTGAGCTTTTTAGTTTTTAATCATGATCCAAAAGTTAAAAACAAATTTATACTAGTCAACTTTCCTTTCTATTATATTTTTACATAACCAATAATTACTTTTTACCTTTCAAATCTCAGAAATTTATATTCCCTCTCTAACTTACGCTTTTAGACCATGAAACACCAATTTATTTTAAACATCCCCAAATAAACACATGACTTTTTTTTGTTTGAACAATCTTAAGTTTTACTTTTACAGAGATCATATCGAGTTAGCTAATAGTAAGCTACTTTTCCGACAAATCAGTACCATTGTGCTCAAATATACAAAAAAAGTGGGGGTGTGAGCCCCACAGGAGTAGGTACCATAGTCACAAATAATTATATCACATTATTTTAAGCTAAAAAACGAGATTATGAAAATTACGCAAAAAAATTGATCTGTGCTATTCTCCCGTCTACCCATATCTCACAAAACAAAATAACCAATTAATAATATTTAACAGTAGAAACAATTTTAAAGTAATTTTACTCTTTTTAAATATTTAGTTTAGCAACTGTAATATTTTATGCAGTAAACTTAATCTAGATATATTTTTTTTTTAGATTCGCTTTTTATATGGAACAACAAAACTTTCATTCTTTTTTTATCCTTTTTTGTCGTTGAGCTGATTTATAAAAAGTATTGGAATTAGGATGCATTGGAGTTAATCGAAAATGTATCACATATTTTTACCAAAAATACAGGTCAATGAAACTAATAAAAATAAAATACATCTCAAGAGAAAATAAAACTTAAAAAATTAAGCAAATTAGGTTTTAAGAACTAAAATAAAACTATCTCGCATTATGGAAAAAAAATGTATAAAAGATTGTTTTTTAATTTTTCTAGTTTAGCATCGTTATTACACAAGAATTATTTGAATTAAAAAATTGTCACATTGAGAGGTTCATATACTTAGGTTCAATGGCAAGTGGAATCTAAATGAAAATATAAGTATTAATATCCAGATGAAGTGTAGTATAATGTAATTGTAACTCACAGATAGGCGCTGAAGGTGTGCAAACAAGTATATTTTATCAATCTTTCTGCACCTATCAATAAAATGAGAATTTTGATATGCCGTATCGGAGGACACTGAATTAATACATTGATCTGGAGATTCTAGCTACTGTCAAAACGCGAAAAACGTCTTACTGTGCACATCTTTCGGAATACAAAATACTTCATACCACAACTGACAATAGAAGGTAAAAACGATTGTTATCTAGATAGTATAGAGAGGGGGTTGGATGAAATAAGTCATTCTAGTCACGGAAATTATACAATAGTTCAACATCAATTAGAAGATTTTGTTTAATTTTCCTGTGAATGAATACATTTGAATAAAATATTATTTATTGTAAAATCATGTTGTTTTCTGCCTTTTTATTTACAATTATTTTAACTTCTCTTTGCAGTAAATAATTGATCAAAACGAAACCACTATGAAGTCAAGATTATATCAAAAGATATTTTTACTACTTACAATAAATTGAGTGGCTCAGTGCTAGTGTTACCTAACCAACAATTTATTGAAAGTGAGGAAATGGAGATCAAAGCACTTTACCTGTGTCTACTAGAAGTAACTGGCACCGAAAATTCATAATTTTAAGGAATAGGCAACATTGGCAGGCTCAGAAATGATTATAAAATAAAATATACAAAGAACGGTTGTTCTGAAATTGTTAAGTGGGTAAATGGAAATCTACTACATGAAAAGCCTAATCTTTAGGTATAGGTGGTGACAAATTTAAGGAATAGGCAACTTTGCCACGCACAGAAATGGTTTTAAAATCCTAATAAACGAGAAAAAAAAAGGTTGTTTTGAAATTTTGTTGGTTAGGCAACTCTGGCACTAGGCCACTCGATTATCAACTACTTGATTGTTAACAATCAAAATGGTAATATTAAAAATATGCAAAACAAAAAAATGCTTTAAAATACGAGGTTATTATAAAGTAAGGGGTATATTCCAAATTCTCATATAACTTCAACATATTAAGCTAACAACAAAACTATTAATATGATAACTATTGATATAAGAGTTTGTAAATTCACGACCGCCAAGATCGCAACATAGCTGTTTACTACTAACTGAGGTTATTAAAAAAAAATTATGTTTATAACATGACCAAAGTTGGTACTAGCTTAATTTGTCAAAAATATATAACAAGGTAAAGCATATCCCTTAATTTATGACATATAACCTGTTTCTTAAAATATTAATAACTCCAAATGTCAACAGTTGATTAGTATCGATTAATCTAATATATTCCATAAAATAATAAACATAATTTTAATCTTAGACTAGAAAAGAGAGGATCCATAACTGGCATTTTGATTGCGACCAAATATCGATCGACCGCCATTTTTTTGGTGCCAGAGAAGCTGCTGTAGTGTCATTTGTGTATTTTTCTATTTGACAAATAGTCAACTAAATACATTGTTGTTATTATCAAGAGATTACAATGGTAGTGTGTATAAACTCGAAGTAAAAAAGTAAATAACCACTGTAAAACTATAAATACTTTTCAAAGTAGTTAATATTTCAAATGAATGATACTAAGTTTGATCGTAATAATATAATCTAAGAATAATTTATCAAAATTTGACGTTAAATAGATGTTTTCATTCATTAAAACCTTGAAAATGTCGAATTATCGCAATTACCTTCAATAACCCAGTAAAATTTAGTGGCACTAGCGTTACACATGATTAAATTTATTATAACATGTGATCCACAAAAAATGTTTCTAAAAAGGCCAAGGTCGACAAGGACAGAGATACGAGTCACGCCTGTGATAACCACAGCATAAAGATGAACCAGCAGGCGCTCTGCGCATAAAATTTAAGTGTGCCGACAGCATTCTAAGCAAGCGATTCGCCATATTCTCCAGATGCTCAACGTCAGTTGTGTATCACCTTTCATACAGAGCAAAGACGGTGTATATGGACCAGAATTATGATTGAAGCGGACAAAACCTCCTGCTGGTTCATATTTATGCTGTGGTGAAAACTATGTATTAGTCATTTAACAATACGAATTGTATTTTATGACATGTATAATTTTATTCGAAGTCTGCTTTAGAAGCATTTTTTGCGGATCACTCCATATATACAGTATATCTAAAATTGGCAACAAATGCGAAATCTATTCAGTGAAAAAAATATATATATAAAAAATTCTGCATCAAATAGAAATCAATAATCAGGAAACAAATTTGTAAAATATTTATATATAAGGAAAACCAAAAATATTGATTTAAGCTGAAGAGTGGTTTAAAATTTAATTACAGAACAAAATGTCATTTAAAATTGAGAATAGGAATTAAAAATTATCCAAGTCAAAGTTTAGATTCATGGTCTTTTAATAATTAATTAATATATATTTAAAGTAAAAAAAATGAATTAAAACACAATATGTTTTATTTGTTGCCATCTTTTCCAAACATTATAAAATGGAGCTTATTTAGTTTTACAGAATTTATTTAAATAATTTTATTACTGTCTGTTTTAGATTTCCTTTGAAGTATCCAGAAAGAATGAGTTAAAACAAAGACATTGTTTATTTTATTAAGTTCTGGTGGCGCCTCTGCCTAAAGTTTAAAAAAAATATTATTGTCTACGTTTAATATCTGGTGCCAAACCGTTGCATATTGGAGTTCAGAGTTACGTGTCTCTCTTTCCTAGTCTAATATAGTAGATATTAGTATAGTATGAATGTATGCTTATAAATACATATATTTTAGCTCTATCCCAACAATAAGCAGCTCAGTTTACATTTGGATTAGAATTGATCATAAATATTATGGTTCCTGCAGCTACAGCTTTATTTATTGCAGTTTTCTTTTCAAATACAAAATTAAATGTAGATGGGTGGCTTAGTCGGCAGTAATAACTCTCGGATTCACTGAAGAGCTCTAATTAACAGTACCGTTCCTAAGATGGTGCTGGGAAACAGTAACAAAATCTACACAGAACTTTAGTAATTGATGCCGATGACACTGACTAAAGAAAAATATATTTTTCGTGGTCGAGCCCGACATTCCTGACAGTCCAAAAAATTGTCGATAATAAGCGAATAAAAAAAAATAAAATGCGGCTTTGTATTAAACTTGAACTACATAGTATACGAATCAAAAAATATAAAATCATGTTCAACTTATATACAAGGTTGCTATTGTTGTTTAAATAAGGAATTATTATTTTCATTTACTTCAACTATACAGAAAAAAAATATATTCATATTTGTAGACATTTTTATGCTCTACAATATATAATAAGTGCTATCGACTTTAGATTTTTAACAAAAACTGCAAAGTAAAAACTGTGTATTTAATAACGGAAAAACGTTTGGAAAAAAATTAAAAGGGAATGAAGGCCCTTAATATTTTAGTTGTAGGTACCAGTTTTCGAAATATTTCAGTTAAATATATTTTCAAAGATGGCGGCTAAACCATGCCGCGCCTCGCCGATTTTACTGTAAATTCAGAAACAAACGGTTACTGTTGGAATGAAATTTAAAAAAAAAAACTACCTGTCAACTGGAGTAGGTATATAGTTAATTTGTGATGTAATATTTCCAGCGTTCTTTCTCAAAATACAAACCAATATTTTTCCCAACTTTATTCAACACAATAAAAAACAAAAGTATCGACGTTATAAATTTATTAAATAAATTTTCACGACTCGTTCGAAGACACGCAAAAAAAATATAAAAAATATAGGAGACATTTTAACCTTACAACAGGAGAATAACACAGGAACAAACGTTTAACAAATAAACAGCATCAGCAGTCGACACTGAGACTCAGTACGAAAAAAAGGGAGGATTCGACAAAAAAACCGTCGTCTTAGATCAGAAAACGACACACTTCCGGTTATTTATATTCGACTCGTTTTTGTGAAAATAAATTATTTTAATTCCGTTATAAAAACTTTCAAATTTCATTTCAAATACATTTTTTAAAAGGAAATTTATGTAACTTTCTTATGGTATATAAATGGAAATTCTGTAATTCAGTGTTTTAAAAATTTAAACACACATTAACGGACAAATTTCTAGTTGCATAAATATTAAATTGAAAACTGTTTTTGATAGCAAAAAGTAACCTCAATGTTTAGTAGAGAATATTCAAACATCTACTTCAGAAATGATTGTATTATAAGATCTATCACCTCTAAGAAAATTTCATGAAATTAAAATATGTCATTCAACAAGAATGTCTTCAAATTTTCTATAAAAAAAAACTTGTTTTTGATGCGATATGGCGCTTTCAGCAGAAATAAATACTTGTTAGTAAAAATGTGAACTGTATAAGTTTTATTGCAACAAAAATCAAGGATTTAAAATGAATTATGGACTAATTTGCACATGTAAACAAATGTTTTGAAGTCATGTCTTTAGTAAAAAAAAATAGTGTCACTGCATTAGTTATTTTGATTAGTAATTTTTAATTTTGTATTGAAAAGCTCTTTTACTTTAATACAGTTGTATTAACCCTTAATTGGTATTTTGGGGGTCACTGGTGACCCTAAGCCTTTATAAACGAGGGGTGAACTACTCCTGAAATACTGTAGAAAATCACCTAAATCGCTACAAATTCTTTCGAAGCAGGTGGTAGTGGATTAAAAAACAAGTAAACAGCAAAAAAGATCACTCAAAAAAAGTGAAGAGCAAAAAATTGTAATTTTTGTATATAAGGTGCGAATTATTACTTTAGTGACTGAGAAAGTTTTCTGATGAGGCACAACCGATTAAAAAAATTGTTCAAGATGACAAAAGAATTTCACACATGAGATATGCAAACAATACGACTTTAATTTGATTAAACTAAAACTATAAAACGATATCTTGAAGAAATCATGTTTTTAATAAATTAATTTAAATTATTCTACTTTCAGTTGATTTATTTGATAAAACAATATTTTTGAACTAGATGTTTCTTTAATTTTTGTGTATACATTAAAAATTACAAAAATACAAATAATCATAGGTATGTGATGTGCAAAATATTTTGCACCTAATGCCCAAAATATTTTGGGCACGGTCAATGAATAAATGTATAATTTTGGACACTGACATTAATATGTAAACATAGCCCTTTTTGACAGTTGTAGAAAAAGGTCTTTTGAATAATTATAATTAATTGGAAATTATATAATTTGATGATTTCACCAAAATCGTATAAAATTAAGGGGGACTTTGGCAAAATCACCGAATCCGTAATCGGCGAAAATACTGAACTTGGCGAAATCACCTAAAACGCCGAAATCACCTAAAACGCCGAAATCACTGAAATCAACTAAATCGGCGAAATAATGTAGGACGATGGGTCATTTTGCCGAAATCCTAAAAATGTATAAAAGATTTCAGAGAATTCACCGAAATTATACGAATGTTTGTTGATTTCCGAAATACTCGTACATTTTGACAGTGATTCATGAGCGACATTTTATGCTGTACTGTTTTGAAGATATAGATCGTCGAGGTCAGCCCTGACCCCAACATACCACTAATGTTTTTTTTAATATCACGTGCACATTTTTATCTCAGAAAGAACTTGAAAATGTTTTAATGAATAATAGTTGAAATAGAAAAAAAGAGTCAAAATTGTTTGGGAGTTTTTTGAAGTGTAAAATTTAGAAAACCCATCTGCAATCAACTCTTGCACCACAGCAATGGAAATGTAAAAGAAAACGCCAGTCATTTGTTTTTTAGCAACATTGTAAGCACCTTTTTGTTTGTTACAATTCGAGGGATAATCCAGTCCTGAAATACTGGCAAGTTTTCACTGGAAATCACCGAAATCGCTACAAATCCTCCTCAAATCTCCAAAATCATCACGGAAATCAATTTTTCGCGAATTATAAAAGCAGCGGCCCAATCAGTTACTATACGATACAATTAAAATTATACCTATTCGGCAAAGGAAAAATGAGGTCTCCATTAAAATTGCCGAGAAACCAAATACAGAACTACTGAACCAACATCACCCCAAAAAGGAGGTACCTTGAAACACTATTGTGGGATAAAATAATGGACTCAAAAGAAAATAATTAGTATATACAATTTTTATACATACATTGATGGATCTACTTATTTATAATTTCTTATGCAGCTAGAACGTTATTTAATCATCAAACATTATATAACCATTATTGTTAATAAGGGCTGAAAGACTCTGGTCGATATCTCTTTGGATTTACCACAAATAAAGATTTTTCTTCTCCCAAACGCAGAAGGTGGTGGATCAAAAAAACACGCGAAGAGCAAAAAAAGGTCAATGAAAAACAGGTTAAGAACAAAACAAAAAGGTTTTTTTTTTGAATATTTCTCAAGAAAATTTATATTTTCTCTGGAGAAAACTTAAAAGATGGTACAATAATAATGATCATGCATTGGAAATTATAAACATTTCAGCGAAATCGGATAAAATTAAGGTGGATTTCGGCGAAATCACCGAAATCATACGAATTTTAGGTGACTTCCAAAAGTAGGTTATCCCTCGATAATTTTCTGATGAAGTGTAAAGAAATAAAAAAATAGGCCGTCTTACAATGATGGCATTATCCTTTTAATTTTTGGACCAATTTTGTAGACAAAATAATGTCTTTTTCATGTATTCGAATATTTTGAAATTTTTTGTTACTTTTAATAAATATTTGTTTTACTTCATTACTCACTTTGCTAAAAATTAAGCTTGTTTCTCCAAAAATGTTTTATCAACTTTTGTTTTCTCCTTGTACTTTTTCCTTTAAATTGGGGTCAACTGTGACACCATATTACCAGTTACGTTAGAAAAAATGTATACACCAGCTAAGAGTTAAAACACAAAAGTATAGAAGTAGGTATTAGGGCAATATACACTGCTTATCGTTAAGAAACAAGTTAAGCTTAATATGGCTTAATGGAAAAATGTAATTTTAAGCCTGGCTTATTTCTTAAAGACTACACAAACTAGATCAAGCTTATCTCACATTCTAACACCTATTTGTACACTTTTTTGAATACTTTTCTCGAATTCCTAGTACTAGGAAATTATCAAATGTAAAAATACGCGGACCAAAAAAAATGTTATAGAAATAATTTTGCTGGCAATTTACAAAAAAATATTTTCAATACAGTAAACAAAATATTTAACACCCACCGAAATATGTATAATTTATTAGTCACCTACCAATAAAAAAAACTGATAGTAGAACCCAATACCACCGAATAAAAATTTCAATCAGAACGGTCCTAACTGGATTTTTATCAGCACAACTTAAGAATGTACGTTTTTTGATCTAAGACGTCTAGTCTACGAAAAATGGGTTAAGTCGGGTAAAACTAGGCTTCCGTAGAAGCGACGAGGGAACCCTTGGGAGTGTAGGCCGTCGCGTTGGGGTCGAGATTCGAGGGGGGACTCTCGGCCAAACGTACTCTGGAAATGTTGGTGCCTCCCGATGTCGGGCTGCTGAACGAGTCGTTCGGCATCACCGCCAGCACTTGCGCTATCTTACTTTTTAGCTCTTCGATTTCCTTTTCTTGAGCTCGATTCGAACCTGAAAAATTAAGAAAGTCAGTATTGCACAGTTTTAACAGTTCAAAGCATTCTGCAGTGGGACAGGAAGCACTCACACTTTCACTAAAATACCGGCGTGTGTATTAAATTGAGATGTGCATTTTTACAAGTCATGGAACTCTGTGGTTTTAGAACAAGAATACAAGAGTTCTTTTCTTGAGACGTCATCTGACCAATTGTCTCTCAAAAGTTCCCACGCGCGTTGTATGTAGTCTTTTGATTGGCTAAGGATTATGAAGGTCTTGTTTCTTGATGGAAGTGTTGCAAGCATGATGCCTAAGTCAGCATTACAGGTGTTCATTCTCAGAATTGATTGCACATAGTTGGTTTTATGAATTTGAATGGGGAATTCTTTTTTTTATTTAAGAAATTGATAAATATATACGAATAAACATAGGTTTCATTCATAATTTTTTTAATTCATTCCTTATTTTGAGAAAAAAATATTAAAGTAGTAGTTTTTAAAGTTTAAAGCGTTACGTTCGTTATTTACCATTTGGCAACGATGCCTAGTAAATTAACGACATACGTGAAGGGTTTTGCAAGATAAAATTCAACATTTATATTTATCTCAGGGACTTAAATATGAGAAAATTGTGGTTTCAGGTTGTAGTACTTTATAAAAACTATATTATACTGTTTGGGTGATCACTTCAATATATGTCACTACAGAAAACACTATTTTAAGTTAACATATATATAACTAGGGTCATGATACTACATTAATTTATTTACTTATATGATTTATAAATTTATTATATTAGTAAACTGCTGTAAAAACACTAAAAATTTCGATCCAAATATAAACAAACAAAAGAGGTTAGAATAAAACAACACACAACTGACAACTGATACAAAAACAGCGATCAGGAATTGATCCAAACTATTCTGAAATCCCTCTCCCTTTCTCTTAAATGAGAGAAAAAGATGAAAGCGATTTTCCTAGTGCAGATCTTGAACGGAACGGATGAATCCTTAAGAAACAACCTTAAACCGTTGCCAAATATCCAAAGTGAAACATAACACTTTAAACTTTAATTACCCGACTTTATTTTCTAATTTTTACTAACTAGAAAAACATTTTAACAGACAAAAATTTGTCAGGGTGCATCTACCAGGGATCTAACCTGGAACCTTTGAACCGTAGCCGTCGATGCTCTTTCCACATGGCTTTCGAAAACCGAACTCCTAAATTTGAAGTCAATGATATTCCGATACTCGTCGGCGCAAACACAAATTTTAATCTCACCTTCCTCAATTACTCTTAAAACCACATTTGTGAAATCGTGTAGAAAGGACGACAATCTAATTGTACTAGAATAAATTTCTTTCTTGGTTCACTTTCTTTCATTTCATTTTCTCGTTTACTACAAACCGTATGCGAAAACTTAACAAGGATGAATGAATGAAGGATCTTAGAAATTTATTCTAGTACAATCACATTGTCGTCCTTTTTTCACGATGTCACAAGGGTGGCTTTAAGAAGAATTGGGAGAGCTGAGATGAGATTAGAATTTGTGTTTGCGCCGACGAGAGTCGGAATCTAATTGATTTTAAATCTACGAGTTCGGATATCTAAAGCCACGTGCCTCGATAGCTCAACTGATATGAGCATGGACGGTTACAGGCCAAAGGTTTTAAATTTCATTCCTGGTCGATGTACTTATTTTTTATAAAAAAAAAGTTCTTTGGTTTATTCGGTCATATAATTTTTATTTTTTATAATTTACCCACAAGCACTATATATGTTGATTACGAACAGTTTAAAAATTTAAAATAACAAAAACCCCATCTTTGTGTTTCTTCTTTCTTTAATTCTTTCAATTTTTCATTGGTTTGTTTTTAATTTGGGGATATCAGGTGTATTTTTCATATTTTGTAAGGGGAATTCTGGATTTTTCATTTTCAAATTTCCAAAATTGCATTTCAGTATATTTTTTTACTTCACTTTCTTTTATTTCAGTGTAAGAAATGGAGACAGTGCCTTCTACAAATTTCAAGACAGGACTAGAGTGTACTCATTCGGGTATATAAATAGGATTGTTTTACCATTTGAGTTAGTTGAAGTCGAGATATTGTTGTGTAAAGATAAATTGTCAATATGTAAATTAATATAGGAGTATGAGTTTGAGATTTAAATAGTATTAGGTACAAATACATAAAATGAGTTAGTGGATTTAATGAATACATTAAATAAACTGTTTAAAATAAATAAATGTTACACTAATTTACCTACTTGTACAGTGATTAAATCTTATCCCTAGTTTATTTTAAAGAGTAGATAAAAACTCTTGGACACGTTAATTTTTATTTTATTCTAGACTTTATAACAAAAAAAATGCATCCGCTTTCGTCCCCTCCAGGTGAAAGTTACCCCTCATTTTATTTAATAGCAAGGGATATTTTAATGAAATGGTAATTTTATGGTGAATTTAGTAATATTACTGTTCATTGTGTTATTTACTTCTAATTTCAACCATGATAGAAAACAGTTACGTATTGTAAAGTGTAGTACTTCATCTTAAAACTAATTTTATTAGTCCTTAAATGCACTACATAATATTATCTTAAGTACGAGGGCTGTCTTTTAAGTTTTGCATACCATGCATTAGAGGGCGTTACGAATCAAACGGCTCTAATAAAAATAAACTGTCGCCTTTAGTTAACCTCACTTCCAAGTTTCAGTCCGATTCATAGAGTGTTGTAGTTACACCGAATTTTCAAAGTTGACAGGTTATTCAAGAAACGGATTTAAACCGAGAACATTTTCGTGCCATAATTTTTTACAACTTTCGAAGACAGTTATCTCAACAAGAATGCCTCACCGAGTTGGTTTCTGTTTTCGGTAGTGATGCACCACATCAATCGACAATTTCTCGTTGGTATGGAGAATTTACACGAGGACAGGTTAATCTTAGTGATGAGCCAAGAACAGGTGCACCTAAATCGGTAGTCACCCAGGAAACCTTTGTTGCTGTGCGCAGGCTCATCGAGGAAGATCGGCATGTGAAATATCGCGAGATTGAAGCATCGTTAGAGACCTCAATCTAAAAGATTGTGCATGAAGAATTGGGAGTTAAAAAAATTAGTGTCCCGTTGGATACCGCATCTGTTGACCGAAGAACAAAAATAAGCTAGGGTAAATTGGTGTCAAAAAACTCTGGGAGCGCTTCATCGCTGGAAACTCTAAAAACGTGTACTGCATCGTAAGTGGTGATCAATCATGGATTTACTCATATGAACTTGAAAGTAAACGCCAATCGTCTGTTTGGGTTTTCCAAGGTGAAGACAAGCCGACAAAAGTGATCCGTTCTCGAAGTGTGTCTAAAAAGATGGTCGCAACATTTGTCTCCAAAGCAGGTCATGTTGCAACAATTCCTCTGCAAGAGCAAAGAACTGTTACTGCCGTTTGGTATATAACGATTTGTTTGCCAGCAGTCATCGCTAAGCTTCGGGAAACCAATCCCAAATGACGAATCAATCAATCAAGACAATGCAAGTGCGCATACAGCTCGCAAAACAATTGCCTTCTTAGAGCAATAAAACGTCGAGTTGTTAGACCACCCTCCTTACAGTCCCGACATGTCCTAACGATTTGTTTACCTTTCCGAAAATCATGAACGCACTGCGTGGGCAACGGTTCCAGTCACCAGAAGATGCCGTTAAGGCATTCAAAACAGCCATTGGAGCTGTGACACCCCAGGAGTGGAATAACTGCTTTCAGAGCTGGTTCGAGCGCATGCAAAAGTGCATTAATCTTTGTGGAGAATACTTTGAAAAACAATAAAATGTTTAAACACTATCTTCCGTTTTATTCTAGGTCTATATGCAAAACTTACAGCCCTCGTATTCGCTCCGTGCGCGACAGCAGCGCCAATTCGTTTTGGTACTAATGGACTATTTCTGCCTATACTGACAAATGCAATTTTTAATAGAATTCGAAATTAAAAAGTATATATGTTAGTTTTAATAAAAGTATATAGATTTGTAAAACAAGTAAAACATTAATTTATTATTATTATATATTTTTATCTCTTAAATTAAAGAAAATTATGTATAATCAATAAAAATGAATAATAAAATATAGGCAGGCAACAGTATTTACTGGAAAATGTATGAGAAGTTGACTAAGTCTAATAAGTTGTCATTGAAGAATTAGCCTATTCTGTCAAAATAAAAAAATAGCATTTAATAATAGCGTGAAGTTAAAATGTATAAAAAATGGATCGTTATTTATATTTTCATTTTTGTTGGAAAGAAAACATAGAATGAATGATTAAAACTGGTTTCCCATCAGTAAGTCACAAAATTGTATTCCAGTCACATATAATCAAAGGCATAAATCTTTAAATCTAGTCCTTGCTGAATGAACATTTAAGAATAAAGGGATATTAAAGAATATCATAAAATGATAATTTATTGTTTATTTAAAACCTTTCAAGTTTCTGATGTCTACTATTTCCAGCATTACTGTTATTATTACAAAAATAAAGGTAATTTTTCTTCTTATTGTACACATATCCATTTATTTCTTTGATTTAATTTCCACTTTGCTACTGAATATTTTTATATAAGTTTCACTGTTTTTTTTTGCTAGTATTTGTACAATTTTCAACACAGCAACTCCGGTTGCTTATTGTATTGTTTTTACCTACTAATAAAATTAGCATTCAAATGAAGTAACCCGGGTTCGATTCCTGTCGGAAAAGGGAATCTAATTAATTAATTAAATTAATAATTAATTTCAATGCATAGGTAGGATTACCCACTCGACCGTTCACGGTTAGGTTCCAATTAACAAAGCTGTTACTAAAGTAGCTGTGGGAAACAGTAACAAATCTTTCACTGACCACGAGGCTGATAACCTTAGATATTCCGAGATAGAGCAGGGACAGTTGGAAAGGCTTTTGTGTAGAGAGGAGGTAAACGTCAAACCCCGTCGGACGACTTCGATAATTTCACAGTAATGTTTATTTACCAGTGTTGTATCATAGAATAAAAATAATATCAAACATTTTAAATAATTAGTTGCGGAATCGGACAATCGTATCTATTTATGGGCTTGGAAGTAATGATATCCGAAATCATAATTCTACAAAATTTCAACAGCTATTCACAATTTATTAAACTATTTACACAAAATTGTTATTAACATCTATAAAATAATTTTCTATGCCAATGTTTCGGTTTCGGCGAACTGTCAAATCCTGTGTATGAAGTGGGAGAACTGTGAAAAGCCTTTTCAAGTTTTGTGTGACCATATTTTTTCATAGGAAACTGAACAATAACAATACGTGGCAACACTGTTGGACGTCTAATAGGCGGTAGAGTGCACAATATTTTTACATTTGAAACTCCGAATGTCGAACTATGAATGGAGGTTCGAAAACTGTATTATAAAAAATATAGAAAAAAAAAACATGAGTTTATCAAAAAGTTGAGCCATATATATGGTGTTTTTTTTTTACTGTAAAGCCATATACTTGTCCTAAATTTAAATAAATGCGTCGTTTTAAGGTGGACGTCCAATACTTGGGGATGAAAGTGACGTCCGATTGATAGCAGGATTTAAATAAATATACTTTCTTTGACTTTCTAAAAACATTGTAATTCAAATAAATGTAAAGTAGTCAAGGGTAATATAACGAGACCTTGTTAAATAGTCGGCTATTTTTATTGTTATTGAATAGTCCATTTGAAATAGTGAAAATAGTCTATTTATTTGGTTCTGATTGGTTCTAACGATAACGTAAATTGCGATGTGATTAGTTAAAATGTTAAAGTTGACAGGCGAGAGAAATAATCAAATATATCTATCCATCTATACTGATTTCGCATCAAAAATAAAAGCATAATGAGGTAAATAAATCTATATATATATATATATAAAATTGTTTGTCCTGACTGACTGACTCAATCAACGTACAGCCAAAACTATTGAGCCTAGAAAGCTGAATTTTGGAACATAGGTTTATTTTATAAAGTAAGCAACCGCTAAGAAATGATTTTTGGAAATTTTAACTTTAAAGGGGGGAAATGGGCGGAGAGAGCTTTAATGAAACTCTTTGTTCTTTAAAGTTAGAAACATGAAAATTGAAATTACAGCTACTGAGCATAAATAAATAATGAAGAGTTTCAGGGTTTTTGAATTTTCACATTTTATGGGGGCAAACCGGTTGTGAAAGTTTATATGAGAGTATCGATTTTTTTGTTCTCTTTGAAGCTAGAAACATGAACATTGGAATTACAGCTACTGAGTATAAATAAATAATGACGTGTTTAGGGATTTTGGATTTTTACATTTTAAGGGGGACAAACGGAGGGTGAAAGTTTATATGGGAGTATCGCTTTTTTTGTTCTATTTGAAGTTAGAAACAGGAAAATTGGAATTGCAGCTACTGAGTACAAATTAATAATAATGTGTTTTAGGGTTTTTTATATTTTTACATCTTAATGGGTGCAAACGGGGGGTGAAAGTTTGTATGAGAGCATATATTATTTTTTTCTCTTTGAAGTTAGAAACATGAAAATTGGAATTGCAGCTAATGAGTACAAATTAATAATGAAGTGTTTTAGGGTTTTTGGATTTTTACATTTTAAGGGGGGAAACGGGGGGAGGGTGAAAGTTTATTTGGAAATATCGATTTTTTTTTAAGGTAGTAACTTGAAAATTTGAATTGTAGGTTCTCATCATAAATAAATAAATAAATAAATAAATAAATAAATAAATAAATAAATAAATAAATAAATAAATAAATAAATAAATAAATAAATAAATAAATAAATAAATAAATAAATATAGGAAGTGTTTCAGGGTTTTTGCATTTTAACATTTTAAGGGGGGAAATGAGGGATGAAAATTTGTTTAATAGTATGTATATATTATTTTGTTATTTAAAGTTTGAAACATAAAAATGTGACTTACAGCTACTGATTAATAATTAAACATGATGTGTTTCATGGTTATTGGATTTTCACATTTTAAGGGATGAAAACAGGCGTGAAAATTTGTATAGAAGTATAAATTTTTTGAACGTTGGAACTTGAAAATTATAATTGTATCATAAATAATGACTTGCTCTGTGGTTTTTAGATTTTTGTATGGTAGTATCATAAAAATAAACTAAAATTAAAAAAAAAATTATTAAAAATTAATAAAAATCAATAAAAATGAATAAATATGAATAAAAAATGAATAAATATGAATAAAAATGAATAAAAAGTAATAAAAATTAATTAAAAATAATAAAAACTAATAAAAAAAACAATAAAAATTAACAAAAATTAATAAAAATAAATAAAAATTAATAAAAGTGAATAAAAATAATTAAAAATGAGTATTTAAAAAAAAAATGAATAAATATAAAAAAAATGAGTAAAAATGAATGGAAATCAATAAAACTAATAAAAATTAATAAAAAAAGGAAGTCATGTATTTTTTTATATTAATAACGCGACTACATGCGAGCAAAGCCGTGGGCAACAGCTAGAACTTTATATAGTACACTTCAATGATGTTGAAATCGATATAAAAAGATTCATTTATTTTAATTTCGAAGTTTTGAGCATCTCCTAGGCCACTGTGCACTCATCCCTGCGATTATTTAAAATAAATTCGAATGATGAAGAAGAACTTACTCTCTCTGAGCTCGATCTGTCTTTTGGCCTCTCCCAAAGCGCTAAACAGATCTAACTTGATACGATTCTCCGCCGACAGCGAGTTCTCCAAATGGGTGTTCTTCTCCTGCATGGCGGACAGCGCAGACATCAGCAGATCGGTGTCGCGAATCTGCTCGCTAAGCGTCGCATTGTCCCTTTCGAGTGCCTGCACCCGGTCGTCCTGCCAGTGTTTGGAAGCCCGAACATCGGACAGCTCCGATTCCAGTTCACGTCTACGCGCTTTGCACGCGTCCGTGCATTCGCCCCTAGAAGACTGCTGAGCCGCAACCTGAGAAAAGATATCCGTTTAGGCAATATTAATAATTAATGTGTTTCGCTCTTTTACCATATATTAGGATAGAGGGGTCTTAAACGCAGAAATAATGTGTTTCGAGGTTATTTTGGCGAGATAGGAAATTGTAAAAGACATACTGGCGTACTGTAACCTACAAAATTGAATCCTACAATCTCCAAAGAAAAACTGTCTAAAACTACACTTAAAAAAAAGAATTTATGGCTAAAATTAAAATTTTGTCTACTTTAACCAAGTTTCGGTTTTTCTGATGTCAACCTTCGGGCTTTCGACGTCGCTATGACGGTAGCTTCTCAAATATTCCGGAAACAGTAGACAAAGACGTCAAAAGTAAGTAATATTTTCTAATAATTAGTCTACTGAACTTTGAGGCGTTGCTTGAATGAATCAGAATAACCCTATAAAATCAATTGAAAAGGATAGTATGACAACATGTTAAGCTTGTACGGATATTATCATGAAACTATTTTTTTTATAGAAGGCCCAATATTTCCTAATACATAGTTAAAGGTTTAGCTAAAAAAAAAAAAAAAAAACAATGATTTAAAAAAACAAATGAATTACCTGTGCTGCTCTTGCTTCTTCTTGCTTGCGATTCTTCCTTTCTTGATTAAGCTGTGACTCAAGATTCGACCTGAGCCGTCTTTCTTCGGCCAGTCGTCTCTCTAAGTTACTAATTGTTTGTTTGTCTGAAGATTTTGTACTTAAGGCGCCCTGCAACCTTTGCTGTAAATCTTCCACATCTCGCTGTAACGAAGATATTTCTCCTTTTGACACTTTATCCGATGTCGTCAATGACGCCACCTAAAAAAAACATTTTTTTTAAACAATGACAAAACAAATATTAAATATCAAAGTTTAGTACTTATGGTATAATATATTAACTGTGTACGTTATCCTTCTTCAATAATGTTTTAACAGATGGTAAATTATGAATCAATTCTGACACATTTAATATATGACTTTAGTAGAGTAAATGTTGAAAAAATAATAGTAATTTTTCATTTCATGAGAGAAAAACTAGTGTAATACTGTATTTTTATTACCTGTAGTCTCAACTCTTGTTCGCTAGCCCTACTTAAATGCAAATCGGACCGTAACTTTTTCGCGTCGGTCTCGAGTCTTTGAAGGTATTCTGCTGCTTCTCTGTCTTTGTCTTGCTCCTTCTTTTCTCTCCTTCGCATCGGTCGCGAATCTGTCGATTCACCACCTTCATAATAAAAAATACAGTGTTATTGAAATACATGAAGATATTGAAGTAGATTATTATATAGACTCTCCAAGAGTATGCAAAAATAGAAAAGAAAATTAAATTTTAAAAATTTGACTGGTAAATTTAGATGTAGTGGAATTTTTAGAGCTTATAAACCAGGATTTCACGAAAATTATTATTGACATGATCAAATTAGATTAGTTATAATTAATTGACGGGGTTAATGGAAAAACAATTTAATCAACAAGGAGAAAATGGAGTTTGACAATTTAAATTTGCCATATTATACAGTTGTTCCCCTAAGGAGTTACGGAATCCAAAGTGGGGCCATACATTCAAAAAAAAATTAATATCTCTGCAACTGTTTTTAAAAAGTCTATATTTGGTATTTGGGCGTTTCGTGAGTCTTGATTTGGGGGGTGAGTAAGAATTAATTGAAATACTTTAAGGAGTGGTTTTGGGGTAACCATGATGACAAAAATGTTCTGTATAGTTATAAGCGTGGGTTACCCAAAAATCACCCCTTAAAATATTTCAATTAATTTTTACTCACCCCCAAAATAAGACTCATAAAGCGCCTAAAAAATTTAAACAAATATAGATTTTTTTTAAGTTAAAAGGTTGCAGAGATGTTAAATTTTTTCGAAATTTATAGCCTCACTTTAGGCTTCCATAACTCCTTAGGGGTACAACTTGGTATAGAAGTAAATTGCGTTAAATCAACATATTTTGGGGTTTTCAACACGCACCAGCAGGCAGATTCCCATTGACAATTCGATATCGAAATACTCGATTTCGACAGTTTGGTGAATTCCTATTTGCGGGAAATCATATTCGCATCGACTAAAACGATTGTGAGTCACTCGCCAGCTCTGTGTTGCCGAATTGCTCGATTTCGGTAGATTATTGAGGTTATAGCACGTGGTTGTAGAGGTTGTAGCCTTGTAGCGGTTGTGATTTCTAGTTGAAATTTGAACAGTTTAAAGCATTGTCACTGTTGATTATTCTGTGTCATTGATATAAGAAGTTCTTGAGAATTTTGAGAATATAAGTAAAAGGTCTGCCTTAAAAAATAATAATGTAAGTACCTCTAATTAACTGTTAACTGTAACCACTCGGATGTTTCGTTTATCGCTAGGCTAGGACCACCCTGTCATAACTCGCGAGTGCTACTCATATTTCGTAGAACGATACGTCGAACTGGTCCTTCAGATAAAATGAAACTGTCACGAAAGTTTCGGAAAGCGATACTAGTAGAGCCATATATTTCTTATAGAAATATTCACACTCACATTTATTAATTTCAGTTTTAATATATATTTTGTTTGTTTTGTATGTTACAGATAACTCTTCACGAGGACGCGAAGATTTGTCAGGTTAGCCGACTGTAACCACTCGGATGTTTCGTTTATCGCTAGGCTAGGACCACCCTGTCATAACTCACGAGTGCTACTCATATTTCGTAGAACGATACGTCGAACTGGGACACATAAGAATATTTGGTGATTAGCACGACATTCTTGCATAGACATTCATTAGATACGTTTCATTTGATGTATTATTATTCTTAACACCGATTAAATTCGATTCTATATTAAAATCAGATTTATTTTATTTAAAATTAATTAACATAGTTTACATAAAACAGCACAAAACTATTATAGGTAATTATGATGGGTTTATGCACGAATTTAATTTAACGTAATTTAACAATTAAGCCCTGCTATTGGCTGTGATCACCTGATCAGGAATACACTCTTATTCGCTGCTCTTGCGTTAAATTAAATTGTGTGCATAACCATTCCTTTAGAAAGACAATGTCAGTTTGGATGGCATTGTTGACAATTAAAACACGTATTGCGCATGCTTGCTACGAATACTACGGGTTTCGGAATTGATCAAAACGCAGGACAATTCGATAGCGAATAGGAATAGCAAATTTCTCGATATCGAATTTGGTTGCGAGTATCGAAAGCCATTCGATTTCGCATTTCGCACTGATTTGGAATCTCACTGCTGCAGACATGATAGTCCAAATCAGTCCTCGGAATCAAGGCTATGGCGAGTAGCATTACTAGTTAACAGTACAGAAACAATTTGCTGTCTATTTTTATTTTAAATTAATGTTGCCTCATTTTCATAAATATTTTCGCCAATAACATCGTAGATACAATTTCTTATGTGTTACTAATGGTACTATAAGGAGAGCAAGTTTAAATTTTATATCGGTAAACTGAACTAATGCATTTGTGACAATAAAAATTGTAAGTACTATCTTCGAGCCACTGTATCCGTGTGATATGTAAGAATATCATAAACAAACTACTTTATTTTATAAAACATGTAATCAACCCAACCAAAATAATAAAACGAACTTATAACAAAGAAGGTTTATTTCAGACTAATCCTTTTTAACACAAAAATCTGCCCAGAAACTTGTCGCTCCGAGCAGGGAATTATTAATACTTACATAAACCTTTTTAGTGATAAATATTAGTCACACTAGTTGTCTTTTATTTTACTGATGAAAAATATTCTTTCTTTACGTTAATAAAATGAGTATAGTACAAACAAGAGAATTACATTAAACACCAAAAATCGAATTATTATATTTAACAGAACTTTTTGTTTTGGTTCATATATCAATCAACAATCAATACTCTATACTGAAATTACTGAATGCCTTCGGTTTTTCTATCATCAACAATTATAATGGGTTCCGTCGAAATATCGCATAAATAAAGATTTAAATCTGTTGGGTATATCGTATTACAGAGCACCGCCATCATATTTCTTACAGATATGTGGAATTTTATTAAGTTTCAATTTATCAATCAGCGTCTCATTAATTAAACAATCAAACAAACAATTTGTGCAAAAACCAGAAATTACGATAGAAATAATTATTATTGTAAGTTGAGATATTATGAGACATAAGAATTGTTCCCCTTCGAATTTTTTGGAGCCTCTTCAATTACACCGACTTGAGCGACTTTGTTGTTTGTTTTGACGGCGGAAGCATTGATTTGATATATTTGTATCTGCTTTATTACCTAGAGCCGGTGAAGTGTTATTTTTACTTTTTCGAGAAATATGACCTATTTTGCCGCAAGAAAAACAATTGACTTGTTTAAAAAAATTTTTTTCTCTAAAGTAATATTTTTGATCGTTTGAATGTTTTATCAAATGATGACACTTTTATATAATTAGCAAGGAATGCATTCAGATCACTTGTGGGTGACACTTTCTTCTTACAACCTGATCATCTATCAAATGTGCGATAATCCTTATCAAATCCGAATCCACCCAACTAGCTCGGATGCGCTTCAGTTTTTTGAGTTTAATTCTCACATATTCGACATACCTAAGTACGAGCCTCTGAGCTATGATAGCTAACGGAATCACTTAAAAGGTTACCTAAATTTTAATTTTTTTTTATGAAAAGATACAGAAAAATCAATCATCAAATAAAATTTCCTTACATTTTTCAGTGGGTTTGCCATGTGGAAAACCACAAAAAAAAGGTCTCTACTTACAGTTTCTCGGTCTGACCATCAAAATTAAGTTTTATAACCCTTTTTTTTTTGTTACCATACATGACTATCAATGCTGCATATCCACACGCCTTTGTAAAGTTTCCAAAATTGATGCAATTGACTCAAACGACTTTGCCATGTTTTTCAAAACTACCACAAAATTTCACGGAACACAAAACAACTACGAAAATACACGTGTACCCCACACCTGATGTTAGATTTTTTGTTAAGATCGATTGTCGATCAATGTTAGGCAGTGACTAGACATGGGTAACGCAGCGTTGCGTTATTGCGTTAACGCAGTTGTATGCGTTACGAGCGTTGATACACCAGCTGTTACTGTATCAGCGCAACGCAATTTTCGAGTCGAAAGGATCGCGAGTTGTTGATGCGCCATGCGCCAGGCATTGATTCCGTTTTCCGTGACGAGTTGATAATTTTAATTTACGTAATTGATGCAACTCGTAATGCAGATTACCCAAAATGTATCAAGTAATTATGTTCTTTACAACATGTCACATAATTTGTAGGATTGTAGGTCGAATTTTATGGATTTTAACCTTGTGTACACTGTCAGTTTTTAGTTCTTACCATTTTGATTGGCTACTAGTATACAAAAGTTATATCCTTTTTATATAAATTGAAATTTTTGTATTCTCTGTAAAATCCGAACACAATGTAATAAAAAAATGGGTGCTTTACACTGTTATATTTTCGTTTATTTTTAAACATATAATAAAAAAAAATTAGTTAAATTCCCAATTGCGTTATTGCCTTGAACACGGTCTGACATTATAAAAGGACAGCCCGCGCTGAATAACACCGGTATCATGCGATACACCGGGTGCGTCGACTTCATTCGGCGCAGGCAGTGGTGTGACGCAATAACGCAATGAGTTGGCGCAATAGAGTGCGCCGGAGTTAGTGTATCAACGCAAAGAATTTTACTGCGTTACCCATGTCTAGCAGTGACTGCCGCGGCGATGTCGTTCCTTCTGGATCGCGTACCGCTTATTTGGCGCACATGCGTGAGCAATCGAATGAATATAAGAGCTCCAAATTTAAATATTTAAAATATAATCTAACAATATAATACCAAGGATATTTATCTATGGCTAATTGTGCCGTTTCCAAACAATACATTTAATAAATCCGCATTAATGATAACTGGTAATTTACATGCAAAATAACACTTAATTTTTTAAAGACATCTATTTGTGTTATTTTAGAGGAGACTTTTGGA
Organism: Psylliodes chrysocephalus; assembly: GCA_927349885.1. Taxonomy (NCBI): domain Eukaryota; kingdom Metazoa; phylum Arthropoda; class Insecta; order Coleoptera; family Chrysomelidae; genus Psylliodes; species Psylliodes chrysocephalus. The sequence goes on along the minus strand of OV651815.1, from coordinate 47,435,338 downwards.
TTCTCAAAAAAATTTCTTGCCGTATTACCGTCATTGCTACTTTCGTATACTGGTTTTGGTTGATCAATTATTAATCCTAAGTCCTGTTTAAATTCCCGTTGAATTCTTTTTTTTTTTTTTTCAAAAACTTTTTCTTTATTAGTAGTGTTTCTAGCTTGCCAACATTTTACTGGTAGTTTACTTGAAAGGTGTAAAATATATTCAAATAACTTTTATATTATTAGGGTCACATTCAAGCTTGACTTGTTGCACAACTTTATGTGTCCTTTTCTCTAATTATATTATATTGATTACGAGATAAGTTCACTTCCACTAAAACTGAAAGTGCCTCTTCTGGTGGCAATTGTGTTTTCGTTTCTGAGGTCATAACTTTATTTAAAGCAATTACATATTCAGTGGCTCTTGCAAGATTCTTATAAATTTCTTGTAATTACCAGATTTTCTGAGCTCCATTTGAGCCACATAACACATAACTTCGACCGAATTCTCCTTGTGCAAATCAGCAGTTTTCTGAGGCTTACTACTTTCGCAACTAAATGAAAAATCAGTCAACGGGCGGCCAATTTTTGATTGATCTAAAGCGGGTGTATAGTTGGTAAAGACCACTTTGGTATCTAGCCAGGTTTTACTGGTTTCAGAAAAAAGCTTATTGTCATTTTGTTTTAAAATCAAGACTAAATTTTGAAATTTGGTTTGCAATAATTTGAAACGTGGGCAATTTGTTAAATTTCTTATATATTCTTTAAGATATATACATTATCTTCAATATTTTTCCACATATCTCTTCGACTAATTTCTAAGTTCAAATAATCTAAAACAACACAAACATTGAGAGCAAATTTATTTACTTTAGAAAAAAATCATTTCATTGCAGTAACAGTTTTTTACAACACTGCGGAAAGGAAACCCTTATCAAGAAAGACTGAAAAAAACTAAAATCAACGTACCGATAAATTCCGATTTAATTAAGGTTTTTCATCGGCTGCATATTATAGACGAATAAATGTAATAACTTATATCAAGCATAAGGTTACAAAACATGAATTAAAAAAAATATATAAAAAAAAGTTGCCCGACTTCCAATTCTAGTAATAGGGTTACAAAAAAATCACTCTCTTGCGCCTGTCTAAATTACGGCATTATAAACAAAAAGTATCAACTGATCGCAATACCACTATAAATAAGAATATTCACGAAAAGAAACTATGCCAAAATCTGCACTGAATTTGCAACATTTTGTCTAAAAGAAATCCTAGGTCTGAATAAATTTGTTATTTTTTTCAGAACTCATGAAAACGCCTTCTTGGAATAATAGTAAAATATATCAATAAATTTTGTTATAGAATAAAAATCTACTTACCACGTCGATTATTTTGCATAATTATTAACAAAGTTAATTCGATTATTATAGCACAAAGAGTAGACCGAATTTATCAAAAATAATTGCACCCAAAAAATTACAGCAATATACGCATTTAAGATGCTATTTTTGACAAGCTTTATCTTTTGTTTTATCACGTAGACAATCCAAGGCTAATGTGTTGGAAACTTAGATAAAAGAGACAAGAGATGATATAACGTACACCGGCACATACTTTGATTACTATACGAGGCAAGAGAGAGGTCCGACACGCCCAACATAGGGCGCGGCCATTTTGAACCCTGTGACAGAGTTTACAGCTAAAGAATCAGATCGCTCACTCTGCGTCGGCACTTTTGATCTCAATGTTTCAGTTTATACACTGTACAACTCGGATAATACAATATATGACAACCGCCTATAATGAAACAGCAGTCTTCTGCGTATCCTGAATTTGTATCCCTGGAGTGGATGTTATTATGGAACTTTCAACTGGTCCGAGTGAGCTAACTGATTCTTTAGCAATAAACTGTGACTTCAAAAATAATATTCACTGACACTGACAGCAGCAAGCAAAATATCAGGTGCGTTTTATTCATCCGCTTCTGCTTCCGGAATTGTCGGTTTAGTCGTTTTAACCTGTCAGATTAAAACAAGAAAACCGACAATTCCGAAGCAGAAGTGGATGATTAAAACGCACCTATTAAAAATATTGCGCCAAGATGTAGGCAACACGTAATAAGGGTTCAAAATGGCGGAGTTTTCTATCTCCTTTTAAAAGGCACTCAGAAAGCTGCGCAGTGCGACCATTCTCCGTATAGTAAAAGAAAATCAAAGTATGTGTACACCGGTGTTTAACCTGCGCAAATGTTGCCAATTTCTAAAGAAAGGTTAACGGAGTGGGGGAACTGGGCGTAGACCCCAACTCTGTGATAGGGATGGACTTTGTTTAAGGAGGTCCTTTCGCCACCAATGTTAAATAAAAAATATTAGATTATGACTAAATAATTAAATTTACACTATTCATACAAAAGTTGTTTTCAATTTACTCATTTATTGTGTCGTAATTTTATTTAAATAATAAAAAAAATTATAATAAATAATGTGTAAGTATATCTCATTATGATAAATAAATAAATAATTAGATAGTACTCTAATAAAATGATATTTTTCATTTATTGTGATATTTTCAATTATAAAATAAAATTTGGTAAAAATAAATAAATTAATAAATATAAATGAAAAACATAATTGAGGTTAAAGTTTACATTGAATGTATTCAATGGTCTGAAGTTCGCGCGCTACGCAACGTTGCAAATGTTTTGACTCCATTTTAAGCTAGTTGAAAATTTTTTGTGATTTTTTAATAGTAATTTCTCAATAAATTCCACAGTAACATATATATTTTATTGTAAAAAACAAAACCTAAATATTTCAAAAACCTTATTTTTAGTTTTTTTCTACTCCATCTAATCAATAAATAATAGTATAATTCGAGAATTGTTGTTGAGGTCTTACTTTATCGTAAGACACTGTACAAATACTCACATTTTTAAAAAAAATTCTCCAAAATTTGCACGGTAAGGTATAGTTAAAAGTTCACTATTAGATAAATAAGGACTTCTATTAGAAAAAAATTAATTTTAGTCATAATCTAATATTTTTTATTTAACATTGGTGGCGAAAGGACCTCCTTAATAGCATCATAATGAACGATTAGATTTACTTAAAAGGTGTTTAATGGAATTTTGTATTATGAAATAAATTTAACCTGATTTTTAATATCAAACAGATGCTACATTTTATGTAAAGAGAAGACCTTTTATAGAATATTTCGTTAGCGTTTATTTACTACGGACTTTTCTACAAGAGAAATAGGATATTGTTAATCGAGCAAGAAATGTTACTCATTGTCTAAGAGTATTATAAAAAAGAGCATGTACGCAGGCGAATACTGCAAATCGAACCTTATAAGTTCATTATATTGTTTCTGCGGCTATTACATAATATTAAAAATTAGTCAAAATGAGGAAAATTCTGTTTTGTATTTTAACCTCAGAAAAAGTATTTTAAAGCTTCTTTCTTTAGAAATATTTATTAATATAGAGAATAAGTCACATAAAACTCTAGAAATGCATATGTCTGAAACCACATAAAATTTTAAAATTTAAACCTGTTAAAAGTAATTTGGTCTAGGCTAGGGGTGGGTGATTATCAAGGGTAATATACCAAGACCTTGATAATAGTCAGCTATTTTTGATGAATCTAAATCTCGAGAATATTTTAATATCAATTTGATGGGACATAATTTTTGGCATTAATAATCAATTGATTAAAGCCCTCGAGCTAAAGCTATCGGGCTCTAATCAGATTATGTAGAATCAAATTGTAAAATGTTCGAGAAATTTAGCAACAACAAAAATAGCAGTATATTAATCAAGGTCGTGTTATATTTGGGACGACTATTTCACTAGACCAAATATTGACTATTTCTCTAGAGAAATAGTCGCTGATATTTGGTCTAGAGAAATAGTCGAAATAAATGATCGATCATTGAAAATAATCGATTATTTTCGATCAATCGATTGTTTTCAATCTATTTTTTTTTTCGTATTTCCTTTTAAATCGACTGCTTGATTATCTTTGAAAAATCAAAAATAATCGATTAATTAAAAAGCCAATTTACCGATAAATCACTGTTTACAAAAAATAATAAACGAATTATCGTTTATTTTAAATAATCGATTATTTTCAAATAATCTATTTTTTCGAATTTCCATTGAAACAGATTATTTGATAATCGATTAATTAAAAAGTCGATTAACCGATAAATCGATTTAAAAAACCCAATTATCGATTATTTTCGATCAATCGATTATCAAATAATCTATTTTTTTCACATTTCCTTTACAATTGATTATTCGATTGTTTGAAAAATCTAAAATAATTGGTAAATCGAAAATAATCAATAAATCGAAAATATTCGATTGATAAAAAGCCGATTAACCGATAATTCTAAAAAAATAACCGAAATATCGATTATATAAAATAACCGATTATATTCAATCAATCGATTATTTACATATAATCTATTTTTTTTGTATTTCCTTTAAAACAAATTATTCGATTACCTTTGAAAAATCGAAAATAATCGATTAATTAAAAAAGCCGATTAAACAATAAATTGATTTTTCTAAAAGAAAACGATTATTTTGAATAAATCTTCTTCCTTTAAAACCGATTATTCCATCATCTTAAAAAAACGAAAATAATTAATTGAAAATGTTCCGATTAATCGAAAATAATCTATCAATAAAAAAATAAAATCTCAAAGCCAAGAGTTACTTTGTGACTTTTTATTCTCACAATCTCCATTCATGTGTACGAGTAAATTTAATTATTATTCCATTAAATATTTGAATCGAGAATGTCTATTTCTTGCTGATGTGTTCTAATAAGGACAAAACTGGTCCCGTCAGTAAGCAAAATTAAAGTTAAGAGTGTTGAAAATAATTTTCTTTCTCTGTTTTTGTTTTGATATAATTCAATGTCTGTTGCTGTATTAACCAAAGGAGTAGTTGTTTTCAAAATGGAAACTGTCTCTTCTGGACTAGTTATGCAGAAAATCTTTTTTTTATGTGGATGGAAAAAATGGTTATCTAGTTTTTAAAAAGCGGGAAATTTTGTGATTTCTTGATAGGAAATTTCATAGTTTTGATTTGACAACACTGTGCGTGAGTCTAGATTAGAATTAGAAACAGGATTTTTTGATATAAAATTTTAGATTTTGGATTTGGCAACACTGTGCGCGAGTGTAGATTAGAATTACGTAATCGTGCAGTCGTGTCGTTGCTGGTAACAACAAAAACACTTCCTTAATGTTCGGTCTAGCATAGTCTATATAAGTCCTTTATTTAGCACAATTTGCTAATACATTCAGTAATAAAAAATACATAGTACATAAAAACAGCAGTGATAAATAAAATATAATTTTGTAATATATATAAATATTTCAAAATAAAAAGACTGCGAGAAAAGGTAGAAATCTTGTAATATTAAATTATATAGTCTTTTTGTGGTGTCATGTGAAACAACTTATGAACCGATACATACAATTAATGAACGGAGAAAATAAACAATACAGCCGCAGAAATCCGACAAAATCAGTAGCGTATCTTCATTTTGAACAATTACTGAAGTTTAATGTTTTCGATATTCAAGCTATGTGAGATTAGTTTAACAATCAAGAGTAGAATTTTTGTCAGAAAAAGGTCAGATCGACCCTTTTTTTTTTTAATTTAAAAAGTTTAAATTGGTGTCATTTGTGTTTGGACATCATACACTCTTGTCACTTTTAATATTTATCTGTAATTCAATAACATCCAGTATATTACTTGTGAAAGACTTATTAAATCGTCATCCTATGACCTATAATTTCGGAGATGAATTTTAAACAAAAGTGTCTTACTTTCTTCAATGGTGGATGTCACAACTGAGCCGTTGCTGTGTAGGTAGTTGATTTTCTGTCGATCCGAATGCTTGTGATCGCGATCGCTCCCGTGCTGCTGCTGTTGTTGCTGGTCTTGATCTTTACATTTCTCCACTGATTTTCTGTGATGTGATTTTGTGTTGTGTGTGTTCGTGTTATGGACCCCATTTGCTATGGCACCATTTGGTATGTGACCATTCTTTTCATGGGATTGCCTACTGAAATTAAAAAAAACTTACTTATTGAAAGTTAACAATAAAAAATTGTATAATGAATCTTTCTAAGCCAGTACCCCTGATGCATGAACATTTAACCCAACAAACAATAAATTGCCGGGATATTGCTGGCCTTTTGCTGTAATTGAAGGGAAAATGAATGCGACGATTAAAAGATAAAAGCCTACTTTTGGCCTTATGATAGTGGCCCAGCAATAGGTTACTTGATGATGATGACCTTATGAAGGGTAAGTAACTGTATTGGGTAAAAGCATGGTAAAAGTCAAAAGGCTTTTAACTGCCGCAGACCCAATTCCACGAGGGCTCCGTCGCGCGTTCATGGAGACACCGATGGTCGCTTGTTAATAAATATACTCAACTACATGTTAATTTAGAATATTTTATGAATAATTTTTTTGAAGAAGGCATTTTTTCTGTATTATTATCTATATACAGTATGGTTCAAATGAAAGGAATAAATTCATTATAAAGGAAGTAGTTGGTTTTTCAAAAAAATGCTCGGACAGGTCAATTTTGTTTACTTAAAGCACAATTTTTTAAATAGAATTCAATTTTCCCCCACTTCCCATTTTTGGGTAGTGACGTCATTGACAATTTTTTTAAATAGTAACCCCAATTTTTTTTTTTTGATTTTGATAGATCTTGCAATTTCCTACTCGGAAACATAATATTTGAAATATCTGACAACAATTTTTTTTTCAATAAAAGTCATTTAAAGATCAGTTACATAAATTTTATTTTATTTTGAAACACAATAAATGAATAAAAGATAATTATTTGTAATTAAGTGCTTCATTTAAAAAAATAATAATAATAATAATAAAAAGAATTTAATGACAATTACACAAATTCTTTTTTATTGTTATTATTATTATTATTATTTTGTTAGATTAAGCACTTAATTACAAATAATAATTTTTTATTCATTTATTGTGTTCTCAAAATAAAATAAAATTTATGTGTCTGATCTTTAAATGACTTTTATTCAAAAAAAATGTTATGTAAGATATTTCAAATATTATGTTTCCGAGTAGGAAATTGCAAGATCTATCAAAATCAAGAAAAAAAAATTGGGGTTACTATTTAAAAAAAATGTCAATGACGTCACTGCCCAAAAATGGGAAGTGGGGGAAAATTGGATTCTATTTAAAAAATTGCGCTTTTATTAAACAAAATTGACCTGTCCGAGCATTTTTTCGAAAAACCAACTACTTTCATTATAATGAATTTATTCTTTTCATTTGAACCATACTGTATATATAAAATTTTTTGTCCTGACTGACTGACCTATCAGCGTACAGCCAAAACTACTAGGCATAGAAAGCTGAAATTTGGAACATATGTTTATTTTATAACGTAATCATCCGCTAAGAAAGGATTTTTTGGAAATTTTAACTTTAAAGGGGGGAAATGGGGGAGGGAGCTTTTAATGACTCTTTGTTCTTTAAAGTTAGAAACATGAAAATTTAAATTACAGCTGCTGAGTAAAAACAAACAATGACGTGTTTTAGGGTTTTTGGATTTTTTACATTTTATGGGGGGAAAAACGGGGGGTGAAAGTTTGTAAGGGACTATCAATTTTTTTTGTTCTCTATGAAGTTAGAAATATGAAAATTGGAATTGCAGCTACTGACTACAAATTATTAATGACGTGTTTCAGGGTTTTGAATTTTCACATTTTAAGGGGGGAAATGGGGGGGGTGAAAATTTATTTGGGAGTATCCATGTTTTTGGTTCTCTTTGAAGTTAGAAATATGAAAATTGGAATTGCAGCTAATGTGTACTAATTAATAATAACGTGTTTTAGGGTTTTTGGATTTTCACATTTTAAGGGGGGAAAACGGGGGTGAAAATTAATAAAAATTAATAAAAAATTCATAAAAATTAATAAAAAATAACAACAATTAATAAAAAGTATTAAAAATTAATAAAAATTTATAAAAATTAATAAAAAATTTTAAAAATTATTAAAAATTAATAAAAATTATTAAAAATTAATTAAAATTATTAAAAATTATTAAAAATTATTAAAAATTAATAAAAATTATTAAAAATTAATAAAAATTATTAAAAATTAATAAAAATTAATAAAAATTAATAAAAATTAGTAAAAATTAATAAAAATTATTAAAAAGTAATAAAAATTAATTAAAATTATTAAAAATGAATAAAAATGAATAAAAATGAATACAAATGAGTAAAAATTAAAAATAAAAAAAAAAAAAATGAATAAAAATTAATAAAAATTAATACAAACGAGTAAAAATGAAAAAAATGAATGAAAATCAATAAAACTAATAAAAATTAATATGTATTTAACATGTATTTTTTTATATTAATAACACGACTATATGCGAGCAAAGTTGCGAGCAAAGCCGGGTATTTCCCCCGGCTAGTATTATATAATATAGCTGAATTAAATAAAATGTCTACAATATTCTATATTGAAATGCCTTTTGTTTTTGTATAGAATTTATATTTCAAACGGTACTACTGGTCAAAGAGGCACTATCGAATATCCTGTCTGGCCATGTGCCTGACACATGGCCTTTATTCAGCAGTCAGTATTAATATGGTAAAAGGCCAGCAATTTCCCGTTAACTTCCCTTCAATGGGCCATTAATTGCAATATATTTATTTTTATACATTAAAGGGAAAATGGAGGCCAATTAACTGGATGTAATGGCTAAGTGACTTCGGCCCGACCGTCGGCCGTAGTGACCTATATATGTCGGCATTTTAATTATAAAAGTTAAATGACCATCATTACAATTGGAGGGTAACAGTTATTGGGCCTTTTATTACCCTGCACAAAATGTTTGCTGGGAACTTACTTATTATGTAGTTTATTACTATTCAGCACAGGCTGTACAGGTACAACAGCATTCGAGGGTGGCTCTATTTGCTCCGCAGCCGCAGTACATGTTTCTATCGGCAGCGCCTGTTGCATCAGCTGCATATAAAACAGATTTTCTTTGGCTACGACTTGTTGCTTCCGCTGCCGCATCCTGTAGCCGACATAAGACTTAAACCCAAAGCCGAGTGTCACTACTGGATAGCCTATACAGTGTGCCGCGAACGGCCTGAGAAAAAAAGTAATAAATTAGCAACATTATTCATAAAAATAATAATAATAATCTAAACTGTATTTGGAAGAGAACTAATTTACACATTTGCAGATTAAGTACCGATTTTTTAACCTCTGAGTAAAATTACACATACGTTTACTTGACAGATTAATGAACTATAACTTATAGCCTAATCAGCAAGTACTTTACTCAGAGGTGGCACTAAACCAATTATAACTGGGCTATTAATTATGTATTTGTATTAAGGTAGAGTAGAAAGGAGAGCTGATTTAGAACACTTTTCTATCGTTTTTAGAAGAAAAACAACATTTTCCTGAAATGAGTGGATTAATAAACTTACCTGCACAAGTCTAGATGACCCGGCATGTGTTTAATATCTCTGAGCCTAACGGCAGCCTCTAAGTAGACGAACAATACCCAGAGAATAATCGTAGGGGCACATATCCCTTTGTCCGTGTGCCAAACATATTGCACCCAGACATAAGTACTTGCAGCGAAAAACAACCAATGCACCGGTATGAAAAAATAGCACAACATGTCTGAGGTTAACGCTATGCACACGAAGAATATCGAGAAGGCCAAGCCTTGATATTTGAATGAGTCGTAGACTGAACGGAGGAGTAAGTAGAAGGGCCACAGGAACTCGAAACGGAATTCTAATATGAAGTCCGCCAAAATTACCAAAACCCATAGAATCACAAACTTTAGGTAGAGAAGTGTGCTAAAAAAGAATTATTTGTTGCAAAATTATTTTCTAGGTATTCTTAACCCTAGAACGCTAAGCATATTTCTAACACTACTTAAGACTAAGCATTCGTAAATTTTACGACTTTTTTTTTTTCGTGTTTTTTTTCATACCAAAACAAAGAATAGCCAAAAAATGTATTATTTATTAAAAATTGACATTAACATATCATTATTAAGAACATGTTTGACAAATTTCACCACGGTGCTCACTACAAAATGGTTTTTTACAGTTTGAGCAGAAGTGAGTTGTCATTCGTCTTTTTCTTGAAGGGCACATCGCACAAATGGTTCTATTGGACTTGTTAGTAGCTGTTCTCTCTTCTAGAACTGTATGTCTGTCTTCTGTTGCTGTTTTTTCTAGAATCTGATTTATAGTTTCACAGAGTGAGCGCTGCAAAGTGGGTATTTTCACTCGTTCTTCTAACCATGGTACCACTAAAAGTTTATACAACTCCAGCATGTATGCTTTTCTGGAGATCAATTTCTGTCGGCGTTTTGTTTTATGAGCATTGTACAAAATATAGCTATTTACACAGGCAATATTTAGCATGCCAAAGAAAAGGCATAGGGGCCATCGTTTAGTTTTTCTGGAAGAACTCATAATTGAACACATCTGGTCCAATGTATCCACTGCTCCTTTTGTCTGATTGTAAGTCTCAATAATTTCCGGTTTTCCTGAAGTTTTTGAAACACTACATCCTTGGTGCATAGTTGATAAAAGTAGAACATTTTTATTCTTCTTTGGAGTGTAGGAGACAAGCACTTTTTCTTTGTCAAAACAAAATTTAGAGCTGCCTGGATCGCGATTCTGGGTTGCTAACATTTCTGCTGGTATTTCACGTTTATTTTTTCTAATGGTACCAACCATGGTAAGATTGTAAGGAGGAGCTAATAAATCATCAGCTAGTTTGACGGACGTAAACCAATTGTCCATTGTAATATTTCTATTGGACCCTGAAATAGTTTCACACAACGTTTTTACGTAAAATTCGCCCAAAGGCATCCCATTAGTGTTTGTGCTTTTACCCAAATATGGCATGGCGTCGAACATGTATTTTGTCGATACGTCGCATACCAAAACTATTTTTATGCCATATTTAGAAGGCTTGTTAGGTATGTACATTCTAAAGGGACATCTTCCCCGAAAACCTAGCAGTTGTTCGTCAATGGTAACGTAAGAGCTTGGTTTGTATGAATGTCTGCATTGACTTATAAATGCATCCCAAATATCTCTGATAGCCGCCAATCCATCCGTTTTTTTTCTCTCCTCCCTTGTGTTCTTATTATCAAAACGTAAACAATCCAATAAAAACTTGAATCTTTCACGGCTCATGACTGCCTTGAATACTGCTCCAGATATTTTATCATCAAATAACTCTTTGGTCGACAAATGGTTACTTTTCAAATACGCTGACAATACTAGTAATCCTAGTAAAGCTCTTACCTCGTCAGGACTAGTAGTAGATATTGTAGCAGATTTTGCTTTATATTTAGCAGATTTTATTTCAATCATAGCATTTGTATGTAACACAATTTTATCAATCATAGAATCCGTTATGAATAGTTTGAAAAATTCGTTTGCGTAAGAATCGTTCTGGAAATTTATTACTGGACCCGGAAAAATATGAATTATATTTCGTTGCGGAGTTTTTGATGTCGCTTTGGGAACAGCACTCCATCGATGACCATTTTTCCCTACGAGTCTCACTTGCGATCGAATTGTCTCATCAACTCTTACGATTCTTCTTTGTGAACTTGTTTCTGTATTCAATGATTCATATTCTTGTTGTTCAGGTTCGTTACTTCTGGATGTTCCAGGTAACGAATCGTTTGCCATTATTTGATTATCCGCATGTGTTTCTTTATTTGATTGTTCATGTAAAGTCCTATTTTTTTTGCTCTAGGAGGACTATATTCGTCTCCGTCCTCATCTTCTGAAGGTACGTATTCACTTCCACTGTCCTCAAAATCTTCAAACTCTATGACATCCTCTGTTTCGCTCCCACTTTCCTGGGCGCTGTCCTCATCTGATTCTAGTCAAATTCTCTGATATTTTCTCAAGTTCGGCTTGAGTAAGAGGTCTGTTTTCTTTTATTTGTTTAGACATATTTCTTAGAAATAACTTGCAAGTACTACAAGTTATATTTACAAAGAAAAAAATTTGAAAAATAATTTATTTTTGTACAGCGCGATAAAAACAAAAGTTACGTTAAGACTAACCTTTCGTAAAATTTACGATATGCGTCTTATAGCTGCCAGTACGGTACACTTAAAAATCGACCAACATACACGGGCTATTCACCAACACTGTCTGAGAGAATAGCTAGACGCAGAACCCGATAGCTAACGGATCCGAACGATGGTGGCCGAAAATAAAAATCACCGTCGTAAAATTTACGAAGCTTAGCGTTCTAGGGTTAATTAGGTAATAACTAAAAATAAAAAATAGAATGTGGAATTCTCATTTTTTTTTATTTGTTCCTATTTCAAGAAAACACTTATTTTAGTCATGGATTTTGAAGTTTAAAATGTTTCTAGTTTGACAAACTTTCCTAGTAATACGCTATATTAGTGTGACGTAATTTGTGTTTTACTGAGAGCTAACTTTTAACAAAAACAAACCATTGTATCATTGAATTTGACATATACATTTTTAGTTTTTTTTGTTTGCAGTTCGTAATAAAATAGTTTGAAGGTATGTAACCAAGTTGCTATTTGCTATTTCTGCCGATTCTGAAGTTTTAAACAGACAGGTGCAATCAGCGTAAATATCATCTATATACGATCTTTTATCATAGGTATATCATGATTAGGGTTGCCACCTGTCCTTTTTTGAAGGCAAAATGTCCTTGTGACTTTTTAAACCTTAAAATGTCCTTTTTATGACAAATTTCCTTTTTTAAGGCAAATGTCTTTTTTTTAGCACATATTTTTGGAAGGGACATGGTTTGTACAAAAATATAAGCTGAAGACCTTTTTTTTTAGAAGTTTAGTAGAAGGATGAGAACCTTTTGTATACCAGAGCCCCTGTCAACATCGTAGTCTTTTTTTCACTTTTAAAAAAGGTGGCAATCCTAATCACGATGGTATACAGATGCGCTGAAATTGATGAACCCTGACTTATTGTAGTGATTGTAATTTATTATTGGATTATAACCAGTGATGGCTGGTGCATAAATGCTCTAGGGCTGCAAAACTGCCAAAAAATGCAAATATCTCATCTACATTTCACAGATATTATTTTAGACACTATAAACTATACGTGAAATAGATTTTATGGATAATCTCATTGATTTTAATTATTAAATAGTAAATAGTGTGTGCACTGCACCGTTTGGGCCGCCCACACTCATTGTCTCCTTTAGTTGTTTTAGTAGTCTCGATAGGCATATGCTTGTCAAAGTTTTATTAACAAGTATTTTGATCAAAATTAAAACAAGTTGTACTGAAAATTTTTAAAGTATAATTGTTCAATACACCTTTTTTATTCTTGATCAAAATGATGTTGACAAGAAAGTTTCGTTCTACGCAAACTTGTTCATTAACAACTAAAGGAGACCATGAACACGGGTGGCCCAAGCGGTGCAATGCACACACACTATTTACTCTTTAATAATTAAAATTAATAAGATTATCCATAAAATCTATTTTACGTATATTTTAGAATGTCTAAAAATAATTTCTGTGATATGTAGATGAGATACTTGCATTCTTTTGGCAGTTCTGCATATCTACAGCATTTATGCACTAGTCGCCACTGATTATAACCAATAAATAGTAATATTGCGAAAAGGGCTTAATTTAAAAATATTCTGCTGCTTATCGTTGCCTTGCAAGACAAGATGTAATGACTAAAAAGTGCTTAGTAGCAAATTGTCTAAATTCGATAGTTTCTGTGAAAAAATATTGATATTTATGTCTAGAGATATGAATGTGAGAAATTGTGGTTTCAAGTAGTAGAAGTGTTGTAAAATCACAAAAAGATTAAAAAGAATACATACAGAATACTCACAGTACACAGTACAACGTTCACAAAAGTGAACTGAAATATTCTGATATCATTCTAATATTTTCTTAATTGGAAGAAAATGATGGAAGCGATTTTAGAAGTGAAATCCTTGAGGTGACATATTAAATCCCTAAGAAAAAACCTTACACTGTTGAGACCGAGGTTGCGACATATCAAAGTAGAAACATAAAAAAGTTAATTACTTGACTTTCTTTCTGAATTTAAATTACCTAGTAATTATTTTTAACAAGCAGCCAGTTGCAACAACGTTCTTTAAAATTTATGAGCCTGATAAACTTTAACAAAGCTTGAGAATGACATAAACTCTAAATTACTCACAGTTTAAACATCTGTCAAAGTTTATCAGGCTCATAAATTGTAAATAACGTTTTTGCAAGTGGCTGTGAAATTTTCTAGTGTGATTCTTTTGTCATATATTTTCATTATTTATATATTTAATTTTCATAGGAGAATTCTCAATTATTATTTAAGCAGTTCTGGAATCAAAAAAAAAAATAAATATTTTTAGATTTCTAGATTTCATACGGTTTCATTTATACACATGGAGTTATTCTTTTATCATAGCTAAATAAAGTACAGTTAGGTTTGGTTTTGTATATTTTTATAATCAATAAAACTAATTTGCGTTATTTGCAATTTTTATTAACATTTTCAATTTTATACATGCAACTAAATAGTACAAGTTTCTGTCTAAAAATGCAATGGATACACACTGAATTTTAAAAATATATAAATATATGGCATTTGTAGAATAATTTTCACATAAATCTTATGACTAAAAATGCAGGAAAATAAAGACTTTTTTAATAATAATTAGCAACCATAAATTCTTAGATCATCTTTACCAGAACTATTTTTATTAAGTCATCTATAATCAAAGAAAATAGGTGCTTCATTATGACGCCACAAAATGCCGCAAACATAATTAGTTTTAAATTATTGATGTGAACGTTTTAAAGCACGAACTATATTATTATTGTTCAAGTATTTATTTATAAAAAAATCTAAGTATTAGATTAATTTATATTAAACACTCCCATAAAATTGCAAATGTTATTTATTTTTTATTTATCACTGTGGTGTGAAAACATTTAATATTACTATAATTTGTTAAAATAAATCATTTTAGTGTATGTAGAAATTAACATTACATGTTTCTGTTTTTAGATAAAATTGCTTCTTGTGAAGAAAAACAATATAATTCCATTGAAAATGCTGCATTGGTCTGATATCCACATTGCAATATTTACAATGATCAAAATGAAAAATCAAAAATAATTTCAGCAACAAAATGTTATTTATATAGGGTGTCCCATAATGTTTTGTTGTTTTTAGAGGGCGTTAGTTTGCAAACGTTAAATATAAGCGCCATGACTCTGTATTTGCCAGGTCCAGGAAGGTTGTGGGTTATTTAGTAACAATACCTGGTTTCAGCAAGATGGTGCCACAGCCCACACCACTAGAAGATCTTTGGCAATGCTACTAGATATTTTTCAGAAAAACTCATTTCAAAGTGGGGTGACATACTTTGGCCCCCAAAAAGGTCTGATCTGACTCCCCTGGATTTTTTTGGAGGGCTATCTAAAGTCCAAGGTGTACGAAACACCACCACGCACTATGGAGGCTTTAAAATTGCGAATTCAGGCTAAAACGCTATTCCAGAGAAAATAATACCAGCTGTTTATTACAATTTAAGGTCCAGACTTCAAGAATGGGTGACAGGAGAAGGAACACATCTGGAGAACATTATTTTTAAGAAATAAAAATCCGCGTTTATTAACACTTTTACAATAAATTAAATATATTTTAGGCAAATGCATTTGTTCTATTTCAGTTGAAAAACAGCAAAACATTATGGGACACCCTTTACCATAACATTAAAACATATAGAGAATAATTGGTTTGTGGTTTTTATCTTTACCTTCAGCTTATATTGTTAAATTTGATCTGATCCTTCAGAAATGCATACAAAATACGTGAATTTTCATTTAAAAAAATATCAATCTTTAAAATCAAACCTTTGGATATAAATTTATTTTTTATCAATTGGTACCAATGAAAGTAATTTTCTTAATATTTAAAATGATCAGGAAGATTGTAATTTAAGGGCTGCACTAAACAATCAGTAATAAATTTTAATGTCTTTGTAGGTATATTTAGTTATTGTTTAAATGGACTGGTTAAATGTTAATAATTGTAAAGTTCATGAAATTTTTGAAAATATTCAATTTTATTTGTTCCAGTTAGTAGGTGTAAGTACTTACTTACAGTTAAGCTCAATTTAAAGACAGAAGTAAAATATAAAAGATACAGATATAGAAAATAAGTTTGTCAGTAAAGAGGAATTCTCTTCTGAAAAGAAAATATATAAATAAAATATCTAAAATATACATTTTTTTCTAGGTAGTTAAAATTGGAAAATAAAGTCAGGTATTTAAAGTTTAAAAGGCTACGTTTCTACATAGACATTTTGCAACAGTGTAAGGTTGTTTCTGAGGAATTCATCCGTTCCGTTCAAGTTTTGCACTCGGAAAATCGCTTCCATCCTTTTCTCTCATGTTAGAGAAATTAGAGTGATTTCAGAATAGTGAGGATTAATATCACAAATCGTCGGCCTAAATAAAAATTTACGAAAATACGGTAATACTTTACTCTTAAGCCATTTAATAAAATAACAATTTTGTCATAAAGTAGCAAAATAATATCTTACTTAGTTGTCATTAAATTAGTTTAGCAATATTTAAAAAAATCAATGAGTTTTTCCGAAATTGGATGGTTTTCAAGCCCTCTTGTAAGCCCCTCTGGTAAAAAAAACTTACGAGGTCCGACATAATATTTATTATATCGGTTGTCAGTTGTGTTTGGTTTTATTCTAACCTCTTTTGTGTTTATATATTTTTATCAAGATTTTTAGTGTTTTTACAGCGGTTTATTAATGTATAATAAATTTATAAATTATATAGGTAAATAAATAAATGTATCATCATATTTATAATTACAAATTATATTACTTTATAAAAAAAGTAGTGTTTAATGTAGTGATATAGGTACACATTGAAGTGATCTTCACAGTATTTTATACCTTTTACAAAGTCCTACAGCCTGAAACCACAATTTTCGCATATTCAAGTCCATGGGCACAAATATAAATGTTTTGTTTGGAGAAGTATCTATTCAAGTTAAACAATTTGGTACAAAGTACATTTACGTCGCATATTTTTTCTCATAAGGCAGCAGCAAAAAATAAAATATACTGGTGACTATCCTTTAAGAAAAGGTGTTTTAATTATTGTACAGTGAGGTACTAAAGCGACGGTTAAATTCAATCGCGACCTTATTAATGAATTAAAGAGACAAGATACCCCTCTCCTTTTTTAAATGAAACGAGGGGGCATGTGATACCTCATTTTAAAGAGTTTTAATTCTCTACTCAGCAACCTAGTGAGTTTTAATTTTTAGATATTCCATATAAAAAAAAGGTTTTAAAATGCTAAATCCATTTTAATATTTTTAACAACTTTAAACAAAAATACTTCAGAGCATACTAAGATTTGCATAACAATGTACAGTGTTAAGTACCCTCCCATAGAAAACAAGCCATCTACCCCCATGGTCAAATAAAAAAGTATATTAGATTTTTACGGTGTACCTAAGTAAGAAGGAACAGTTTTTTTAATATGATATGTTGACTTGAATAAATTTTAGATATTTATCATTGTTTCACAAATTTATTACATTAATTTTAATATTTTCTTTAATAATAAATATCCTGAGTCATATTTCGCAGTATACAGAGAGTAGAGTAGAAAAAAAATTCCACCAGTATGGTACAGTTAAAGATCCTCATAAAAGTGGTAGAACAAAGATGAAATTAAATTGTACAATTTTATTAAACATTGATGATAATCCACATAAACCTACCACTCATGTTGCAGCTGACTGTGACCATCTGTTTTGAGTGTTTTGAAAAAAGAAAAATACCACCCATATAAAATTCAATTGATGCAGGAACTAAATGAGGATGATCATTACCGTCGATTGGAATTTTGCGAAACCATGATAAATAGATGCCAACAAAATTTGGTATTTTGGTATTTTCAAAAAGTATTTTTTCTGGTGAGACAACTTTTACTTTATATGGAATTGTCGTTATTTTGGATGGTTGAAGGCCACACTTAATATCCTATTAAATTAAACGTTTGGGTCGGAATATTAAATGATCGAATTGTTGGGCCATATTTCTTTGATGACACATTGACTGGGTAGCACTATTTAGATTTCTTACAATTTTTTTTAGCACCAGAGTTAAAAAGACTTTGTCTTGATAATATTGACCCCAACAAAATAAATAGAAATGTACCGATGTATCAGCAAGATGAAGCTACACCAGATTATGCAGCAGCAGTAAGAGCCTATTTTAATCAATTTTTTCCAAGTAGATGGATTTGTCGAGGTGGTGAAATTTAATGGGCTCCTCGTTCTCCAGATATAACCCCACTGGACTATTTTTTTATCAAAGGACTACTTCAACAGATCAACCAACAGAATAAACAGAATAAGTCATTAAATTAAACAAATCACCCCAGAAATGTTACATGTTTTACAAGAATTACAATGTCTTTTTTATTGTCAAGAAATGAACGGTACCCAATTTGAGCACATGATACAAATTATTTTCATTTAAATTTGTGAAGATATTAAAATTCATTTTCAAATTTGTTTTTTTTTTAAAGGAATGTCCAAAAATTAAAACCTACTAGGTATTGAATAGAGAATTAAAAACCCTTTAAAATAATGAGTCACATTCCCACACATTTTATTTAAAAAAAAAAATGAAAGGGGTAGTTACCCCACTGAGAGCGGTAACCTGAAGGGCCTCACTGTAATTTAGTTTAGTAAATAAAGCATTATTATATTCCTGTATAAGCCATAATTAGATTAGTGCCATAAACTATAACAATTACCTGGATTAGGTACTATTACTGAATATGCTTTTTATAATCACTTTAAGCGATATTATAATAAACAAACAAGTAATCATTCATTATATCAAATCATAACAAAGTACCTAACCTCATTAGGTTTTGAAATTAGACCTTTTTGCATTTTTTTGTCATTGTCATCAACTGTTATTAGCCTCGTGTTCTGTATAGACTTTGGTATTGCTTCCCAGTGTAACTTTAGGAACAGTTAATTAGAAGTCAATGGTGAATGGTCAAGTGAGGAATCCTACCTATGCATTAGAATTAATATTTTATTTATTAAATTAAATACAAACCTGTAACTGGCATGATTCGAACCTGAAACCCTTAAATTTCAAAGTCTTGATTCTAACCACTGAGCCAACCCAACCCCTTTTTGCATTATTATCATTTAATGATTATAATTCAATAACCAGTTATAATCACTACAATACAAGTCATAAACCAATAGAAATGTCTAGAAATTACATAATTTAAGATAATGGCATTAGACCATACACAAATGTCGTCAATTACTAGGCAACATTGCCAAAGAGCAAATAACCAACATAAAGCTTTAAACTTTGATTTTTTTTTTTGAAATTAGGAATGAATTAAAAATTTTATGAATGAAACCTATGTTTATATGTAAATATCTATCAATTTCTGAAATAAAACAAATTGAAGAGAATTCCCCATAAGTATAAATTATTCTTTAGGTCTTAAATTAAAATTACAGTCAGCATATCATCAGAAATTCTCAATATTTCAATGCATTGGTAATAACCAATTTATTAATTTAAAGCAATCATGGTTTTGGCAGTAAAAACCATACCTAATACATATTTGATGAGAGATTTTTACTCTTTTTTAAAGGTAGCTAAATTATGTCATTTGTTTTTAAGTATTATAAATATTTCTTCCTTTCTAATAACTCTGTAATCCAGACTTTGGCAATTAAATGAAGGTAGTTTTTACAGTCACTTGATTTCTCCTATTTATTTTAATTATTGTATAAATTGGTAGCATAGTTTGAATAATACTCCAAAGTTATTTTATATAGTTTTGGGTCATTTGGATAAAGCTAATCTAAAACAAATTGTATTAAGACCAATTATAGTGCAAATACTTAGATGATTTATATAAAATATTTGTTTCTATTATCAAATAAATTTGGTCAATTTCTGTACCTAATAAACATCTGAAGTATTTGTGCTACTTCTTTAGACAGCATCCACTTACTCAAGTTACTTTTTATAACTTGTTAATTTTATAATACTAAAGAGTTATTGGTAATTACTATGAAACTGACATGGTAAATTTTAGGACATAATACTGGTATACCTCTTAAAAAATTAATTGTAGTTATGAATTGATCTTTATTATAGTACTAGTAGTTTGATAATTGGTATATTGTTTGTATTCAGAATCTGTTTCTTTTGAATTATTGAACTACAATGCGGCTAAAGCACTAGAAATATGCAGTGCAATTTAAAAAGAATCATGTAACATTTATCTAACACAATTCCTTGTTGATACAGGGTTCATTTCAAATAGTCATATTTTATTTAATTATAGGTAATGTTATTCCGAAAGGTAAAAGCCTATTAGTTCCGAATGTATGAGAGATATTTTACAGAAAAACGTGCTATTTAATAGTGTAACAGAAATAAAAGTTAAAAATAAATTGTTTTGACAGCTGTAATTCTAACCTAGGAGGTTAATTGTATTTCGTAATAATTATATATAAATGATGCACTTCATGAAATAAGTTGTCATACAGTGGAATTGCAATGCAAAGTTTAAATATAAAGAAATTTGTAAAAAAATCTGCATTTGTTTAGGGAAACCAGCCATTTTGAACCACATATGGGATGAAAATGTTTAGAATGTTACTGTTTACATCGTGTTTTCTACAGGTTAGTCACAATCTAAACACGGAAACGTACCTTCCGTAAAATCCCTCAGTAATTTTGTTCTTTTTCATGGGCCTTCTCATTTTAGCGATCTCAGCATTTCGTCTCTTCATAATTTCACTCAAAACCTATTCACCAAAATGATGATTTTACTCACTCCACTCAAGGATTTAAATTTATACTTATTTCTCTCATGGATTTCTCGTCACAAAAACCACTTCTGTCGTAAAAATGTATTTGTTGTCAACCCGTTTGTTTCTATCCCGCTAGAGTAGAGGGCGCCACTTTCCACGCTGTTTTGAAATTACCTTTTCATAATTTGCCGGTCGCTTTCCCGTTATAAATTAAAAAAAAATAATTAAAATATGATAAAGTTATTGATTAAGTACGTGCCCTAAATAAACAACATATTTATAATTGAATTATTGGTTTACGTAGGTCGGTATCCATTAAAAAATTATAAAAATAAATTGAAATAGGAAATATATAGGTACCTACAGGTAGGTACCAATAAGTATATTCTGGGTTTACTTTTTGGAGAAAGCAAAAATATAATTTAATAACTTATCTGCATTCATAATTAATTTAAAAATATAAAGTTAATATTGTTCTTGGTTCTTTAGCATTTTTGTCCAATTCAACTTGTCGTATATGTGTGTAACCCATAGGTGTAACCCATTGGTCTGTAATACAGATCGCTGATGTAGCCGGTGTAGCCTTTGTTACTGTTTCACAGAACCACTTTAGGAACAGCGTTGTAATTATAAAGAACCATGAACCCATAAAATATATCTATTATACCTGATTGACTATTCAAACTAATAAAATTAATATGGATTTTTGACGTCCACTAAAGATGGTAAAACCAAGTAAAACCTAGTATAAGAAAAAAAAATAGGGAAACTTGGTTAGGTAGGTATGAAAGAAGGACCACATGATTCTAATCAATAAAAATTAAAATTAAAAAAAAAGATACAAGTAGAAAATTTCTAACTAACCAAATAATCCAGTCATATTTATATATAAATGTAAAAGAAGAAGTTTGAGTTTGTATTTGTATGTAATTTGACACTGACAGTTTTTACAGTGGATTATCAGAGAAAAATATAACAATAATTGTTTAAATAGATGTAAATTATAAAGAAAATATGGCATTTTTAGAGGTAAGTTAGGTTTAATAAAACAGCCTGCCGCCTGCCTGCATAAATTCATTTTTTTATCTTAACCTGTTTTTGAAACACTGTGTTTTAGTGGCGAAAGTTTCATTTCTTCGATTTAAATGGGAACGTAGATGAAGGCAAAATAGGTGAATTATTCAAAGTAAGTGTAATATTATTCATATATATATATTTAGTTTTAATTGTATCTTATAAGTATTGCAAAGCTTTTTACATTTACTAACGTCGATTTTTTTATAGGAAACAAAAGTGACTACAACATCTAGTGGTAACAACCACCTTGTCCTCAGTGATTCTCTTGGTCAGATATTCTTAGTATCACGCTCATGGCATATTATTAATTTCAGAGCATATGAAATAAGTGTTGATTTTACACAACAACTGAGAAATGCTCCATTACTAGTTACAATTGGGGTAAGTTTAAAAGGCAAGAAGCATATACCTTTAGTGTTGAACTATGAACCCCTTTAATAATTACGAGAATAATTAATGTCAGTTAACAATTTTAGTGACCAAATAAATATTTGTTTAATATCTTCATCAACATGTTTATGTTACATTTATATAATTTACTTGTCAAAACTTGTAGCAAGATGAACCTGGTGTCAATCCTCTGATCAAAGTTTGGGATACCAGTAGGCTAGATAAAAATGGATGTCCATATTGCTATAGAATTACAAGGGCAATACCTGGAAATAGACCAGTGCAAGCAAGTACTTTATGTGTTCATGATAACTTACAGATGATGGCAGTAGGTTTTATTGATGGATCTTTAATCATATACAGGTAAAATAAACTTAACTAACATATAGGAATACAATGACTAAAGTCAATTTAAAGCGAATAACCAAAAGCATTTGGTATTTACCATTTGAGATTGGTAATTACTACAACATTCAAGTGACTTCCATTATTAATTTGGTAATATATCTCTGACGTCATAAATCAGCTGTTTTTCGTCAAAGTTATAACCAAAATTTTGCTGTATTTACTTTCTTCCAGAACTGTTTTTGATTATTGGTTATAGGTAATTGACAGTTACAACTGGAGTGAGTGTTTTGTACCGACTAGTACTATACACATAAGGTATACTAAATCTGATTTTGTGCCCTTTTTAAACATTAAAATCATATTCAAAAATAGTAAAAGATTATTGGATGAGTAAAAATTGCAAAGGGAAAGACTTCAGAGACTAATTTCTTCTTTGGATCTTATTCTTTTTTGCAAGACAATAAACAATATAGTTTAAATAAAAATCTATACCGCTTATTAATAAATACGGCGAAAAAGATAGGTTAAATAGAATTGACCTTTAAAAATAAACAACCTTACAACCACAGTTATTACCACTTCGTTTAAGTGATTGCCACTTGTGACGTCAGTATACTAACCCCTTCCATAAATTCAGGCAATAACCAAGAAATTTTGTGGTAAATACCAAGAAAATTTGGTAGTTCGCTTAAAATTGCTTTAATTTAGTTTTTATTTTTTATTTAATAGAGGTGACATTACTAGAGATAGGAGTTCCAAACAAAAAGTATTAAAAGCTTCTAATTCAATAATTACTGGTTTAGCATTCAAAACCACAGCAGCAAGTATATTTTTATTTGCTGCTACAGATACAACAGTTATTGTTTATAATGTTACACAGAAAGACAAAGAGCAGAAGGTAAATGAATGAAGTTTGGTGAATTGTCAAATAATTGTGAATTTTATATTGTAGTATCACTTGGATAATATAGGCTGTGCTAAAAGATGTTGTGTTTTAGCAGAATCTATGCAAGAAAGTCATTTCATGATAGGTAGAGATGATGTAAGTGTTTTTTAAATCTCTACTTCCTATAAGAAATATTAATCCTCTTAATCTTTTTATGTGCTTTTCATTTTCTTTTAAGGCAGTCTATTGTTACACATCAGATGGTAGAGGTCCGTGTTATGCAGTAGATGGAGAAAAAGTAATGTTGGAGTGGTTCAGAACATACCTCATTATTATATCCAAGACAACTCGTTCTGCTAACTTAACAACAATGCCTACAGAAAATACTGTTAACAACTCTGAAAGTAATCTAATAACCGTTCTTGATATTCACAACAAGTTTATAGTCTTTTCAACTACTATGCCTAAAATTAAGGCAATTCTTAATGAATGGGGTGCTCTGTATATATTGGATGATAATAATCAATTGTATCATTTAGATGAGAAGGACTTGCAATCGAAATTGTCTCTGTTATTTAAAAAAAATCTTTATGATATTGCCATTCGTATTGCTAAATCTCAGCAGTACGATTCTGAAGGATTGGTTAATATTTTCAAACAATATGGAGATCATTTATGTGACAAAAGTAAGGATCAAAATAATTATTCTCATTTGCCATAATTTACTTATCACTTTTTGTTTTCAATTTATCATTCTACATTTTTAATTACATAAAGAAAAAATATTTTAATCATTACATAAAATAAATCAATCTTTATCATGGATCGAATTGAGGAGCTTATTGATATATTGAAATTTATTTTTATTTAAAAGGTAACTTTACAATATTTATTGCTTCTTGCATTTTTTAACTTTGTTTTTTGAAAACTTTTTATTTTTACTTTTTATTTTTTATTTAAAAAAAAATTATACAAGTTGTTGCTTTTGATTAGTTAAATCTATTCTTATTTCGTGTGATATTAGCCCTTACTAGGACACTTTTAACAAATATTATTATAGGTGACTTTTCTGGAGCAATTGAACAATACATAAAAACGATTGGAAAACTAGAACCAAGCTATGTAATTAGAAAATTTCTGGATTCTCAACATATTGAAAAACTTACTATGTACCTGCAAGCTCTACACAAACAAGGCCACGCTACTGAAGATCACACAACACTACTTTTAAATTGCTACACAAAATTAAATAACTCTATTGGCCAGTCAGACAGTTTAAAGGAATTTATATTATCGAAAGATGGTGATTTTAGTTATGATGTTGATGTTGCTATCAAAGTTTGTCGGTAAGAGAGTTTCTAAAAATTATAAAATCAATTTGTATCTTCACCAAAGAGCTTTATGAGATGTCTTAAAAATTCATTTTGATTTCAACAACTGTAGTTATAGAACCAAAATAAAAGTATTTTTTTATACTTATTTTATTCTTAAAATTGTGAAAATTGATTAATTGCTTTTATATTTAGACAAGGTAGTCCTGCAGAAGCATTAATGCTTTCGAAAAAACACGAGAAACATGACTGGTACATAAAAATCCAAATAGAAGATCACAAAAAATATACAGAAGTTCTTGAATACATATCAGATTTAAAATTTGATGAGGCTGAACATTATATGCGTAAATACGGAACAATTTTAGTTGAACATGCACCACACGAAAGTACACAACTCTTAAAAAGATTGTGTACAAATTATAAACCTTTAAATGCTCCCATAATTTCTGAAAACTTGTTGGAAGGAAAATTTGATGTTACCTTAAGAGCCGATCCTGAGGACTATATCCACTTATTTTTAAATAATTCTGAAAGATTGGTCGAATTTTTAGAATATTTAATGAATGAGGGGTGTATTTTGAGTATGCCAGTTTATAATACTTTATTGGAACATTATTTGCATGTATGGTCCACTTTAGAAAATGTAGCTGATAAAAATAAATTATCACAAAAGATTCTTAAATTGATGCAAAATCCTGATGTCAAGTACGATAAAAGTCAGGCATTGGTGGTGTGCCATATGAACTCATTTAAGGAAGGAATTTTGTATTTGTATGAGGAACAAAAGTTATATCAACAAATTTTAAGGTGAGTGAGTTTGTTAGACAAGCTTTGTTTGAAGTAAATGATCCAATGCCACAGCAATTCAAGGTACGTTTACATCTGACATTTATTACATGATATTTATGTCTGACAGTTGTTTAGTCCAGTGTAAACACTCAAAAATATATGTCCGAGAGAAATTTTTGTGTGTTTACACTGGACTAAACAACTGTCAGACATAAATCTCATGCAATAAATGTCAGATGTAAATGTACCTTTATTTTCTTCACTTAAAGGGCTCATACATTACAGCATGTTGTTTGCAAATCCATTGCCGGCCATTTTTTTCGTAACAACTTTCAGTGTTCAATCAATCAAAATATACTTTATTGTCACACAAAACTAATTCTATTGACAAAGCATAAAAATGTATATATAAGTGTATAAATAAATCTAGATTAAAAAGTTAAGGAATAAAATTAATATTAAAAACACGCAATATTGGGTACACATAACGTAAACATATAAAAAAATACAATATAAAAGAGTAAGAGGTACACTACAATAATTAATAAAACAGGCAAGCAAAAATATAGAAAGATTTATAATTTCCAAGGCCAATTATTATATTGTTGTGGAGTCTACCAAATCGGCTGAATCAATTTTCTTTAAGGCGGACTCCCACGGCACGTGGATCAGCGAATCACGGGCCCAGCCCACCAAGCTCTGCGCCATAGGAATGGGTTGGCGCGGCTTGGTCTTTCCCTAGCCTTGATTACTGAGCTGGGCCTCGACGGACCCAATCCACAAGCCAGGCTCGCCAAACCACGTGCCATGGGAATCCGCCTTTACAATAGTCATAGAAAACAATCAAATACAATACTGAATATTTATGTTTACAACAAACTCAACAAAGATGCACTCGGCAATGGTCAATTGTCAAAATTATCACATTTTGCAGTGTTGACAAAAGGATTTAAAAAGTTTTGAAAAACTTGCGACAGAGTATGAATTATGAGGTAATTTTTTGTGTGCAATTCTGAATTGCAAGCAATAGATAAATGCAGTATACAGTTAATACAGTACATTTTACTCTATTTTTAGGTATCACATGAGCAACAATGATTCAAATTCTGTACTAGCATGTTGCAGAAGGTTCGGTCATCAAGAACCAACTCTTTGGGTCCAGGCTCTATGGTCATGTGTCAGAAATTCTACCAATCCCTCTATGGATCTATTAAACGAGGTACATTTTTAGAATTTTCTACAGAATATAAAATAGCTGTAAATATTAGCATATTTTAAAACTAAATCAAGTTTTTACAAACATTCAATTTGGGACCTCTACTTTTTAATATATATAACAATGACTTTCGAAATTGTTTTGAGAATTCTCAGTTCTTTTTCCTTCCTTTCAAATTATAAATGCATGTTAATTCCCTTCAAAAAGACTTAAATATCTTTGTCTAATAGTGTAGTACTAATAGCTTAATGCTATGCAATCAGTTTTAACAGAAAACCAGGACCTATTAAATGTATATTAAAGCAATTACATAACACTGGATACTATTATCAGAGACAATCCAGCGAGACGTGTAACTCAATGTATTTTTTTTTTGTTCGGTAAAAGTTATTTGGGCGATTGTAACCACAACCAGTCTATGATGGCGCCACTAGTAAATAGCGGGAAAATTAAAAATGCTTTAGGGCGGGAAATTCAAACATGGATTCAGAAATAAATAGTTTTTCTATGCAAATTTACAGGAGAAACAAAAATTATTGATTCACTGTATATTAAAAAAATATAAAAGCTTCCAATAACATAAAATTTTTTATCATATAAATAATCATTTTAATAAAGGAAGTTTTAATCAGTTTAATATAAGCAGTGAACATAGTTTTTATTACTCTTGTAAATTTCGCTAAAAAAAAACTTCAAAATTCTATTGATTATTAAATATTTAAACTTAGAAAAATAATACACCAAACTCTTTTTCTATAAATTATATTTTTGTAAGGTACAGAAAAACAAACTACAATTATTGCTTCGTTTAGAAAGTACCTCGTATCATTTTGTGACAAATTACAAAGAAAGTAACAGTTGTTATATATTCATAATATATTAAAAACTAATGTAACAAATATTTGATAAAGTATAGAGTATATCGATACCTTTTTGCCAGACTATCATAAGTGCCATTTGAACAAATGTCGCTTACGTTAGTCTGGCAAAAAGGTATCGATATGTTATGACTGTTTATTTTAATAGAAACCATGGAAACGAAACAAACACACACATACACTTAACACAAATGTATAAGGCCCGAGTCGAGTAAGTTCCCATCCTGTAAACTGGATCGAAACCTGCTAGACCCATTCCGTACACCCCCTGCTAACTCCTCTTAGGGTCATCAAGATCAATAGATTTATATGCCATGCCTTCTAAAAGGTAATGAAGGATGACATACTATCATCATTTAAACAGGACGTTGCTGAAGGCTTACCCCTGTTATTTCATTTGTTTGTGTATCTTGTGTGTGTGCATTCCTGTTGTGTCCCCAGTCATGTACAAGTTTTCCTAGTCTCCTAATTTGGTTACTAGGTCCAACTAGTAGTCTAATCTATTCGATCTGTTCTGCAGCAGGAGGTACTTTTCAAACATAGCAAAAATAATATTATTAATAATAAACACTATTTAAAGATGAATACATTTTTGTAATTTTTTTGTCATTGCCCCTTACCTCTCTCTTACACCACCAGGGTATACCTATTTTCCATATTCCCTTAATTATAGATTACCTTACAATGTTTGAATATAACATTTTACCCATGAAAAATCTAATTTCGTATTTAACTCTTTTTCAATTTCATTTGAAACAATTGGTACCTATATTACAATTTATTATCAAGGAAATCTTCTAATAAAGTTATAACAAATCCTACTTAAACTACTGGTTGTTCTACAGGATAAATTAACTTTTCTTGAGATTGATCTCTCTCTAAAATCTGATGTCCCTTTTGTGATTCAATTTTTTTTTGTTCCTTTAGAGTGGCTATTAGAGGTAGGTGTATGTAAGAAATAGCCAATCTCTAATCATTTCAAAAGTCCTTTGCCTATACTACATGTGTAGATTTTTTACTCAGCATACATTTTACTTTTGTGCTGCCATTAAAGCTGTCCAGACATTCATCTACCTACTTACTGAACAAAAGTAGCTGTAACAATGGATCTCTGTTCCAATTCACCTAAAATAATTATAGTCATTTTGTAATATATTATTATATAAACACACACATACAGTGGTTTTCTTAATAAATTAGAAATTACTTAAAAGAAATGTGTACAAAAACGCGAGTTTGGTTCCAGAAATTGCTTGATGCAAAAAATAATTTGCAAAAATAAACATTCCCCCCCCCCAAAGAAAATTAATTAAACAACAAAATCAGACTCAAAGAAATAAACGGGGCCTAAATTCAATTAATTTTAATAAAATGCACACGTTCATAACAACATTCATGACATTGTCAGTTGTCAGTTTTAATCGATACGTCGACGTCAAAACCAGCAACATCAGCGAACTCTTAGATTGGTGTTAGTTTTATTGGAGGGAGATAAATATATGTAAAGATCAATGTAAAAGAGAAAGAAAGTCATATATGTAATTTAAATGGACCACCGAACAATTTTTCCTATTAAGTTACACGTCTCTGTTGTCTCTGCTATTATACAGAGGTAAAATATTTGAGTGTGATAATAGAATCCACCCTTTCTTTTCAACCATTCTTTTCAGTAGCAATAATAATATTTGGTTTCCTTAGAAGAACTACTAATGATTTTCAGAATGTGATGGGTTTAAAGATTCTTTATTGTTCCTTGAATATGACTCTGTGAGGAATTATTTTTTATTTAAATCTAATTTTTACGCATTGTTGCATTCAAATCTAGAATTACACACTCTTTGTTATCGAAACCAAAGAGAACTTAATATTTTATTTAATATAATATATTCTTATGCTCATTGTCAATACTTGTTATTTTAAATTTGATTTTCTGTACCATCTAGGGCAAATTATGGTTCTCATTCTTTTAAGCCTTGAGTTATAAGATCTCCTAATCGACTAAATATAGAATTCATAATTTCTCCAACAGAATTTTTAAACAGCTTCATTTAGTTTATATCATCAAGATTTTATGAGAAATAAAAAAATAATGTTGTTTCCTTTTTGATGTACAGAGTGTTACAGTTTTTTTTTAATGTTTTTTATTAATATCTAAAAATGGCTTTAAGAGGAAAATTTACATTACAAACTGAAAGACCTGCGGGGCAACGGTAGTTTTAGTAGGTATAAAAATTACAAGTTAAGGGTGTAACAATTGCATGTAACGCGCGAAATTGAGACAAAGGAACCGAAAAATATTCCACAATAGCACAAAATAATATGGTAAAAGATAACAAAATGACTAATTTCATTTCTTTATCTTTTACCATTTTGGTGTTGATGGTTTGTTCCAACATATTTTTTTCAATTTTTTCTTTTTCGCCTTTTACTCATTTTCGGCTTTTTATTCTGTTAGTACATTAATTTGATTAACAACTTTTTGTTAGTGTGAATAAATAAATATTAGTGGTGTTAGTAGATTAGTTTTGTTAATTTCACTTAAATTAAATCAATATTCCATATTTTTTTAATTTTTGCTAACAATTTAAAACTGTAACGCCAGGTAATTTTTAACTTTGTAAAAACTTATCTTTTTGTTCTTTATTATATCGTGTTAAACCAAATCATTATTTCGAATACACCTTCACACGCTGAAACAGAAAGATGGGGTTTCTGTTATTTTAAAAAATTAAAAAAATGTTTTTAAACTGTTTGTAATCGTCCCCAAGTTTTATTAAATTTTAACTGCACCTGAAAATGGAAAAAGTGTTTCCGAAACATATGTAGTGCTGTGCTAAAATAGAAACATGACCGAATAATCATAGGAAATTTTTATCTATATAAAATTCTGCTACGGTCAGGAAATTATCCTTATTAAAACTCATCAATTCCCCCTTTTCTCTTACCCACTAGTGTCTGATGATGAAGTGAACAAACTTCGAAACCGGTCGCCGTTCAAATATACATTTCTTTGTGAGATATTTATATTTTATTTATTTATTTTTATTTATTTATTTATTTATTTATTTATTTATTTATTTATTTATTTATTTATTTATTTATTTATTTATTTATTTATTTATTTATTTATTTATTTATTTATTTATTTATTTATTTATTTATTTATTTATTTATTTATTTATTTATTTATTTATTTATTTATTTATTTATTTATTTATTTATTTATTTATTTATTTATTTATTTATTTATTATTTATTTATACAAGTTCTTTCAAGTTTACAAGTATATAAAGGACCTGTTTTCTTTTTCCCACCTTTAATATTTTTTAAATTGATGTGTTATTAATATTGGAATTTTATTATTATTAACTGACTGTGTATTTTAAAGGGTGATCCAAAAAAAAAATGTTTCTAAAGTCGAAACTTTACTTTAGAAACATTTTTTTGTGAATAACTCCATATATTATTGTCATATTATGTTTTAATGGGCTCTGACCTGCAGTTATATCCAGAATAAATTTTTTATTAATTAAGTTAGGAGTTATTTTTTTTATTACTTTACAGATTTTAACTGTGATAGCAAAAGAAAAACTTTTCTCTTCCCAACTAGTCATTGACGCCATCGGTACCGGTAATGCCGATATATCTTTGGGTCACATTAGATCTTACATAACGAATGAGTTACAACAGGAACAGAAAAAAACTAAAGAAATCGCTGATCTCACATCTAATTATCGTAAGGACACTGATAAGCTCAAAGAGCTGCTCGAAAAACTCAAAGGAGGGATTATTGAAATCAGAGGATCAAGGTAAGTTGTATGAAATATTAAACATTAAATAAATGATATATTTTATTATTTTAGGTGCGCCGCTTGTCATCATACTCTAGAATTGCCGAAAATCCACTTTTTGTGTGAACACAGTTTTCACCAACATTGTTTTCAGAGCTTTTCAGACGATGAAAATGAATGCCCTACTTGTCAGCCTGAAAATAAGAACCTGATTGAGCTACTCAAAGCTAGAGAATACAATAAAGACTTGCATGAGACATTTCATTCCCAGTTAGAAAAAGCTCATGATGGTTTCTCAGTGGTAGCTGAATATTTAAGTAGAGGAGTTTTTAATAGGTACAAGGTGGGTAATTAAATGAAAATCTTTGTTCAAATTTGAAAACAAAACTTCTATCTTTTAGATTATAACCAGTGACACAATTCAAAAAACTTTGGAATTACCTGAGCGGAATAATAACACTAAACAGGAATCTAAAAAAAGCGAGAAAGATCTCTTGTTGTATGGTGTAGGTGCTGAAGCAAGATTAAGGCAGACTGAAGTTAAAAGTAATCCAAGAGCAATGCCTGTATCAGAGGGAAGAATGAGAATACAAGAACAGAGGTTTGTGTTAAACAATAATTAGTCTACTTTACACCTACATCTAAATTTAATACAAAAAAAAAAATGAAATTGAAAAAAAAATCGTATATTTAGCTCTGACAAATTTTATATTCTTAAAGAAAGCAATAAATTGTATTTTTATAAGTTAAAACGGTTTTTAGATATAGCCAATCTTTAGAAGCAAATATGACCCGTTATGCCCCAAGAAATGTAGAAACAAAAAATATGCATCAACCAAAGAATACGCATCAGTCTTTAGTCAAAAATCCTTTCGATGATGAAGACTATGATGAATCAAAGAATCCATTTAATGACGACGAAGATGATTCAGATAAAAACAACCCTTTTCGTGAAGAGCTAAGACCTTATTAGTTTCATATTTATAATTACATGAATCCTAATATCTACTTTAATTTTAAGAAAGATTTATTTGTATATTAAGTGATTGTAATATATGCTTGTTTAAAAAAATAATATTACTATCCTTTATTTCATTCAGACATCTTTTAAATGAAAGAACGTTTGGTTATTTGGTAGCCATAAAACAGTGGCGGCTTGGCTGTAAATGCTATAGGGTCTACCCATACTGTTTTTATAAAAATATATATTTCATGTCTATTTATAACTTTTATACTGGATTCTTTTGTTTCGGTTGTTCCAATCATAATCTGGCAGGCCGTCCCTGGCGTTTAATATATTTCCCATTGCCCGTGACTTATTCGCTGACGTTGAGAGGCTGCAAAAAAAAGGAAGGGCTAAAAGTTGTGCAGCTCTCAATTCAGCGGTCAGAACAGGCGAATTAGGTCTAGCTCGAAGGTCGTAGATACGGAATTTTTACTCGAAACAATGCTACAAAGTTCGGCCTTCACTCCATGCTTCAGTCTAGACATCGATTTTCGATCTCTTCTATCGATTTTTAGGGACTTTCAATTTCTCTCTCATATACTTTAAAACATGTAGTAGGCGAGTTCGGATAGTCAGGGGCTGGACCGGGACAAATTTTAGGGTGCTTTTAAATGACATTTAAGCGTGTTAAACTGTCACTAATCGGACTAAACCGAACGCTAAAAGGGTCGTTTGGAGTTAAAAGTGTTAAAGGAGTTAAAGGAACTTGGCAGAACGAACGCAATGAATATAACAGATTTATTTACCTTAATTTCAAATGTATTCAAGAATACGTTTTAACTATTTAAAATGTATGCAACATACTTTACAACTAATCCGACACAGAAATTCCTTAAAATTTAAACTCTCAGCTCTGGGGAAGCAGCGGTTGTTACTTTGGGAATACCCTATTTATGTAGCATAAAAACATTTTGTCGGATTGAGAATATTTTAGCGTGTTTCCATATATTCGTTAGTTGATATCCGCGGGTGGTTAGGTTACGACATTTTTATAACGTGGCCACGGTGGACTATAAGGTGCATCAACCATAGATAATGTTTTTTTTTATATATATATCACGATAGCGTGACCTAGTTTTAAAGTAAGAAACTATAGACTTAACATGCCGCGCGCCTTGAATAGCTAAAGTCATTCAAACATAATTATGCCATTTTAACCAACATTAAAAAAAAATCTAACACAAATTTTAATTGTTCTGATCAGGCAGCACACATATTCTGGTTACGGCACGAGTTATAAGTCCATTTTTTGTCTTTAATTCGACCACTCTTATAATTCCATCCTTTCCTGGAATACACTTGGTTATTCGTCCTAAATGCCACGCCATACTTGGTGAATTGTCATTTTTGATAAGCACCAACATTCCTACCTTTGGAGCGACTCCACTCTTTCGCCACTTTACTCGAGTCTGCAGTTCTGACAGGTATTCTTTGCTCCAACGGGTCCAATAATGTTGTGAAATGGCTTGAATATGTTGCCATCTCTTGAGACGATTTTCAGGGGTGTCTCTTAAATCTATTTCGGGAAGGGAAGTAATTTTCTTTCCGATCAAAAAGTGAGCTGGGGTTAGCGCATCCATATCATCAGGATCCTCGCTCAACGGACATAGTGATGGCGAGTTTAGTATTCCCTAAATCTTTACAAGTAACGTATAAAAATCCTCATAGGTTAAGGACTCTTTTAAAATCCGTTTTAAATGAAATTTGGTGGACTTTATACCTGCCTCCCAAATACCTCCAAAATTGGGCGAATTTGCAGGTATAAAATGCCACTGCATATGATCAAGGGAAAATTTAGTTTGAATGTTTTTTTGATTTGTCTTTAAAAACTCGGAAATCTGTGAAAGTTCATTATTTGCTCCTACAAAATTAGAGCCATTGTCGGAATAAATATTTTGAGGTTTTCCTCTACGATTAACAAAACGATGAAACGCTTCAAAAAAAGCTATTGTTGTTAATTCAGAGAGTAATTCCAAGTGCACCGCTTTCGTAGACATACATATAAATAGACAAATGTATGCCTTTGACAACTTAGCCCCCCTAGCTTTTCGGTCTTTCAGCAAGAAAGGACCTCCATAATCCACACCCACATTTAGGAATGGAGCATAGTTAATAACTCTCCAAATTCAGGTAAGTCACCCATAATATAATCTGAAACTCTTGGTTTTGCTTTAAAACAAGTTATACATTTATTTACTATTTTTCGACTTGAATCTCTGCCACAAATTGGCCAATATTTGTCTCTAATTGAACAAAGTAAATTTTGAGCTCCACAATGTAATAGCCTTTCATGTTCATTCTGTAAAATTAAGTCAGTTAAATTGTTTTTAGGCAATATTATTGGAAATTTCTTATCATATGTTTGTTTAGAATTGGTAAGACGCCCTCCTACTCGTATAAGATCATTCTTTAGAAACGGATTTAAGGACAAAATTTTACTTTTTGAATTTATTGGTTTTTATTCTTTAATTTGCGATATTCATCTGGAAAACTTTCCATTTGTTTAAATTTTATAAGAAATTTCAACGTTAAATCCAATTCATAGACCTCTAGTGGTCCATGTTTTTTAAAAACATTCTTTGATTGCACATTATTTATAAAACGCTTAACCAAAGTCAGTACTTTTAATAATTTATTTAATGATGAATATTTATTTATTAAATCATTTATAAATTCATTGTGTACAACAGCAAAACATGACATACTTTTTTGTTCCGGAATATCATCCAAATCAAAACTTGGTTGAAGATTCCAAGTTGATTTTTCTTCCTTTAACCAGGTCGGACCATGCCACCACAAATTATTTTCTTTTAGAGCACTTATAGGTATTCCGCGTGAAACAAGATCAGCTGGATTATCAGCAGATTTGACATGGTGCCAGAAATTAATATCTGTCAATGTTTGTATTTCACTGACTCGATTGGCAACAAATGTTTTCCATCTACTGGGCGAACCTTTGATCCAAGACAAAGTTATCATAGAATCTGTCCAATAGTAGATACCAGTAAAATGTATTTCTAAAACAGATGTCACCTTCTTAATCAATTGAGCCAATAGAACAGCTCCACAAAGTTCTAGTCTCGGTAAAGTGACATTTTTGATCGGAGCTACACGAGACTTTGAACATGAAATTCGAAACTATCTGTCCTGAAAATGAAGAACATCTTATATATACACATGCCCCGTAAGCCCTTTCTGAAGCATCAGCGAAGCAATGTAACTCCACAGCATAGCTGTCAAAAATGACTTGTCGCGGTATTTCTATGTTTAATAGTTCTTTGTAAATCATTCTGAAAATTCCCCATCTATTCACAATAGCCATAGGAACCTCTTCGTCCCATCCTAGCTTTAACTTCCACAAATCCTGCATTATAAGTTTAGGTATAACAATAGACGCTCCTAACAATCCTAAAGGATCAAATATTTGACATCTTTTATTTTATATTGTATAGAATCGTTATTTGCATTCCAATAAATTCCTAAAGTTTTGTTTTGTTCGTGATCCCCAATTTCGATAATATTTACGTCTAAATTTTTGTTAAGTTTAAAATTATTTAATAAGTTTTTATCATTTGACAGCCATTTGCGAAGTTCAAAACCTGCCGTTAATAAAATGTCACTAATATTTTTTTGCAATTTTAATAATTTTTCTTTAGAATCTGTTCCAGTTAGCAGGTCGTCCATGTAAAAGTCTCGAACAATAATGTGCGACTCTTCAGGAAATTCTTTTTGATTTTCCTCTGCTAACTGCATAAGACATCTCACCGCCAAGTAAGGTGAAGATGCCATGCCATAGACAATTCTGTTTATTTTATAAATTTTTAATTCTTCTGTGGGTTCATCCCGCCAAAGAATTTTTTGATAGTCTTGGTGTTTTTCATTCACTAACACCTGTCGATACATTTTTGAAATATCTGCAGTCATTACATAATTGTGTATACGAAATCTGCTTAAAATCGAAAAAACATCTTGTTCCAATGTAGGCCCTACATGTAACACATCATTTAACGATACCCCTGAACTTGTTTTGGCAGAAGCATCAAAAACCACACGATATTTTGTCGTTAAGCTCTCTTGTTTTATGACAGGGTGATGAGGCAAAAAATAACCCTGTAAGTTTTCACGATTATTTAAGTCAGCATTTCCTATCAAAGTCATGTGACCTAAATCTTCAAACTCATGTATAAACTCAGAATAATCTTTTTTTAAATCTTTATTTTTAATTAACCGTTTTTCTAACAAATTAAATCTATTTGCCGCAATACAAAATGATTCGCCTAATTCTTTTATTGTTTCTTTAAAAGGTAGGTCAACGACAAATCTCCCAGACTCGTTTCTCAAAGTATTTTCTCTAAAATTATCCTCACAAAAAGTTTCTGAATTAGTTAAATATTTTTTATTTTCAATTTCTTCTACCGTCCAGAATTTAGTTAATTTTTCATCTATTGATTGTAATGTCATAAAACATGCTGACCTTTTCTCTTTTTTATTAGGAATACAAATATCTCCCGCTACTAACCAACCAAGTAAAGAATTTTGTAAAAATGGCGCGGTTGGGCCAAGCCTTCTCTGCCCATTAGCGACAACTTTCCAAAATACGTTTGAACCAAGTAAAATATCAATTTCTCTAGTTACATTAAAATCTGGATCCGCCAAAACAAGTCCATCTGGTATATTTATATTTTTATCAAAAGAATAAGTCGGCAAGTCTCCCGAAATTTTATTTAAAATTAAACATCTTATTTTTGAATTAAAATCGCTACTTTTTGATCTAATTTCAAGATCTACTTGCTCCGAAATAAATGTTGAGCACTCTCCAATGCCTACAACAGTGTGTTTTAAATTTATTTTCGGCACATTTAAAGTACGTACCGTATTATGCGAAATAAAATTACTTTGTGAACCCGAATCTAATAAAGCCGTAACAGTTATCCATTGATTGTCAAAATTTTTAATTTCTATCAAGGCAGTAGGCAAAAGTGTTTGAATATTACCACCCTCCAACCTTTTACAACTAGAAATAGAATTTAAAGCACTGCTTGTTCCAGGAAATTCCAAGTCATTCCGTGTTGCGCTCTCTGTACCCGCTGAACAAGAAATATTCTCTGTCTCCCTAGAACCCGATTCATTTTTATGTAAAATCGTATTATGTGCTTTGTGGCATTTTAAGCATTTAGACAATTTACATTTCCAGGATGGATGCGACGGTCTTAGACAATTTAAACACAATTTCAAGTTTTTTATCTTGTCAATTCTTTGATCGATTGTTAAATTCAAAAAGATTGTAGATTTAAATATAGAATGATCACTGTGGCAAATATAACAGCTATAATTTTTAGTTTGAGAAGTAGAAGCGAAAGATTGAGATTTTTTATTCTCAAATCTTTTCTTATCAGACATATTATTTTTATCAGATACATTTTTAAATTTGTCAATTTTTTCCAATACCTAACAACGGTTTTTTAAATACTCCTCCATATCGCTAATGTGGGAAGTGCTCCCTTTATTTTATGGGCTTCCCAACCAGTCAAAGTTGCATTATCGAATTTCCTGCATGCAATAAAAATTATTATTCTATCCCAGCTACTAGTGTTTTCCCCTAAACTATTTAGAGCTCTAATATGTTCATTTATAGAGTCATATAAATTACGTAAATCTGTATGAGAAACCTTAGTAAAACTTGGAATATCAAAAATAGCTTGAATATGATTATAAATTAGCAATAGTTTATTTTCATATCTTTCACTTAAAATTTGCCAAGCTATTGAATAATTGTTAGCAGTAACCTCTAATTTATTGATTATTTTTTTAACTGGTTCAGATAAACAACTTTTCAAGTAATAAAATTTTTGAATTTGGGGCAGAGATTCATCATTATCGATAATAGCTTTAAATAATTCTTTAAACTCCTCCCACTGGGAATATTCGCCAGAAAAGATAGGCAGCTTTATTTCAGGCAATTTAACATTACCATTACGATTTGGTGTACTAGAATTGGAATCGGCTGTTGAAAAAACTGATTTAGTCTCAGAATTAAATATTTCAATCAACGCTTTCATTTTTGCTACTACACTATAATAATTTGATTCAAAAGTTTGTACACGTGTATACCTCTTTCAATTTTCCTATCATTAAATTTAGGTAAAATGTATGTGTAAATATATTTTATATGCTAATAAAACTAACAAATTAAATATACTTATACAAAAAAAATATATACATATTTTTTCAAATAAAACAGCAGGATTACCATTGTAAATTGGATTTACCATTGTACTCCACGCACAGACCACTCCACGCGCCTAACGCCTAATGGAGGGGTAAGATGAGCATTAAGAAGAATGGAGTTGTATTTAGTTCAAATTTTAATAAGAAATGGAACGAATTGTAAAAGGCCGTTTTAAAAATAAAAAAGAAGAAAATAACCTAACTAACGTCACTTAATTTTTAAAGTCAAAAATTTTAATATTTTATAATTATTATCCTTCATGCAGTATAATGACTTTAAAACATGCTAGTTTTATAGCAAGAACTGTTTTCGTTAAAAATAACGATGTAGAAGCAGCTTGTAGAGTTTTAAATAGAATTTTGGGTCGGGAAGACATACTGGATCAATTTCGAAGAACTAGATATTTTGAAAAACCTTTCCAGGTATTTACTTAGAACCCTCGATTTTTAGATATTCATGTATTTGTATTTTAGTTTAGAAGAAGAATTAATTTTGAAAAGTGCAAATCGATTTACAATGAAGATATGGACAGAAAGATTCAATTTGTGTTAAGGAAAAATAGAACAGATCCATTTCCTGGATCATCATAAAAGTGTAGTTTGTAAATATGATTAAATAAATTGATATATTTAAAGAAAATATTATTTCATACTGGAATTAGAGGGCAAGATGTTTTAATCCATACTTTCAATTATTTTTTGAGTTGTAGGGTTGCCAATATTGCAGGGATGCTGACCCTGAGAAAAAAATACTTTGTTAAGGAATACCTACACACCTTTTTTTTGCTCTTCACTTTTCAAATCGTCCAAATTCTGATCCAGAGAGCATAATATTGCCCTCAAAAAAGTAGAGCTTCATTTATTGGTTTCATGATGCTTTCTGGAGAATTTTTATACTTATAAACCCAGAACCCAAAAAATATTGGCAAACCCACAGACTCTGAGTTAAAATGACATTGTTGGTAACCCTAAGGTGTTGACTATTTTCACTAAAATTTCTTTGACTATTTATATGATTGGAAATTGCCTGATTTTTTAGAAAGTGAACATATTGAACTACTGACAGACAAACCAATCTGGCCTCTTTTCACGCTTAAGTCTCTAAATTTGATTTTTAAAAATTTTTGGATCTTACCAGTGCATTTTTCATTTCCCTGTAAATACAAGATGAAGACTTTTCAAGGAAAAACAAAAGACTTTAGTAGGTATAAAATAATTTTAATAAATACACAATTGTGAATTTAAAAAAATGACAATCAGTTTCATATTTAAATAGAGTGATAAAACATGGTTTCATTAAGAGTAAAGTTAATTAAATAATACATTGATTTTGACTGGCAAAATGCCTTCTCTCTAGAAGGTATGAGTACAAAGAATGCTTTTAAGATTCATATAAATTATTGATTTCCTAATTATAATGTGATATTGATATGAGGAATACCTGTAAATGAACCAAGGTTGGCCCCCAAGATTAAAAATATCTCACAATCCATGCGCCTTTTATTAAAAAAATATGCTGAAAGATGGAATGGCTAATAGCCCAAAAATTGGGCCACCCTTGAAATAAACTGAGCCTACTGCCAACCTAACACTCCATTACTCTATTTTTCGATGAAACATAATTTAGTAACTTACTTTTAACAAACTTCAACTCACAATGAAACTCTCAAACAAAATTCCTTAAATTCAAGTATCGTTCATTTCAAGTAAATTTATACAAGATATAACATTATTAAACAAAATTTTTTTTATAAATACCTTCAATTCAAGTCTTTAAATGAGAAAACGTTTAATTGGTGATTTTTAATCACTTTAAAGATAGTTGAGGCATATTTTATCCAGGATTTAAAATAAATATAAACATCTTCATAGGTAGGTATTCAATTTTATTGGCATTTAAATACTTAGTACAGAGCTGGGACATAATCACTGAGTCAATATATAAATGAAGGGAGTGCTTGTTCTATATGCGACTCCATATGTTACAGACAATATGTGAAACAAGAAAAACATTTTACCTAGAAGAAAATAGCAGATAAAGGATAATTAATACAGTTCTTCAGGTTTTAAATTGTTGGTTTGCTCATAAAGGCCCAATGAACAATATTCCGTTCTGATTTAGTTTAAATGTAATCAATTAGGTCCAAACATTTTGCATTCAATAATTCACATTTTATTAAACTCGCATACTAAAAGAGATTTGTCCCTTGTTGTAGACATATATGATTTGGTCTGTAACATACAACATTTGAATAAAATAACCTAAATAAATATCCGTAATAGTTTTTATGTATAATTCAATTCCTTTTTGTCTGTAAAAAAAAAAATAAAGATATACAGCAATGCCGAAAATAAATGATTAAAATACTAATATTATATGTAATGAGTTCTATAAATTATTATGACGAAATTAAAATTGTCAGTAAAATTATATGTAAAGTAAATTTTAAAAGCTCAAAATAAAGGTATAATTATTTTATAGAATCGAATATAATTTAATGGCATTATCAGATTATTTGTATATCATCAAAAAACTAAATTTTAATAGAGTTATTCTATTCAATAAGATAAATGAACACATCATCAAATATTGTGACATATTATTACAGCATCGTTGCAAAATAAGTCTGAGAAAAGCGAATTATTTAGTGACCATAAATTGACGTATATCCAGAGTGATCCTTACAATCTGTAAGATACTTCAAATGAACGTATTTATAACATCTATACTAATAATTCCAATACAAAAATCTAGGAATGGGAATTAAAGAAACCTACATAATTCTTTCATAAAACAGTAAATACGCTTGCGCAGCTAAGACTTTAGATTCGGACACCTCAGAAACATATGAGTCACTAATGTAAAACCATCTTCCAGCGGGTACTTCAGGATCACCTAGCGCTCCCTTAGGACTGTTATCAGTTTTTGTCTTTTGGTTCTTGGGTAGATACTGCCATCTGTAGCTGTTTTCGTCTAGAGGAGATCGGACTTTGATGTAAGCTACATAATGACCACCGTGGATACTGCCGCTATGTTCGACCACACCATAGAGAGAATAAAGGACTTTGGTTTGACCTGCTTCAAAAGTTGGTAGGTTTTGTGAGCGTTTTGAGCAAAAGGGTGCCAAGTCCAGTAGAGCCGTGAATTTCACGTTTTTGTTGACTTTAGCTGAACGGAACCTATTAACCTAGTAACAAAAATTTATTATTTTATGAATTTATGAGAGAAACTGTTTTGAAGTAGTGTGGAAGGGAGATGCTATCACGCCATTAAAGCAACGCCACTATTGCCATATTTATTCTATTTATTGAACAACATACAGCAAATTCCTATTACAATAAAAAATCTTTTAAGAGATACTACATTAATTTGCAACTTTTATTTTAAAAACAAACACCAACACTTAAGTCAGTCAATAAGTAATAATAATTTTTTTTATTATAAAATATTAAATATCAATAAAAATTATTGGAAATTTTTTAAAATATTCAAAAAATATCAAGAGAATATGTTTTGCAGCGCTTCTAAAGCTATTCAAAGATGTACCCAGAATATCCAAATTTATTGAATTCGCACTTCGATGCATTCTGTGAAAAGGAATAAAGAATAAATAATTTTAACCACTATATTTTACTGGTACTCTAAATTGAATGGATTCTAAAAGTTAAGAGCAATTAAAAGATCCTGATATTACTTTATGCAAAAATAATAAATCTACTGTATCCCTTCAAAATTCTATATATTTATTTAAGATTCATTAACTTTAATAAACATAATCATATAAGCAAAAAAAGATTTGTATTTTGTGCAAAATTGTTTATTTAAAATGCAAAGAGCTTTCGGCATAACGTCATCTTCAGTGCTTATCTACAATAATTGTGTTTGTAAATATATGGTATAAAAATATGTAAATATAAAATATGAACAAGAAATTTAAGTTACAAAATTAATTTTTAAAATATTTTTTAACGGTTAACAAGTTAGAAATGGAAGGCAAGTACAAATTTACAGAAAAACCCAATGTTGGAGACAATGATTAGGGCATAAAGCCTTAATCGTTCAAATAGAACCTCAAGAAGCATGTGTAGAGATAGGGGGTTATGTCCCAATAGAATTGTGTTTGCAGTTAAAAGACAAATTAAAATTAAAGGAGGAAAACATGTGATGAATCCAGGGGCGGCTACTCTTTCAAGGCCGCATTGTAGCGCCCTTCCTCAAAAATACCAGAGAATAAAATCCTAATTAAAAATATTATTTGTTTATTTTATAATTGTTCCTATCGTCTTGACACATTCTATGAGTGTTATTTATTATGTCCCCTCCAAATCCTTCCTATAACAATTTATGATCTCTTTGACTGGACTATCGTCGGCCGCAGCAAGATAGAGGGCCGCGTCACTAATGGAAACGGAATGGGACACGCGCTAACGAGTACGTCTTGCAGTCGGCTGTTTTAGTGCAGATTAGGGCGCCTGTTTTGCCTTTTTAAAGTTGTTTTATAGTTTTTACAGAATTTGTACAAAGCACCATGCTAAATGATAAGACTAAACGCCTTAGATATAATATCAATAAATAGAAATTTAGTTCTGGAGATGAATCATTTCGACGAAAAAGTCATGGAAAAATGTATTTCAATGAAGGATCGTCGAGCAGATTTCAATTTCAAGAAGTCATGCCATGAATTTTCGTAAAAACAAAAATTAAAAATCCCCACCTTCAAGCAAATTTGCGCCCTCCACCTTCGCAGC
This sequence comes from Psylliodes chrysocephalus, assembly GCA_927349885.1. Classification (NCBI taxonomy): domain Eukaryota; kingdom Metazoa; phylum Arthropoda; class Insecta; order Coleoptera; family Chrysomelidae; genus Psylliodes; species Psylliodes chrysocephalus. Next base: position 47,391,684 of record OV651815.1, on the reverse strand, counting down.
TAAACAGCCGCCACCTGGATGAAACTAATTGAAAATTAGTTTGAATTTAGAGAAAAAAGGAAATGAATTATCCACAACAGTCACCTTGCTAAATATTCATAGTATTTTTTTTTTATATTTTTGAAATTATGAATTAATACAAAAATGTATAAAAACATTTAAAGAAAATAACTATGATAATTTAGCAGGGTGGGAAACTCCAAACTTTAATGTTCGGAATGAAGATGACTCTTAAACTTTTTGTATAATTATTTTGTAATATTTTTTATAATTAATTTCCTTTTTTCTCTAAATTCAAACTAATTTTCAGTTAGATTCTTCACGTTTTTCCCTCTTTAATTTTAATTTGTCTTTTAACTGTAAATACAATTCAATTTGGACACTGATTGGGGCATAGCCCCTTATCTCTACACAAGTACATGCTGCTTGAGGTTCTATTTGAAGGATTAAGGGTTTATGCTCTAATCATTGTCTCCAACATTGGGTTTCTTTTTGTGTAATTTTGCACTTTCCTTTCATTTGTACCTTTGTTAACTGTTAAAAAAAAAATCTTTTAAAAATACATTTTGTAACTCAAATTTCTTGTTCACATTGTATATTTACATATATTTACACCTACAAGTATTGTAGACAAGCACTGAAGATGGCGTTATGCCGAAAGCTCTTTGCATTTTAATTAAACAATTTTGCATGAAATACTAATCTTTTTTTTCTAATCTAAGCTACGTGCACATAACCGTTAACCACTTTTGATTCTTTTAATTATAATTATATAGTTGCCAAATGCTAAACCTGATCTGAATTCACAATATTTCAGAAATTTGTGTTGAACAGACTAATTACCTAGCATTTTTTTTAATAACCTGATATAATCAAGTGAATAACATTTATTTCACAAGGACCTTTTATTGTATTTTTATTATATCTTTATTGTACTTTTAATGTATCTTTATTGTAGGTATATCTACTAATCATTGGATAATGTTCATTTCGAAACAAGTACACTAGTACTTATCGATATTTTAATTTTATATCATCACGTTTTTTTATTTTGTTATATACTTCTATAAATAAAGTTTTATTATTATTATTATTATATGTACATCATAACATGGCGACTAAACTTGCAACCCACATTCCAATATTGGTCTAACATATAAGCAGAGTAAACTTTTAATGGAATTAAATGAGTGGTTGTTTGAGTTCCCTAAGACAAAACCTAAAGTTATGGGAGCTTTATTTATTGCATGAGTGGTATAGGAGCAAACGATATATGTTGATCTAAGAGCAGCCCTAAATCTTTTATTTCATTAACACGTTTAATAAGTGAATCCGCCATTGAGTAGTCACATCCAATCTGTTCATGTCCTCCACCAAAATAAATTGTGTAACAGTTGTTAATATTAAGTGACATACAGTTCTTCACAGACCAATCATCGAGTGCATTAATATCACTTTGTAAAAAAATAACATTCAATGACACTATTAATGGGCATTTATATAGGGTGTTTCCGAACTTGGCGTCCAAATTTGTAGGGGTGGTAGTTCGCATAATTTGAGACCGATTCGCAGATTTCATTTTTCCAAAATATTTAAAATAAAAATAATTAAAAATTTTAAACAGGTACGGTCCTGCACAGCGATGGGGACCGCCTCGACTCGCGTGCGCTACGATCGAGTTCTCCGTAAGTTTGCTTAGAATCGACAAAATAATATTTGATAAATTACGAATGATATCTTTTTCAAATTTATTTAATGTTTATTTATTCCATATGGTCTCTAAATGTTGAGTATCATGGATAAATTATAAAAGTAAACCGTGTATTCCAAATTCTCTGAACGCAAGGTAAACAACCCTACAAAGCAATATGCACTAGAAGAACAATCGTCTACGTCTTTCGATACCGGCCGGGCGGAGGGAGAAATTTGCAAATCGCATCTGTTTTTGAGTTGTAAATCCCGATGAGTAACCGATCAGGCGACTATTGCGCTACGTGCTCAGGGTAGGACCCGCTTTTGATGTCTTTATAATGGCTCTATTTTGTTTATTATAATTTTTTTAGAAAAATGAAATCTACCAATCGCTCTCAAATTATGCGAACTACCACCGATACAAATTTGGACGCCAAGTTCGGAAAAACCCTGTATATCTCTAGGTCATCAGCAAAAAGTGAAAAATGACTATATTGGAAATTATCTTCATTATCATCGATGTATATTAAGAACAATAATGGTCCAAAATGGTAATCTTCTGGTACACCTATGGGTACGGTCATATAGGATTGGATAGATTACCATCTATCCCCACCATTTGAACTCTAAATAGCTTTCATTGATACCTGACTTTGGTCAATTGTTTAAGTTAAACATTGTATTATAATTTATTGGTTTTCAGTGACCGTTTTATTTTTATGGTTTTGGTCTACCTAATTAACCAGTCTCAGTTTGTAATTGGATTTTTCTGTTAGTAAAGTGTATTCTGTGCAGGCTTTATCACTGTTTCTCAGCGCTACTTCGAGTAACAGAACTGCTAATTAGAACCCAACCCAAAAACTATTTGTAGATAAAAAGAAAACAAGTTCAAAAATAACTTTTCGTATTTGAGCATAACAATGAACATGGCTTTACTTAAGAAATATTGGCTAATGTTGCCACTGTTTAATAACTTCTTTATTAACAAAGTTTGTTGAGGTTTTCATAAGGGAATTTGTTTTTTTACTATCACTCGTTCCTTATACTGGTATTAATAAAGCTATATAAAAAACTTTCAGAAAGACTTAAAACTGAAAGCACTATTTTTCTCTTATATGTAAAAATGCATAAGATTTGTATTTGAGAAGAAATCCTATACAGGATTGACTATTTTTATTATCAAATTTATATTAATATTAAACCTGTAAAATTGTGCATGTATACAAATGTGTCTTACTTCGGTGTTAACTGAATAACTCGTGGCTAATTTCGCTTTTAGATTTCCAAGAGATTCAGAACGATTGTAGCTCTGGATAGATATAATTGGAAGCCTACTAAGCAAAGAAGAGGTCATACGCTACCTGCACGAGTTATATGACACGGGTATACGAAAAATGCTACACTACATACAAAAATGCATCGATCGCAACGGACATTATGTAGAAAAATAGTAGACAGCCCCGGCTTTCCAATAATGTATAATCCATTGTAAATAAACGCTTTTTTTGTAAAAAAAAATGGAGACGTTATTTTATGGACATCCATTGTACAATAAAATACTAATTTAGAAAATAAATTTCTATAAACAAATACTTTTCAGTTAGTGTATTCGACTACAAATACAGTAGAGCGACGATAATTCGGATTAATTGAGACCAGACCCTGTCCGAATTATCAAAATGTCTGTATTTTCGAAAATAATCAAAAAAGGTCGTTTGAGTTCATAACAAAAGAAAATTTGGTAAAACCGTTAATATTTCACTTTTATGGTTAAATAATTGAGCAGATAAATAAAATCATTAATTAATATGAACTTATTTTAATGAAAGAATATATACATACATTTACAGAAAAACTGAACATGTTATACACTTAGTGGTTAAGACGACCCCGCCCAGTCTGTCGCATCAATGCTTTTGTTTGACAAATATGTATTCACGTCTACTTTTTTTTCACCGGATTTGAATATAGATTATCGATGCTCTACTGTAGTTTTTAACACAACCTTGGTAATTTCGCATATTGTAATTACAATCGTCATATTTTCTGTTGAGAACAAATGTGTAAGTCATCTACATTCCATACTACCTCAATGAAAACAGCGCAGTACTTAACAAGCTACAGGTAAAAATAAAAACATGAAGAACGCCCAAATCTTACCTGGAAACGTTTTAAATGTAGAATAAGTACAGCGGGTGGGTTATAAATGAGCAACTGCTTCGAAGCGTCGGTATAAACGGTCTTTTTCTCGGGCCCTCCGAGCCTCTTGGTGCAAGACTCGCAGCTAACTTTGTTGTTACCGGCCATCAGTTCACATTCGGTAAACTGACTTAAACAAGACTGTACAGAACATTCACCTTCCTCACACTGATAACGAGAGGATATGGTACCAGACCACAAGTTTTCATCGTCGTCTTCTTCTTCTAAACCATCATCCTCTTCCATCTGATAAGAAAAAGGTTTTTGTAAATTTCTCTTAGCTGACGATTCGAGAAATATTTAATTTTTAACTATGACTAAATTAACGACATAAATCGGACTGTTAAATTAGAATATAAGCTGCCCAGTTCGGCGTCATTTTTTGGTGATAATTAGCCTCGGACGTCACCTAAAAATGACTTCTCAGAGACCACATAAATGTGACCTCAATATCACATAATTTTGTTACGTTATATATACGTCATAATTTGGTCATACATTTTTAAATTTAAGTGCAACATAGTTGGTTATTTTATTTTTCCAGAACGACAAAAACAATTTGTGCTGCCCTTCAAGAAAACATTGGGAATTTTATATTTTGATGGCTAGCAGCTGATAGGGTGAGGGCCAAATAAGAGAAAGCATAGAAGAGAAAAGAAAAAAGTTAGGTTAACATTAACATGACGTGATCGGTGTGTTGAAAAAAATAGCATCTTATACTCGAATTTTTTTGTTATTAAGTAAGGTATTCCTTATGTTATGTATTTTAGAGCATACAAATTGTTATATTTTAGTGATTGCATACATACGTAAGTAGTAATACAATTTTCGGATGACTATGAGGGCGGCCTGGCCTTAATGATTAACACCTTGAAAAAGAGAAGTTTATTGGACACCCTACAGGAAATTATGTTTGCATAATGCTCTAACAATAGATGTGAAAAATATTGATTTATTTATAAGGAACTTGCTTTTGTTGCAGTAATTATCTTTTTAGCTTCTTCTGGAACTTTATATCCAGTATTTATGGTTTTTAATGTTTAGTTTTAATAATTTTTTATATGTAATTATTTTATAATAAAGACTTGTTTATTATTACCAATATGTAATATTATTTCCTATAAGCCCCATAGAGCCTCCTTTTAGATATATGCACAATTAACGTCATAATAAGTCACAAAATGATGTAAGAGTAACGTCACAAAATGACGTCACTGGGCCGTGACATAATAACGTGAGTTGCACGTCATTTTGCGGTCACATCTTGGTAACGGATGACCAATAAATGACGTCGCTGCAACGTCAGTGTGCTACCTGGGTGTTTAAACAATACGATATTTTCAATAAATTAAGGAAGTAACAATTGAATATAATTTGAGAGCCCTAGGTGTGTAAAATATTGCGTTAGTCTGTTAATATTTGTAGTTTTTTATTTGTAAACAATTATGAAAAATATCATATTAAAAATACTGTAAATTATCAAGCAAATAAATATTTGTTAGGATGGACAAATCATTAATATTCTTTGAAATTAACGAAAAAAAAAAAAAAAAAAAAATTGTGAACATCGATGCAATATTTCATCTCAATAATTAACTTAATTGAAAGGAAACTACTCAGTTCTATATTTATAATTTATCAAATAAATAATATATATATATTCTTATATATATAATATTAAAATATGAGAGCTCAAAATTGATCTGTCAAAACCAAATTTAGAAATATCTGCTCATTCTGTACACGTCTCAGTAGGGCGCAGTAAGGTGGTAAATAACACCTGTTAGCCATCATTACAAAAGCGTGAGACACTGTTTTTCAATGGAATCGACAAGTACTTTTAAAAAGTTATTAAAGGTGATAAGTTATAGTGACTCGAACATTTAATATAAATTACAGAAAACTTTTAACTAAAGATTTTTGTTTCCATGAGCATATTGAAGCTATTGATAGTTCTAAAAAAACGCTTTTAACAAATAAGCACTCAACATGACTTTCAAACTCACATGCCTTCCAATCAAACTAGTTAAAAAATCTCAACTCATGCTCTACCTTCTCAGCCTCCTGTTGAACAGGACCGCAAGCACCCTCCATATTGCTGTCTTCGTCTTGATTAAACAGTTCCGTGTTCTTATTAGAATTATCAGCATTTACTAAACTAAGTTTTTCTAGATCAACTTTTAGATCCGTGTTTTTGTTACTTACAAATGCCATCCTCGACTCGGGCCTTTCAAATTCTTCTACCGCTCTTGAAAAAAAAAAAGAGAAAGTAAAATCAATCTAAATGTTTATTAATTTTAAAAGATCATCTTAGTGATAATTTAAATGATTTCATGTATGAGTAGGGTTAAAACTGAAAAATCTCGGAAACTGAATCTACTATAGATATCAACCAACCAATACGTTTTCTTTATGTAATTTTTTGTTGATTCACTTATCAATTTTGGCATTTTAAATTTAATAATGAATTCCTATTGAATAATTTTAATAAATATAATATTCAGGGTGTCCAGAAATTGCGTGTAAATGGAGCTACCACATATTTTAGGGCTGAAAATAAGTTAATTTAAGCAAACTTACTTATATAATACCGTGCTTCATTTGACCACTAGAAATCAACAAAGTAAAATAAAAATATCTGTCAGCCATTTTATAAGATGAAACTTGGTTCGAATACTAGATGTTTTATGGCCAATTAAAGGCAGGAAGAACAATTTTTATATTGCGATCATAAGTGTCTCGTTAGACATTTTTCCTATTTTTTTATCTGTCACTTTTTGACATTTCTGGCAATGAAATAGGAAACTAAGGAGTTTTTACTCAAAAAGTTACTCTTGTTGGATGTCGCTATTAGAAAAAAAAAAATTGATTCAAAGTTTTCATATGCCATGCTTTAAATCCTTACTTAGTACATACTATGTGTAGCGTCATACGTGCACTACATATTTTTATCATTTTCATACGCATTAAATTGCTGTCATCTTTTAGAAAACCTTTTGTGTTTAATGTTTCTGGAGTTAAAAAAAAAAAAAAAAATCCAAAGTCATAATTATAAAATAAACAATTTTTATTCCCCTCTCGATGAGTTCCACCTTTTGTATTTGCTAGAACTGCCACGAAAGGTTGTCTAAAAGATGACAGCAATTTAATGCGTATGAAAATGATAAAGATATGTAGTGCAAGTATGTCGCTACACTTGGTAAGATGGTGTCAATGAAATGTAGAGTAGTCGGGCTAAGTGATATAAGTGCCAAAATTAAAAACTGCTGAAATCAAAGAAAACTGCAGAGATTATCATGCCGAACATACAGGCAGCCTCCGCTTTGAACGTCGTTTTCAACCACCACAATGAAATTGGCACGTGGATCTTTTGGCACTGGTACATAGATCGTATTGATAAAAAAAAGAAAATTATTATTTTGGCACTTAGATCACTTAGCCAGACTACTTTACAAATAATGAATGATTGACACCATCTTTCATAGTAATAAGTAGGGATGTAAGCATGGCTATATATAACAATTTTTTTTTTTTTTTTGAAAAAATGACAAAAAAAAATTAGAGAAAAGTCCGTTACCTTCCCCCTAATGAGACGCTTATGATCGCCATAGAAAAATTGTTCGTGCTGCTTTTAATTGGCAATAAAACATCTGCTATTCGTACAAAGTCTGATGTTTTCTGGAGATTAAACATATTTTTATTCAACATTGTTGACCTCTATAGGCTAAATGAATAAAGTTTGGTTAAATCAACTTATTTTGAACCCATAAACCTATGGTAGCTCCATGTATACGCAATTTCCGGACAACCTGTATAAGTATTAAAAAATATTGAGAGGCTGAAAATTTGGGATTGTTTTTTATGTGAGAAACAAAAAAGGGTCGGAAAATAAAAAAAAAATTCTGGAATTTCACAACAGCGCCACCCACCGGGTCCAACTATAGCTAAGACCCCATAAGTATAAAAAAATAATCAAAATCGATGAAGCCATTTAGGAAAAGAATTAAGAACACACACACACACACACACACCCACCCACGCCCGCCCGCACACACCCACACACCCACCCACGCCCGCGCGCGCACACACACACGCGCCCACACACACACACACACACACACACACACACACACACACACACACACACACACACACACACACACACACACACACACACACACACACACACACACACACACACACACACACACACACACACACACACACACACACACACACACACACACACACACACACACACACACACACACACACACACACACACACACACACACACACACACACACACACACACACACACACACACACACACACACACACACACACACACACACACACACACACACACACACACACACACACACACACACACACACACACACACACACACACACACACACACACACACACACACACACACACACACACACACACACACACACACACACACACACACACACACACACACACACACACACACACACACACACACACACACACACACACACACACACACACACACACACACACACACACACACACACACACACACACACACACACACACACACACACACACACACACACACACACACACACACACACACACACACACACACACACACACACACACACACACACACACACACACACACACACACACACACACACACACACACACACACACACACACACACACACACACACACACACACACACATTCAAAGTCAGCACATGCAATCTTTTTTGTTTTTTAATTTGTTTATTTCAATGTTTAATTTTATCATAATAATGTTCACATTTACAGTGGAGATAAAAATGTAATTTTTGGCACATTTGCAATAGATCTGATTTATTACATAGTTATGTAAAAAACGCTACCCTCACCCTACAATAGCGGGAAAAGGAGGGAGTGGCACCCTCATAAAAACAGTTGGAATCTACGATTTTTTCTTCATACATGCACAAAATTCCTATTTTAAGTAACCACAAATTTAAAACGTTTTCAAAAAAACCTTCCAACTCGAATATTTTAAAATATAGTGCCTGATGAGTTCTAGCAATTTGCATTTGAGTAAATTCACAAATGATTTAATGGAGAATGAATGGCGACAAGTGTCTTTACTAACTAATTTTGAATATTTAATAATAATAATAATTTAAAATTAATGTAAAAAAATGTAACCAAAACTTTACATAAAAAATCATACATGTAATGAAAAAAGAGACATTCTAAACTTAATTATCTAACGTGTGAGTTATATAATTAAACATAAATAAAAAAAAAAAGGAAAAAACAAAAACATTTTAATAATATTGACGATAAGGCAAAATATGAATGTTATTGTGATAAAATTGAACACATAATAATAATAATAATAATAATAATAATAATAATTAAAAAATGAGAAAAAAAAAATAAAAAAGATTGTAGTATAATCAGCGATAAGACAAAATCCGAATATTATGTTAAAATTAAATGTAGGTAGTATAATGAAAAAAAGAACAAGTATTAGAAATTAAAAATTTAAAAAAACCGACTTCAAAAACATGCAGATGCCATCACCACATCTTAAGGTAGTTCACTCGCGACAGTCGTACATAAAAATATCGCGTAATGGTGAATACCAAAAGTTCGAGATTCTCAATGCTAATAAATTTTATTTTTGTAAGAGACTGTACAAAACACATGTATATAAACACATATGGACAAGTTATAATTTTATTCAATTTCAACCAGCAAACTCGCAAATATTTAAACGATATGGTATAGAAATTTGTGACTTCCTCATACTAATTTTAAGGGTTTGTTTTGGATCAAACAGAACCGCTGATTCCAGTTCTCAAACACAGTGGACGAATTAATTTTTCAAGAAGACGTCGCGAGTTTATAACAACCTCTTAGCTGATCGAGTATTACTTTGATACGTGAAGTGGCTACAATGTTGCCAAGTTGTAATAATTTTACCAAACTACTCGTCAACTGCTTTAAAAATATTTTTATTTTAAAAATCTATATCTTTTTACTAAGATAGTCAAAAAATTCAGCGATTATCTATAAAATTTGATAACTTCTTGATTTATTTAACATTAGTTTTTAAAAAATATGGTAAGAACCGTTTTCGAGATATCTTGAAATAAATGCATTGCTTGTGTACATGATAGGCTTCAAGAGTGTTAATTATGCACATTTTGATTGTTAATATCTCGTTTCACAGATGGTCAAAAAATCTAATTTTTTTTTAGTTACGTAAACGACACTTTCATAAACCTTATATTTAAATTTTATTGAATTCTTAAGAAAAGCCGTTTTACGAGTGAACTACCTTAACCAAATTTATATGGGACCACCCCTGAGGTATCCACTTACTAACAAAACAAGAATCATATAAATCGGACAAGGTGGTAAAGCATTATCGCTAAACATACATAAAAAATGAAGAGTTTGAGGATTTCCGCATGGACCCAATTATTAGATTTTAACCAAATATATGGAATCACCAAGGATCATTGAAATCGGACACCGTGTTGAAGAATTATCGCTGAACATACATAAAAAAAATATCGGGACGAATTGATAACCTTCTCCTTTTTTGAAGTCTGTTAAAAAGAAAAAAGTTTGTAGTAGAGTATGGCGACTTGAATACATGCTTCAATAGACAAAGACATACATTACACCACATTCGCCCGATCATTTTGTTTGTTTGATGATGGGTCTAAATGGGAATAAAATATCTGGTTTCGATAGAGTTTTGATTAACTACACAAAATATGATTTCAACACAGTGTTGCCATGCCAATCAGGACCTGATAAATGATTAATATAATATTGCTCCATCTCCATCCAAGACTCTTAAATATGATATATACATGAAATTTATCAAAATTAGTTATTGTTAAGAAAACTTGAGTCTGCTAATGTCGCCTTTATCTGTTCTCTAAAATTACTAAGTTCTTACTTACTCATCATTTGGACTATTATTTCCACATACTGGACTCGAACTACTGCAAGTGTCTAGATTGGTTTCACTAGATGCAGGACTGTTTTCAGGACTACCAGGAGATACACTAAGCATTCCAATAATGGGACTAGGAACTCCGCTGTCGTCTACCCTCATTTCCGGCGACACTCCTCTGTTATTTGAGTCAGGACTGCTGTTGTCGATTTTATCTGAGTTATAACCAGATTCAGTACCCTTGGGAATGTCTTCACGTTGAGCAACTTTTAATGCAGGGTCCTGAAAAAAAAGTACGGATTATTACAATGAATGAATAAAAAAAATTATTTTTAATTACATCAGCATTATCCTCAACATCAGCATCTGATTCGCTATCAGATTTACTGACAAAAGTACCATCTTGCTTAAAAATAATAGTGTTCGATGCCAGTGCCTTGTGTTTTTTATTTTTCTTCCTTTCTGCACGTTTTTCTTTTTTAATTTGATGTTTTGATGGTTTGTTATCGTCCAAATCTTCCGCTTTTCTTCTCAAAACTGGCGGAACCTGTTTCTCGCTTATAGGTAAGCTAAAAATAAAGAAAAAAATTAGAAAATTAAAACAAATAATGAGCTGATAAAAGTGTTTACCTCAAATCGAGGAAAAATTCGTCTCTATGAGAGGTGTGCCCGCAGTCTTGACATTGAAGTGTACTGACCAGTACACCCCTAAAAACTTGTTCTGTGGGTAATAGCATTTCAGAAGCTTGTTGCCCGTAAAATTTGACTATTTTCTTTTTATCACCTTCAACAGTGGCCGGGTCAGTTTTATTATTCAGGCCTAAAACAAGGCTAGTATGTGATCCACCAACTACAAATTGAAATTAGATTTGGGCTACTTTTTAGAACCTTTATTATGCATAAGAAAAATATTTCAAGTCAACAGGATTAGAGTTAAGACTTTTAATGCCTGTAATATTTACAATTTAATTGAAGGTTTGTAGAGTAAGCTTCTTTTAAAAGTGGAATGTACTTTCTGTATTTCTACAGAGTGATTTAAAATTTAAATCCAACTAGTGCATGAATTTGTTCGACAGTTTTCAAGAAAATTATAGATTTCATAAAATTCAATTGACAGGAAAACCATATTTTTAATTTGTGAATATAACAGTTTTCAATTAAACCTTCAAGTAAATGATAATATTAACAAATATCAATAGTGTTAATATTGTTAATTAAATTGATTGATTTGCGATTTTTTAAATTTACCCAGTTTCTGAAGAATAACAATTTTATATCTCCTCAAATCTTCTTCCCTTACTGCTTCTAACAAATGTCTCAACAATTCATGAGAATCGTGTTGATCTCCACCTCCAAACTGGGGCATTTTTGAAGTCAGCCTTTAATAAAAAAAAATGGATTTAAAATTCATTTTTATTATAAATTTCATAAAAAGCAGTTGTGAGCTAAAGCTTAAAACGGTTGACAGAAAATAAACAATGGAAACATTATATTTTATAAATTCAAATAGTAATTAACCACAAAAATACTGTATATAGTATTTTTTAGAGCCTTCATAATAATGCTAGGTAACAAAATACCATGAAGGCTTCATCATTAAACATACAATTTAAGAAATACATACATGAAATCATAAAATACATTGAATTTAAACAGCCCTTTCTTTAATCACTCCTTATAATAGACATCATAGCATACAATACAGTAAGGGGTGATACTAGTCCAAAAATTTCTCAATTTGAACAATTTAGAAATAGCACTTCAACAAAATGTTTCAGAAAATCTAAACTGTATTTTTTTTGTATTTTGTATTAAGTCGTTTAAAAATAACAACACAACATTAAATTGTCCATCCAGTGAGAATATATCAAACCTAGTTAAATGGATTACTATCGAGAGATAGTTATCTGTAGATAAGTTCTCAGAAATGCTTTATTTATTGGACACATAACTTTATTGGACAGATAGTTATTCTTTATATATATATATATATATATATATATATATATATATATATATATATATATATATATATATATATATATATATATATATATATATATATATATATATATATATATATATATATATATATATATCGAAAACCAATCATTAGAAAAGAGGTCGTATCTACATAAAGTTCGTATTTGAGATTCTTACATTTAATAAGTTTATATTTTAGTATGATAGAAATTTAGAAAGAACCTATTTACATTAAAAAACATTTCAATATAAAAAGGTTAGTCAAAACTGCAAAACTTACTATAAAAAGTCCAAAAGGACATAATTATGTTCATTTACTAAAAATATTCATTTTGTAGATACGATTACTTGTCTTAGCAGGACGGAATTGTGCAAACTAGCAGAATACAGTTTTTTCGTTTATAAAAGTCAGCTGCCAAAAGTTATATTTTCCAATTTGGAACAATTACTGCAGGAATGATAATTCACCATTTTATACAGTGATAGTATGCCCGCTAGCTATTAGATGACACTAAAACCTGAAATTTATTAAAATGTGGAGTTAGATATATCAGGTTTCGTCATCAATATAAAATATGTTAACCAGCTCACCAAGAAAAATAATTATATTTAGACATGAAAGAAATAAAGAGTAGCTCTCAACTCGCCTATCTGCATGTCGTTATTAGACGCATGGTTACACCTCCACCAGTAGTGGGATAGCAAGTATACTCTATGCCTGTCTATTCATTAGCTGTATCAATATCACTCATTGGTTTTCTATACCGTTCTCTGGAGTAAGGAATAAAAGTTAACATATTGTATAATTATTAGAAAAAATCTTGGCCTAATGAGAATGTTGAAAGCAAAAATTAGCAGTTAACAAACTATTTTATTTTAGATATAATTTTATCTAATTCAATTTAAGGCAGAGATAAAATATTTATTGGTTTATTTCAAGGCCATCTATTTCAAAATAAGCAACTATAAAGTTAAACACATTATACAATTTTATCTAATTGAATCTAAGGCACAGATAAATGTTAAACAATAATATATTCATTGGTTTATTTCAGGGTCATCTATCTCAAAATAAGGTACTATGAAATAACAATAATAAAACAATAAATAAGTGTAGTTTCTACTATAATATGCTAGTTAATATAATGAATAAAGTAGTTACAATTGAACAGTAACTTTCAAAATGACAAACCTTGAGAGAAGCGGTCTTGGAAGAAACACTTCTTGTCTACCACTTTGGAGCTCCCTTAATGTGTCTGCTAAAGTCATTGTTAAAGGTCTCCACTTCTCAAGAGTTCCTAAAATGTTTCAAATCTTGACTAATTGAAGAAGAAATAAATACTCAATAAAAGTTTAGATTCATTGTACAAAATATATATTAAAACAAAAAGGGTTTTTATTTGAAGAAAATAACAACATACATATAGGTCAGGCACCACTTGGGGCTGTTGCACTTTATCAAATAAGCAATACAAAAAAATATATAATTAGTATTATAGATACAAAAGGTGATTAATATCTGGGTTAAAGTGCTGTTGGTAAAAAAAAGAAAACATTTCTTTTTATATGCATGCCAATTGGACAAAATATTATAAAAGTATTTTAAGATAATAGTCCTCCTTTCCAAGAGAAAATAATGGATGGAGAGTAAATTGAATTAATTATAAAAACATACCATCTAAAGGTTCTAACTCAATAGTTTCTTTATTTTCTAGAGTCAACTTTCCACCAGGTAGTTTAAAATATTGATCTTCTAATGAGGTTTCTTCTAATAATTTAAGTAAATATGGTGTCTGTCCTAGACATTGCATTACTGAATTGAAAAAACAGGTATTTCCTAAATTTGTTAAACCTCTAGCCCTTGGGAATAGGGAATTTACAGAATTCTGCATTTTTGGGGTAGCTCCTGTATTAGTCAGTGGCAGTGTTGAAATTACATCTAAGACCTAAAAAAAATGAAACGTGATATTAATAATAAAACTAGTAGAAAAAATAACATCTATTTTTCTTATTCAGACATATTTTAATTTAAAATTGTGACTTCAATTTTAATATATTGAAAATGGGGCTTTTTAATATTCTAAAAACATTATTTGTAAAGATAATGACTGACTTACTCTATCTGCTAATTGAGGTATACTTGGTGTTTGTTTAATCTTATTTGACTCAGCCTGTTTTCTTAAAGTTTCCACAGCATCAGTTAGTTTTTTCTTAGCAGTTAAATTAATTTCCTCATCACAATCGTAGCACCAAACACTCCAAATAGTCGTATTTACACACATCGCATGAGAATCTGAATGAGGAGTGTTAAAATGTTTGAGAGCATGCATATTTCGGCCCCTGCCGCATGCTTGGTTCCCACATTTCAAACACAACCATAGGGTATTGTCGAATTCGATATCCCCCATATCATTGGAAGGTGGCAGTTTTTTACATTCATCGCAATCTGTTAAAAATCCAGTACGAGTAAGGACTTTTCTCACCTTTGATAAATCAACAGCCTTGTTGATGTGAACACACTCAACATTATTTTGGTTCTCATCAGCCGATTCTGATGAATTATCACCGCTGGGATCGTTTTGGTGCTTCTTTTTGTTCATTGTGATTTAATATTTTGATGATCTTTATGCTAATTAGACATGTCAAGGCTCGTTTAACCTTTCTGAAAACGTGCTAATTTGGTAATCAAAATTTTAATAGTTTATTACCTAAAAATTAACGTAACGATTTATTTTAATATAATAAAGATATATATGAAAAAAGTATCGATTTCTTTTAGTTTAAACTAATTTCAAGAGCACTTTCATTGTACACTTTGACAATGCATTGCACTTCAAACTAGTGATATTTGTAGGGATCTAGAAGAAATGTTCAAATGTTGGACAAACTGCCTGTCAACTTCAAACTACTATATCGAGTTCGTTAATTAATAGGTACGTTCCGCTTTTTCGTTTTTTGAACCAATCAACCTTGAGCCGTAATTATTTAAAATAAAAGGATATGAAATATTTTTAAAACGTTTATTTTTTGGCATAATAGATTCTTGAAAGATGTCAAATATACTTAAAAAAATTCTTGTAAAACTTTCAACAACTAAGAAAAATGGGGGAGGCAGCAGAAAATTTGAACTATGACTGCAATTATAACATGTTCCTTGCTAAAATTATGCTATCCAACTTACCCACAAATGAAGGTAAAAGTATTTTATTGTGTAATTTTTATCTCACATCCGATTTTTCAGATAGACAAAAGGCAGTCAAATGGATGAAAAAATTAACAAACTGTAATAGATCTATAGAAGAAATGAAATTACGTAATGATTTTATGTATTATCTGGTGGTTAATATACAACAAGGACAGTTGCAAGCTCCTTTTACAGAAAACCCTCCGCCAAGCGCTTTACCATCTATTGCCCACCTTTTAGTAAGCAAAAAATATAACAGTGTTTTGTGTAATTTTTGAAGTGAAAACTTCTTTTGGCGCGACTTGCATAACTTTTTTCCTAGGTTGTGAATAAGAAATGAGACTCAACCATCACGCTCGCCAATTTAAGGCTAATTCGAGTAAACTCGACTTGAGGTGAGGACGTGAGGAGTCAATTTCAGCCACGCGAGGCAGTGAGACACGGACAGGACAGGACTATGTGTTCTGTGGACAGGACAGCAGTCTCATTTGCAACCCAGGAAAACGGGTCGTGCATTATGTCGATATTTACATCGTATTTATATTTATTATTGACAATAATTTCTTGATTAAATTTGTTTTTTCTTAGAGTATAATTTAATACGCGTAGGATCATGCATACATCTATATATACAGAGAGAGTCTGTAATTTTAAATAAATTCAATAGTTCAAATACTAATGTTTTTTTTTGCAAAATGCTCGGACCCGTCGATTAGTATTTCCAATCTCGATTTAATGTATGCAGTGTGTCCCCCAATCTAGAGATATTACGTCATCGCTGATTTTTTTAAATGGCAACACTGTCATTTTAATGCCTATTTTTATAGGGTTTGTAAAGTTGTACATAAATGCAAAATATCAAATTTTTATTCCTTACCAATTACAAGATTGTAAAAAGTAACAAATTTATGAAAAACAAGTAATCAACTCCATTGAATTTAATTATTTTAATCAGGCAAATGCTCATAATGTTGTCCATTGACATTATCCTAAACGCGATCGAAATTCGTTTTGAACATTTCTAATGACTTGGAGCGAAATTAATCTACACTCATTTCTTATTCATGTTTTTAGCTTCTCAACATTTGCTGGTTTGGTCTTAAAACTTTGCTTTTCAAGTACCCCCATAAAAAAGTCCAAAGGATTGAGATCAGGGGATCTCGGCGGCCATTCAATAGGTATCCTACCTATCCACCTGCCTAGAAATACAGCATCGAGATACTCGCGAATAGGTCTTGCGAAATGGGGAGGCGCACGATCTTGTTGAAACCAAATGTCTATTCGGGACATTAGCAAGTACAAATTAGCAAATTGCGACACTAATTCTTCTTGCAAGAATTATAAATATCGTCAGGGGCGTCGTTGGGGGGGGGGGGCGGCAAGGGGGGCAGTTGCCCCCTGGCTTTTACTATTTTACAACGCGTAATGGCTGTATGTCACAATACTAAATTAGGTACTAAAATTTAGCCCTAAATTAAGTTATTATAAATTTAGAACTAAACATATTTTTTTCCATATGCAACGATACCAATTTTTAGTACTAAATTAATAAGTACATAGACCCACGTATTATTACGTTGAAATGAAATATTCTGTGTAAATAAGACAAGTGAATTAAAAGATTTTTTTATTATGACTTTGGACTTTGACACTAGTTGACTTGACAACAACAAAATGCAGCAATGCTACTAAAAACCACGAAAAAAATACATTAAAACCTACAAAATCAAACACAAGCCAAATTTGTCCAAGGCGATAACGCAAAGTTGTCGCTAACCAAAAACAAAATGGTGCAGAAAATATCGTTGTGTCAACTTTTTCTGTGAAAAACTTCTGCGCAACATTTAAACGCATTTTTAGTACTAAATTTAATATTAAATTTGCTGTTTGCATCGTGAATTTTTTTAGTACTCAAAAAATGCATTAATTTAGTTCTAAATTAGTATCGTAACGTACAACCTTATAATATATGAATTACTGATATTTCGTTAGGTAGGTACTATGTGCCACAGTTTGACAACGCTGTATGAGGTAAAATTACGTAACTAACACAATTACACAACTGACACTGGCTCATATTGTCGATTGTCGCCGTGCACGCATAACAATAAACTCAAGGCATAATATGTTAGGTAGCCTTTAAATTGAATTGTTTAAGGAAATAGATGAAATAGGTAAACATGACAGGTATAGAAATCTAAATGTCACTAACTACGTACAACAATCTCATAGAAATAATATTCAGTCTAATACAGTTGACGAATATTATAGGTTGAATATATTTATTCCATATCCATATCTTACACGTACCTATACATTTTACTTTTTTTTAAGTAGGTAAAAACAAAACAAAAAGCAATAGCAGTTGCTGTTTTGTAAATTGTAAAAATACTAGCAGAAAAAACATGTTCAGCAAGGATTAGATTTCTGCCTTTGAATATTGTATGTGGCTGAAATGCAATCTTGTGACTTATTGATAGGAAACCAATTTTAATCATTAATTTCTATGGGTTCTTTCGAAATAAAAATAAAGAAAATATAAATTACAATCGCAAATTTATTATTTTTTTAATACGTTTTGATACTACGTTATTATATAATGATAATGTTTTTATTTTCACATTATTTAATCTTTTCTTCAATGACAACTTATTGGGCTTATGCAACATATCATACATTTTCTCATAAATATTGTTGCCTACCTATGTTTTATTATTGATTTTTATTGATTATACTACTTTTTTTTAGCTGAAGTAATGGGTTTGTTTTGGTTCAAACAGAACCGCCAATTCCAGTTCTGAAATACAGTTGACGAATTCATTTTTCAAGAATACATCGCGATAATAACCAGCCTATTGAGCTTAACGAGTGTAATTCACTGATTCTGAATTAGTTCGTGAAAGAACCAAAACAAGCCTAATAAGAATATATAATAATAATAATAAATTTTTTCACTTGTTTTACAAATCTATATACTTTTATTAAAATCAAATATATTTTTTAATTAGGAATTCCATTAAAAATTGTATTGTCAGTATACGCAAATATCGTCCGTTAGTTCATAAATTTGTTGGCGAAAAATAATCGCAAAAAAAAACTAAAACGAAATCATGTTTTCCGTTATCGATTATTTTAGGTAGAGGAAGAAGAAATTAAAAAATTGCGTTTTCCTAGTGTTCTTCGACGTGTTTGAGTTTTTTTTTGTTTTTGTGTTTCTATAAATATTTTATTTTTTTATATTATGTATGGCTCTGTCTTCTTGTTCATATTTTTCTTTTATATCACACCTTCTGTTTGTTTTTTAAAAATGTGTTTTAATAAGTTTCTTGTTTTTTTTTTTATTTTAGTTTTTGTCTTTTTTGTTGGGTTGTTTTATTTATTAGAAACTTTTGTTATTTGTATTGCTCTTTTATTTTTCATTTTCTTTGTTCTTCAACAAATAAACATTCTAAATTTTTTTAAAATTTGGCCCCACCTCTGTAACGATGCCCATGAATATCATACTCCTATGAGAGTTTCGGCAAAGAATATTAGTCCTACAACTTGATTTCCTACAATCCCTGCCCAAACATTCATTTTTTCCAGACGTTGAGTTTGGCCTTCCCTCATCCAGCGTGGATTCTCATCCGCCCGTCGATTTACCTCACCATTTAACATAAACGTAGATTCATCAAAAAACACAATGGTCTCTAGTAGAATGTTGTTGGAGTCTAGTTTATCCATAATTTGTTCACAATACTTGCAGTCTTCTATCAGGATCATCTTCCAGTAATTGCTGATGAAGGATTGTAAGGATGCATTTTATTGCTTTAAGAATTCGTGCTACTGACGAATGGCAAATTTCAACCTAATTAGATAACTGGTAGAGATATTAGGATTTTCTTGAACAGATAGTAGTACATTCATTTTGATATCTTCACTAAGGACCGTTTGTCGATGAGTACTAGTTCATGCCCGTTTTTCCTAAATTGTCTTTCTATTTTACTTTACAACTTTGCGATATGGGTAGCAGGTCGGAACATTTTTCTCTGAATAGATGCGTAACTTTCGTTTGTGTTCTTGCTCTATCTCCATATCATTTGTAAAATTTCCATTTAGAGGTTTTCAGTTAAATAGACCATATTGAACGATTTTTCCAAAAGAACTGACTTTGTTAATAATCGATATATGTATTTTTAAACTTCAAAACAGTTGTTGATTTGATAAAAACCACAGCAATACCATCTTTTTGTTTAATACCTATATTACTGGTTTTTTCATAAAATGATAATATACGTCTTAAGACATGACATTTTCTAATTTTATTTTTCTTGTAATATAATAATTTGATATTTTACAGTTATGTACAACTTTACAAACCCCATAAAAATAACAAAATAACGCACTTTATGTTTAATTTTTCTGAGGAACAACCCGCGAGTTAAGTTTTTTTTATTTTTCCCATTTTGTGTAAATATTTTTTTTTTCAAAGAAATTCTCTAGGGTTCTATGCCTCCCAAGTTAGTTAAAGTAGTTAGTTTTTTAATTTTAATTAGAATTTTGGAATATTTTGTCACCCGCTTTTATTTACTTCGCTATTTTGTCTTGCGTTGTTTTATCTGCGCTATTGTGTTTTGTGCCATTTTGTCCTGCGCTGTTTTGTCACGAAGCCCTAAAACGCATAAAAGACTTTAAAAATATGAAGCTGAAACTAGCAGCCAGAGTTAGCAGCCTGTGTGAGAAAATGCATAATGCAAGTTAGATATCACAAAATAAAGCAATTTTACTACTTAATTTGTCTTATTATAAATAATATTAGTAATAATAACAATAATAATGATAATAATAAAGAAAGGTTATCCGTATTTGGAAAAATAAATAGTACAAATGAAATGAATAGAAGTACTTTAAAAATAAAACTTTAAATGTATATTCAATATTTTTTTTAACGAAAAATTATCGGCGCTGGGTTAAATCATACATACCTAAATAGATTCCTCATTCTTATAGCATATTGCTTAAAGATTCTATTTATGTATAATAAAACCCAGCGCTGTTAAGTTTTCTCAAAGAAAAATCACATTTTTATTGGAAATGTCTCTCGAGCCTAAATATTTTTTTATATTTTCAACGTTCTAGCACTGGATATTGTAGTTTTGATTAACTTATTCTTACAGCATATTGCTTGAGGATTCCATTTATGTATGATAAAATCCAGCGCCGGTTATTTTTCATTAAAAAAACAATATGTTTGTTGTGTTAAGTATTACTCTAGCACACAAATATAATAATTTCAACAATCCAGCACTCAATACTGTATTTTCGATTGACGTGTTCTTGCAGACTATTACTTGAGGAATCTATTTATGTATGATTTAACCCAGCGCAGATAATTTTTCGTTAAAAAAAATTGAATATACATTTAAAGTTTTTCTTTATTATTTCATTTGTACTATTTATTTTTCCAAATACGGATAGCCCCCCTTTGTTATTATCATTATTATTGTTATTATTACTAATATTATTATAAAAGACAAATTAAACAGTAAAATTGCTTTATTTTGTAATATCTAACTTGTATGCATTTTCTCAAACAGGCTTCTAACTCTGGCTGCTAGTTTCAGCTTCATTTAAAAATGAAATTTAGGAAGTATATTTGCATTCTTAGTGTCAGTTATTATATTTTTGAAGTACGCAATTTATTTACAGTGTGAGTGTGGAAATATACTAATATTTTAAATACAAAAAACCGGACCGAAACCGAAATTCTTTATTGGACCGGAACCGAAACTGAACCATTATTTTACCTATTCAAAATTATTTTATCCAGAATTAAATTTTTAGAACCGAACCGGAACTCGATTTCGGTTCCGTTGTTCGTAATATTGTTACGTTTTTTTTGGTCAGATTTTTATTTGTGGCATTGTGAATACTAAATAGCATTCACAATTATTACAGGATAGGAAAGGATGTGGTATAGCTACTATCGACCCATGACTCCCTGTGAATTGCAACATTTCGTTTCGTTTCTATTCCTGTATGTGTGACTGCGATTTACTATTCATTCCAATACAAGCAAAATAGGGTTAATCTTGCTAGCTCATAGGACCACTTTTCTAGTTTTGTAAAATGTATTTTCTAAATAAATAAAGATATTTTCATTATTTTTAAAATTACAAATAATGAACATATTTCATAGGAACAGTATTGTTATTTCTTAAACGGTAACAGAAAGTTAAATTAGACAAAAGTTGCGCAGTTTTGTGCTTATTAAAATAGTGCCAAAAAACCTTTGATATCTACAGGGAGATCCAAAATATCGGAAAAAAATGAAAATTATAATTTCTGTAAATTAATTCAACGTTTATCCGATATTTTTAATAGTTTATGTACCAAGTCAGCAAAGCGATTCTTTATCGAACCAGTCTGAGATTATGAGCCGAGCGAGATAAGCAAGCTATGCGAGTAACAGGCGTATTCGATAAAGATACTTTGCTGACGTGGTCCATACAAACTTTTATCGCCGACCGTAAATAATTATAATTAATAAAAAAGAAGATATTATAACATCACATTTTAGAATGACAAAGTAGACAAACAGAAAAATAACAGCAACTACAAAACAAATCAGTTACATACTATTTCTGTCAGACGGCTATGGCTACTGATAAATATCAGCGGCAGATAAAATATTTGATTTTACAGTGAAATAAAGTGTTTACTTCCGCAAATCGGTATGGTAACGTAAGGCTCTATTGACGGTTGGCGATAAACTAAATTATACTACCTTTTTATTATTCAAAATTTTATATTTGGAGTGTTTGCTCGACTTTATAAGTAATTTTAAAGGTTTGGAAATTTTGTACCGAAAAGAACCGTTGGACCGAAAAATTTGGTCAAAACCGAACCGAAATATTTTTAAAAGAACCGAAACTAAATCGGCCCCAAAATTTTTAGTTTTACTAGAATCCGTACCGGGTCACTGGGTACCTATATATAAGACACAATAAATTAAATTAATGATAATTGTATTTTATAATATAATTAATAATTCTAGATTTTTTTTATTGTAATTACGTATATTTATAACAATTTTATTTAATTTATTTTAGCCTGGGGGTACGGCTGATATGGAAGATACAGAGGAATCAAGACAGCCTACAATGAAACCAATGTTATATGAAAACTCTCCCGATGGAGGGGCATTTTTGGCTGCTCAACCTGTACCTAGGTGCGGTGCGTTTTGTTATTTAGCTGTAGTCGCTAAAGATCCCAAGTCATCCCATTAATAATTTCTGAAAGAATATTGTGAAGGTTTCAATAAAAATGTGCTTTTTTTGTTGATTTCATTTATCATCGGTAAGTTTATTAAAAGATTGATATGACGTTCAAAGTTGGTAATATGCTACTACCCAGATAGCACAGAACGTCCAATAGCCGTCCCGATTTGGTTCCTTGTTGATCCGGGACCCAAATCGGACGTCCACTGGACTTCCGATTATCAATTTTTCAATTTCAAAAGTCTTTTATTTACAATATGTACAATTTTTGTTATAATAACATACTATTTATTATATTAGAAGGATTTCTTCTCAAAAGGTCTTCTTGTGAAGTGTTCTCTTCTTGAATGGCCCACTATGTGACCATGACCGATGTTGTGGTCGTATAGATAGCGGTTATTATTTAATATTTTAATGTGATGACTTCTCCTTATTGAATTTACAACATTATAAGTCAATTATGGCTAGCTTGCAAAGGCGATAATGGAATAGTTGTAGGTTTTTGTATGATTTTAATTTTGTCTGTATTTCCGATTATCGTGAAAACTAGGACGACCTATTTTGGTCCCGTTCAGTCTTCGGTCAGAGCCCAGCCAAGAAGCTAATGGGACTTCTTATGTACTGGTATCTTTGGTCTTTGAATCAATGACTTGAAATTCAACGTTTTGTTTTGCAAGAGAAGGAGAAGGACAGAAAACATAACCTTTAATTTCAAATGAACAACAACAGGTAGAATTTTCGACATTAAATAATTAATTTATATAAGTGAGTTAGATTAACGAAGAAGAAAAGAAGGTTATATAAGGTTTTTTCGTTCGCTGTTGGTGCCGTGTCCACTAGTGTAAATAATATCACCTTATTTACCTAGTTTACTTCCTCATCCTTACATGTCGAGTGTAATTCACTCCTGCTAAATAGCTGGTGGAAAAACTAGTGGACACCACATCGCCGATAGGAAGGTGTAGTGGATTTTACACCGGGCCAAACGAAAGGTACAGTGTATGTTGGTGTAGTTCATTTCTACACCAGTGCGGGACGAACGAAAGAACCTATAGTGTTTTTTTTTAATTTGGTGTCATCGGCATCGACTACTAAGGCCATTAGCCTCGTGTTCTGTGTAGGCTTTGTTACTGTTTCCCAGCGCCACATTAGGAACAGCACTTAATTAGAACCCAACGAATGGTCGAGTGAGGAATCCTACCATGCAAGGCATCAGAATTAATTTTAAATAATTAAATTTAAAAAAATCCCGGCCAACGGTATGATTCGAACATGTGACTCTTGGATCCATAGGCAGAGACTCTACCACAGGCACCCATAGTGTTATTTGTTATTTTTTTATTATAATGGTAAAGTGGTTATAAAGTGGAGTAAAGTGTTTTGCGTTAAGGTAATAATTGATAATATGTAATGGCGGTAGCACTGGCGGAAAGAAAAGATCTCAATGGCGGAAAGTTGGAACATACCTAATATTAACAAAATTATAAAACTCAGTTATGTCGACACAAGCTATAAGCAGGACCTAAGGTTTCATCTTACCAGCATTGTGTGTTAAATTTAATTCATTCGTTTTTTTTTGTAAACTGAAAACGTTTAACTCTAGCTTGTGGAATATGATCAAATATCGTCCCTCGGACGTCTGATTTACGTCCCGTATAAAGGTCTTTATGACGTCCTTTTGGGATGTCCCAAAGGTGGACGGAAACGGGACATAACGTCCATTGGACGCCTGATTTTAGATATCCATAAGACGTCCGTGTGCTATGTGGGCAAGGCAATAATTAGAGGTCCTAATAATTAGGCAATCCAAATTACGTGACTTTAAATAATGGTGGACGCTTGGCAAAAACAACAAGAGTGTTTCAGGACAAAAACACTTCTAGTGAGGTCATTTGTCCAAGTTTGTGTTTAGTTTTTACTTCCCTCGATAAGAGGACAGTATTGTAATCGTGAAAGTCACCCTCCGAGCTTATTTTAGATCTTCACGTTTCAGGATCCCAGATTACGAAAAATTTATTTTTCTACACCCACATGGATATTAGCTTAACTACGCATGGACTACAAACAAAAAAGTATGCTATTGCGTTCAACTGAACGAATACATTTCATATCCATTCTAGGTAGTAAGAACACTGCAAAAAAATTTCATCCACCAATCCCAGTTCATATTTGATCACCCAACTACCATTATTCTTCAAATCTAAGATGGGGACAAATTAGAATAAATCAAATCTTTTTTTATAAATTAGTAAAAGTCATAAATTATTTTTAAATTAGTTATTCTATCTTCTAAAATAATTTTTAAAATTTGTAGATTTTCGTTAGTGGGTCGTAGAAAGAATATACTCGAGTGGATTGTCCATATCCATTCCTGTTGCCCAAACTACTAGCTATTTCCCATTCCGTCGGACTGTTCGCGCGATAGCTCAAAAAGGGCTTTAGAGAAACACTTCATATTTTGTATGCTTTAAAGGCTCCTTATACTGGCCCAAAACCAGTTACACTTCTGGTCAGTTACATTCAGGGTGAGCAGTTAAAAAAATATTTTTAAAAGTCGACAAATTTCTGCTAAAACTGAGTATAAAAGTAAGATTATCCTAAATAGGTTTTTAAAAATTCAAAATGTGGTGTTGAAAGGAATTTCGTATTTAATAAAAAAAGGACTCCCTTGAATGGAAATAATAAAAGCTTCCTTTTAGTTTCATTATTTCATTGTTGTTTAAACAGTAAGCGTGTCAAAGAACACCGGGAGGCAGTGTTGTCAACCTTACGGTTAATACATATACGGTAATAGGTACGTGCCGAAAAACGGTAATAAGTTTAATTAGCAGAAAATGTACTTTAACTTTAACCAAAGATGTGTTCATTTTGCTCCAACAAATGCAATGCTGCCAAGAATGACTAAAGCCATCATGTATAATGTATGACTTTGTTATAAGAAAATCTAAATGGCGACACTATTTTACAATGAATTGGACAAAGACGAGTGAAACAGAGACCGCTGAGCAGCACGATTACCTATGCGCTGGTTCAGTGATGATGTATTTATGGTTCCACTGACAAAGTGACAGTAGATTTTTTGAGTGCATTTTGTTCGTTTTGTTTACCTAAATTATACCGTTTGTTCACTTTTATAAATATATTCCTAAAGTAAGTAGATAACATGGATCAAATATTAAATCGTTTAGATACCAATTACATACCTTTAAACAATTTTTTATGACCTGTAAACAATATTTAGAAATAAACTAAAAACGTATACGTCAAATTTATTGATGTTTATGTTAAAAGTTTGGTTAGAATTAAATGTCAGTGTAACCAAAATGACATCACACTGAACTAGCGCATTATAATGGTCTGGTGCACGATACGTACGACTCCCACTTACGCTCGTCTCTAATAGATTTGGCTGAGATAGTCGGTGTTTAAATTTCCGTATCTGTAAATGTAGAACTTTATTTTTGTTAACCAGGAATGGATAAGCAAAAGCTTTATTTGTGTTAAAAGTTTTATAAGTCGAAAATAAAGTTCTTCAATTTTTATAAATTTACTTGTTTACTGATTTTAGGTACCTATGTTAGTGCAGAAAAAAACTCAGCATTAAATAATGCATTATGATCGTTTTGAAATTATAATCAGTCATACACAATGACAATATAACATATTTTTACAATTTGAAAAAATAAATAATAAATAATAAAATAAACTAATACAAGTGTTTTAAGAATGTTTTAATAAAACAAATAAACGTAGAAAAGACGTGTATTACGTTGAACATACATATAAAAATACAAATAAATATTCTCAAATATTAATGAAAAGGTTCCCAACAAACAATAAATTGCCGGGATATTGCTGGTTTTGCTGTAATTGAAGGGAAAATGAATGCGACGATTAAAAGATAAAAGCCTACTTTTGGCCTTTCAATAGTGGCCCAGCACATTGTTGCTTGTTGATGGCCTTATGAAGGGTAAGTAACTGTATTGGGTAAAAGTATGGTAAAAGTCAAAGGGCCTTTAGCTGCCGCAGACCCAACTTCAACAGTCCAGGGTGGCTCCGTCCCGCGTTCATAGATGGAGACACCGATGATCACTTGTTACATACTCAACGAATGGACATGTACTATGAGGCTAGTCTCGCATTGTTGGTATTTACTATTCAATGTAATTTCTTACTTTTACATGTTAATTTAGAATATTTTATTAATAATTCTTTCGAAGAAGAAGAAGAAGAAGAAGAAGAAGAAGAAGAAGAAGAAGAAGAAGAAGAAGAAGAAGAAGAAGAAGAAGAAGAAGAAGAAGAAGAAGAAGAAGAAGAAGAAGACATTTTTTCAGTATTATTATATTATACAGGGTGTTTCCGAACTTGGCGTCCAAATTTGTAGGGGCGGTAGTTCGCATAATTTGAGATCGATTCGCAGATTTCATTTTTCCAAGAGATTTAAAATAAAAATAATTAAAAATTATAAACAGGTACGGTCCTGGAGAGCGATAGAAACGCCTCAAATCGCGCGCGCTACGCTTAGATTCGACAAAACTGCAAATCGCATCTGTTTTTGAGGACTATTGCGCTACGCGCTCATGGTAGGACCTGCTCTTAGATTTACTTACCCCACTTGAGATCAACAATATCTATAGAGTAGGAAAAAATAAAGAGCACAATCGTCCAGTTTTTCTTTCTCTCGTAACAACCCTGAAAAAAACAAGAAGTTTTCCGAAGTGCAAGGAAACTAAAAGGAACTGGTATTGCAATAAGTGAAGATCTAATAGAAGAGGATAAGGAAGACAGAAAAATCCTAGTAGAAACTTTAAGACTGGCAAGAACTCATCAAAAAAAGGCTGTAATCGAAGGAAACGGCATAATTATAGAAGAGACGTATTACTCGACAAAGGACATATTGGATGAAAAACACTTTCAAAAATCTGATCAAGAATTCTCTCCACCACCAAAAAGAAATACTGCAAGTGATGCAGGTACACCCTCGTTAAGTGTTTTTGATAACGATAGTGACATTGATCTTAATGTACAACAGCCTAAAATATTGGAATTCCAAACCGTAACCTCAAACGAACTTCAAGGTGCATACTCTATTCGCCCAATAAAATTACAGAAAAAATATCTATCGTAGAGAAACCCACCGTAAGAGCAGCGGATAAAACAAAGGATTTGACAAAGAAAAGTGAAAGAATCGCCTCAAGGTCTAACAGTAGTTCACAAAAGAGATTGTAAAATATTTGTATGGCCCTCGTATTTGTTTTTAATTCTTAATTAACTGTCTGTATGTACATAGTTTCTTTTCCTTTTGATAACATTTTAAAGTGTTTTATAGAACTACTAACCTTGTGAAGTGACTTATTAGATTTAAGTAATTAACAATTATTATTCATGCTAATAAAAATATAGGACCTGTGAGCTTATTCAGAAGATGTTGATTTTGGTACCTAGCTATATTATTATGCTATAAAATCTATTTTAATTTAAAAATATGTTTTGCTTAATCTAATTAGTCTATAATTGTCTTTATTTTATTAGTTTTTATTAAGATAAATTATTTAAATTATTAGGAAGTTATGGATCAATATTTACAAAATTATGAGAATAAAGATATTAGGGCTCAAGTGATCGATACACTTCCCGAATTCAATACGTTATTTGAAAAACAAAAAGGCACAGTTTCAATATTACACATGAATATAAGAAGCATTCAAAAAAACTTTGATGAGTTCATACTATTTCTAACCCAATTGCCCCATTTTGAAGTGATTGTATTAACTGAAACTCACGTAATAAATGATGTTAGCATATTTAAAATTGATGGATATGATATCATATATAACGAAGGGTCATATAATAAAAATGATGGAACAATCGTTTACGTAAGGAGTCAAATAGAATATACTTACCGATTTGTTAAAATTTTAGATAGTAAAGCCATTGAATTAGAAATTAACTACGGAAATAAAAAAAATATTTTAACAACTTTGTATAAATCACCAGAATGTTGTCCTAAAATGTTTAATGCTTCTCTTTATAATTACCTTAATAATATCAAAAATCTGATTTACATATTTTCTTAGGAGATATTAATATAGATCTTTTATCAGATGTAGAATATGTAGAGCAGTATAAAAATATCTTAAATACAAATGGATTTATTTCATAAATTAATCAGGTTACTAGACCCAGTAGTAAAACTTGTCTCTTGACCATTTCTTTGTAAAAAAATCTATTAATTCAGATAATTCCCTTAAATCATATATCTTCAATATTGATATAACTGACCATAGCCCTATAGCCTTAAATATAGATAACTTAAACTTTCAAGGCAAAAATACAAAAAACAAAGCCAAATATGAAAAAATTTATTGATTATCAAAAACTTAGGATACAATTGCAAAATAAAAATTGGGATATAGTATATAATATGCCAACTATTGACTTAATGACCGACGAATGTATAAATATTATCAAAACATTAGTAAATAATAATACAAAATTGGTTAAAATTTCTAAAAAGCTACACAATAAAAAACCATGGATAACAACAAGTTTGTTACAAAAAATAAATTAAAAAAATGAGCATTATCTGTTAACAAAGCGTAATCCAAATGATCTTAATCTACAAAATTCATATCGACAAATTAAGAACAAGCTGACAAAATTAGTAGAAGAAGCAAAAAAATCTTATTTTAACAATTTAATTGATAAAAATAAAAATTCGTCAACAGGGCTGTGGAAATGTGTTAATACTATATGCAGTAAAAATCACCCTGAAAATAAAATACAAAAAATTATTAAGTGTAATGAAGAAATAATACATAACAAAACAGACATAGCCAATGAATTTAATAACTTTTTTAGTGATCTGGGTAAAGATTATGCCGAGAAAATTATTGTCCCCACAAATTATGTCGAAAATATAGAACATCTCGGTAGAACAATGTATTTATTACCAACAAATGAAGAAGAAGTTGAAAAAACTATAAGGTCTTTAAAAAACAAAAAAATCGCCAGGAATTGATAACATTAGAGCGGAGACTAAAGAAAATCTCAAAAGAAATCTCGGTACCCTTAACGTACATACTTAATAGATCTTTTAATTCTCTTATTTTTCCCACATCACTAAAAACAGGATTAATTAAGCCTATATTTAAAGGAGGATAAAAAACAAAAACAGGTAATTATCGGCCAATAACACTAACTTCAACAATAAGTAAAATTTTTGAAAAATTATTTAAAAAGAGACTTATTAGTCAATATGGCTTTAGAGAGGGAAAATCTACGGAGGATGCAATTTGCTCACTTATGAAAGATGTATATAACGCATTAGATAAAAAAGCACCTTCTTTATGTATTTTTGTAGACCTTTCTAAAGCCTTTGACACAGTAGATCATGAGAAATTATTAAAAAAACTAATATGTTATGGTATAAGAGGCATCGCATATAATTTTGTTAGAAGCTACTTAAGTAGTAGAACTCAGTACGTAGAGATTGATGGGAACATCAGCGAGGCTAGAACTATTACTTATGGTGTACCCCAAGGTACTGTAATGGGGCCTATACTATTCACTATATATAAACAGTTTGCTAACACTGAATACAGAAGGAAAAATTACAAGCTTCGCTGATGACACCGCCATTTTCTATAGATCTAGTACTTGGAATGCTGTTAAACATGAGGCCGAAAACGAGGCCGAAAATGACTTTAAAAAAATTCTAACATGGTTTAATTATAACAAATTAACTCTAAATATAGAGAAAACTAAATATATGCCATTTGCATCATACTCTCCTGGACTTCCCAATTTTGGCCCTCTACTCATAGACAATAATTTAAAAATTCCAGAAACAGAAAAAATTAAATATCTAGGACTAATTGTTGACCGTTATTTAAAATGGGACCTGCAAACTAAATATGTTACCCAGAAGTTAAGGGGATTTCTATCAAAATTTAAATACTTAAGAGAATTTCTAGATTTAAATCATTTAAAAATATTATATTATTCATTAATACAATCACATCTTAATTATGGAACTATTGGGCCCTGTGACATAACCAAAAACTTCGTTTTCTAAAAAAAAAAGAAAAAGTCCTCGCCTCGAAAATAAATTTTCTCCCTACCTCAATTACTCCAACTTTCAATCATATCACCTCCCCTTTTTCTTGTTATGTCGAATTTTTCATGCGGAAACAACAACCTTATTGTCGGGCCCCCCTTATAGCGCTGCCGGGCCCCCATTTGAGCCCGGGCCCCGGGAATTAGTCCCGGCTACCCCCCCTCTAGTTGGACCTGCTCATTGGTTAAAGATGGAAGTTTTTGTCATTTAAATGTTCAAGAATATTAATTGTGATTAATTGGTTAAATACCGAAGTTATCTGTTATCTGATGTTGGTACTAACCAATGAACTGGAGTGGGGTAGAAAGCTAATGTGCATATTGTATCAATTGAACAAGATGCGACTCTATGGGCGCAGCCATTTTTATATCTCATCTCACTCGGGAGTATTTATATTAACCATTTTCTGTTTCACATTGTTATTGTT
This sequence comes from Psylliodes chrysocephalus, assembly GCA_927349885.1. Classification (NCBI taxonomy): domain Eukaryota; kingdom Metazoa; phylum Arthropoda; class Insecta; order Coleoptera; family Chrysomelidae; genus Psylliodes; species Psylliodes chrysocephalus. The sequence continues at coordinate 47,359,845 of OV651815.1, read as the reverse complement.
CAATCCACAGGCTGGTGGATCAGACAATAACAAAGTGAAATAGAAAATGGTCGTTATAAATACTCCCGAGTGAGACGAAAAATAACCTGTCTTCGCCCATAGAGTCGCATCTCAAGCCTATTGACAAGCATTCTACCCCACTCCAGTTCATTGGTACTAACCTAATGTTTTTGGGTAATTTTGACTGTCATTTCCTGGAATTTCCAGGCCCGCATAAATATTTATCCTATTACAGTACAAAAACCCTACAATAGATATTATGAGTGGGTATTTAACATTCATTTATATTATCTTATCTCAGGCAGTTATTTCCTAGAAACATTTCCCTGATTGTCAATATCACATTACCGTATATCTGTGCCAATATGACGTCACGACTTTTAATATACTTAATGAAGGCTGGGGGAAGGAGTTAAGAGTCTATAAATTTACAAACAAGCTTACGAGTATTTAGTTTTCAAAATTACAGCACACGTTTCTGAAGTGTTTTATTGTGCTCTTTGTTTTTAATAAGTGTTATTTTCTTTAATAGAAAATTTATTTATTTGTGCCAAGTGTCCTAGTGAGTTTCATTGTACATTTTAATCAGTTTTATTTTTGGATAAATTGATCCACTTCCTGCATTAAAGATAGGTAGTATTTTTTTTCTATCACTCTCGAGTTCGTCATTGAATAAAAAAATTAAACGCTATAATTTTAACATTCAAATATTTGCAATTAAAAAATAATATTACGTATTAAATTTGACAATAAAAAAAACTTGTTATTTAGTAATAATGTTTCATTATTCTGAATACGATCAATATCCAAAGTAGGTAGGCTTTTGCACATTAAAATCTAAATAAAAAGTTGACGTTTTCTGCGAATTGTCATAATTTGATATTATTGGCGCACATTACCTAATATTCAAACCCATTTCCATGCTTAAAAATAGAAGATGGTGACATTTAAAAGAAAACCATAACTACTTTTACCAGGTGAAAAATTTCAATATGTTAAAATAATTCATGATTTTTTAAGAAATGTGCTAGAAATGATACTACAATATTAATATTCTTTTTATGTTTGATTTTCTAATAATGATTTTATATAGTTTTAGATTCAAGGACAGCTAGGTATAGCTCAAAGAAAATTGTGCTACTTTGTAGTATATACTGGAGATTAAAATCCACTATTTGTTGAAAAAATTCATTTTCAACCCATTTTTTTTCAAAATATGGTTGAAAAATTAGAAAAATTTTACTCGGAATATATGGCACCTGAGATAATTTTAAATAGAAGAGGACGAGGATTAAAATGTCTGGATACCCCATAAAATGAAACTTAAAGTGCAAAGATTAGCAAATTTATAAAAATAATAATTTAATGGACTTTAATGATACAAGTACTTGAAATAATGGTTTTTTTGCGCAGAAGCATGTTCATACGTAATTTGCAATTGGTAATCACTAATCACAGATGGAAAAGTATATACGTCAACGATATGTTCTCTTATTTTTGATTTATTTTAACAGGTATAATATATGGTATGTTACTTATAGTATAGATTTTTTTATTTTCTCGACCTAATTTATTTGTTACGTCTTCAGCAATTGTCGCTTTCAGTTGACATAAACGAAATTGATAAAAAGTGTTTTTCGCATTTTATTTTGACTGTTTCTCTTACTTTCGAATAGAAACTGAGCTTTGTAAACTTAAAATGACGGATATGTCAAACTAAAACTGACGGTAAAATGAAACATTGACTATCGTTAAATGCAACTTTTGAACTAGTTTCAAAAATAGCATTATATAGTCAAAATATTATCGATCGGAGCACCATCTTTATTACATTACATGAAGTAATTATTGATTTTTCGGGGTTCATTTAGAGTTAAATTAGACGCCATTTTTGGTCCAAATTCGTTTTGACATGTTTTTTCAAAGAAAGTGACTTATAAATTTCAAATCTACACGTTTTGAAAAATATACAATATTTAAATATTCTGAGTGTACCAAATTCCAAGTAAAGGTTGAACTTAGGTCGTATTACATTTTTTTTTATTATTTGTTTGACATCGAGGTTAAAATAATTCTACACGGCACCTTTGGGATGAAATAAAAGGGGGTTATTTTACATGATTGGTTTTTATTGAAAATAATAAATTTATTAATTTTCAATAGTAAGGTGACCTAAGTTAGACCTTTATTTTTAATTTGGCCAAAAATTAGATTTTTAAACACTACATATTCGGAAAACTGTCGATTTAACTTTTGGTCTACACATACACTTTTAATACACAGGGATACCCCGTCCTTAAGGATTCTGTCGACGTCCATATTTGTTGATTTGAAAATAAACAGAATCGGACTTGGTCATTGGTACATGTTATAAGTAGCAAATAAAGGTTATTATTATAAACTGTTTATTATTTCTTGTTTCATGGGGAATCTTTTTTTAGGAAGTGAAAAGAGAAACATACAATCAAATACAAAAATATCAATTTCATTGCCAATTTATTCGTTTCAAACTTGACAACTGGTTTCAATAGTTTTCTCAAAACTATTTATTTAGTAATTCTCTATAACAGTGTTACTCAAAGTGTGAGGACTTCGCGAAGAAAATAATCACAATAAAAAAAAAACAGTTCTATCGCCACACAATGGAGGGACCTCTTGAGGACTTTTTTTTGAGAAGTAATTTTTTTAAGTCACTTAGGACCGATTCCACCGTTGTGTTAAACGAAGTTTAAAATGACATTTTTACATTAACAATGTCATTTTAATCTCCGTTTAACACAACGGTGGAATCGGCTCTAAGAGGAAGGAGGATATGATTTTGCTTTGGGACTTTTTTATTTTTATTTTTCATGGGTGAAATGGATTTGGGATAATTCTTGCAAGGAATCTTTTGAATAAATCAAAAATAAATTAACAACAAATGATGATCTTGTGCATTTTCAGCCTGAGTTGCCGATTAAATTATTCGTAGATGCATCAAATGTGGGAATAAGGGCCATGATATGTCATGTTTTTGAAAAAAATATTGAGAAATCTATAGCTTCTGCTTCGCGTACCTTATCAAAGTCCGAACAAAATTATTCCCAAATTGAAAAAGAGGTCCTTGCAATAATTTTTGGCTTAAATAAATTTAATGAATATTTATATGGACATTTCTTTATCCTAGTTACAGATCACTTACCTCTGGTAACTATTTTTAACCCAGCTAAATGTATACCCCAATTTTCAGCCAACAGACTACGTAGATGGGCAGTAATATTGTCAAATTACAATTATGAAATTGAATATGTGAAATCGGAGCATAATAAAAAGCCGATTTTTTTATCATGTTTACCTATTGAAAGTCAAAATGAGAGTCAAAATAAAGAAACATTTGAAATAAATTTTTTAAATTATGTGTTTTATGTGTTTAGGGCTCCATTAAATATTTCGCTTTTCAAAAAGGTACCGTCGCCAAAAAAGTTTGAGAAACACTGCTCTATACAGGGTGTTAAAAAAAGTGTCACAAAATAAAACGGGGGGTAGTATGGGCCAAAATATGCAGAAAAGTCTTAATAAACATATGTCCGCAAATGAATGGTTTCAGAGATACGGAGTGTTTTGTGTTTTGTATCATTTTTTGATTATCTTTTTTCATTCTCAAAAACTTGCTTTTCTTATCGGAGTCTACCGGTGTTTTTTCATAGATACTATTTGCAGTTATTATTTTGTTGTGGGTGAATAATTTTATAAATTTTCGTTATGCCTGTTTACACTAATATTGAATTAGCTGACATGCATTTTATGTACGGTCGTACAAATGGCAATGCATTGAAATGGAGGAAGGGCACTTTGAACATCTCATTTAACTCTATGTTGTTATTGATTGTTTATATCATTGTTTTTTTATAATAATAAAAAATTGTTATAAACACAAAATGGTCCGTATCTCCGAAACCGTTAATTTGCGGTCATATATTTATTAAGACTTTTCTGCTTATTTTGGGTCATACTATTCACCATTTCATTTTGTGACACTTTTTTTTAACACCCTGTATAATAATATGGGATCTATCCATTTAATTTACATTCTGTAATTTTGACATATAAAGTAATATATTTTGTAATCGCAGCAAGTGTCAAAACGATCTACTTTATGCAACCAGTTGCATAAAGTAGAACATTATGCAACTGATTACGAAAAGTTGATTATGTCACCAGTTACGAAATGAAAATAAATAAAACTGCCTCTTTTTTGGTTTTTAAGTTGAAAAATCGAGAAATCGAGTAATCTAAAAATCGAAAAATAAAAAATCTAAAAATTCAAATATCCAAAAAACGAAAAAACCAAATATCGAAAAAAAGGCAATGAATAGTGACATTTCACATTTAAAAATATGACATTACATTTAACAACAAAAAGAAAACAAAAAAGAAAAGCTGTAAATTGCGTTTTATTTTTAAAATAACACCGTTATTGAAAACGGCCCAGAAATGTTGGGGGTAAAATTTTGACGTACTCCTAAGGATAAAGGGTAAAAATGTTTTTTTTTTCAAATTTCTCGCTGGTAATGTCAAAAATTAGATCGGCAACACTGAACATGTCCCTTATTTTTATTATTACTATTGAAAAAAAAAATCGTCGTAGGGCAATCAAATACAACAATTTTCTAAAATATTTGATTGGAAGTACCTACAGAAGAATTATGGTGAGTCATTTTTCAACACAATTTTATAAATAGTCAAGTCAAAATTAGAAAAAATCTTGTATGTAAATACGTTACGAAATGCCATTTTGTGTAACTCGTTCATTTTTCGGGACCTCGCTCCGCTCGTTCCGCAAATATTTACTCGTTACACAAAATAAGGCATTTCGTAACTGGTTACATAAATAACTATTAATTGACTTAATATTTTAATTCATTGAACGATATTTTCGGTAAATAATTAAATCATAAATAATTACCGGCATATAAGTACCAAAACATTTTTTTCTCTTCGAAGAGTAGGCCTGTCAAATAAACTTAAAATATTATTATTTCACCCCACATTTGATGAAACTTGTTTTGTAGTATTCCCTAGTGGATGGAGAGTATGGCGAGCCTGAAGATGAAGTGATGACACTTCGAAACCGGTCTGCACTCAATGTTTTGTTAAATAATTAATCATTGACTTTCCTTGTGAGATATAAAGGACTTTTTCTCCCCCTTCACCTTAAAATTACCTCAACTCACACATGGCTACCCCCCTTGTCAACTTAAAATATTATAGCGAACGAAAAGGTAACCCATTTCTAATAAAATTTAATTATTTATTTTATTTTGGTGTGATCGTACAAAAAATCTTGTGTGTAATTCGAGCAAAAAGTACTTTGTCTGTTTCGATAACTTTTTGTCTCAACAGCTATTTTGTTGCAATTATAAACTTTTATTTAGGGTCGATTTCACCGTTTTGGTAAGCGAAGTTTAAAATACTAAATGGAGTTTAAAATGACATTTTTACATTAACAATGTCATTTTAATCTTCGTTTAATAATTTAAACTTCGTTTGAAACAACAGTGGAATCGGCCCTTAGCTAGTTATATATTGATAAAGTGTTAGTGCCCTCATCATACATGAATCGTGCTAACAAATAAAGTCAAAAAAAACGTCTTATAATTTTTCATCTTTTAGTTACCCACCAAAATTAGGTACTATAATACAAATATTTAAGTCCGGCCCAGAACGTCTCCCTACTCCTTCCACCCAGTTTTTCGGTTTTGGCAAAATTTGCGCAGCGACAAATGCTTCCTATGTTACCTCTACCCTTTCTAACCTCTTTGATTTAGAGTTAAATTAGACGCCATTTTTGGTCCTTTTGACATGTTTTTTCAAAGAAAGTGACTTATAAATTTCAAATCTACACGTTTTGAAAAATGTACAATATTTAAATATTCTGAGTGTACCAAATTCCAAGTAAAGGTTGAACTTAGGTCGTATTACATTTTTTTTTATTATTTGTTTGACATCGAGGTTAAAATAATTCTACACGGCACCTTTGAGATGAAATAAAAGGGGGTTATTTTACATGATTGGTTTTTATTGAAAATAATAAATTTATTAATTTTCAATAGTAAGGTGACCTAAGTTAGACCTTTATTTTTAATTTGGCCAAAAATTAGATTTTTAAACACTACATATTCGGAAAACTGTCGATTTAACTTTTGGTCTACACATACACTTTTAATACACAGGGATACCTCGTCCTTAAGTGCTTATCTTGTTATCTGATGATTGAGTTTTTAATAAAACGTTTTTTTAATTTTTTTTTTTTAATGTTTTCTTGACTTCCTGATATGGTCGCATGAGATTTACTTAAAAAAAAAAACGGGGGGGGGGGCAAACTTAAGGTTTTGCCCAGAGCGCCAAAATGTCTAGGGCCGGCCCTGCAGCTACATCTCAGTATCCTGAATTGTTCTCATTCAATAAAACAACAATTAAGATTCATTAAAAACCAATTTGGTTTTTTAAAATCTTTATTCAAATTTAAAACGTTTACAAAAATAATACACAATCATTTTTTTGTCAAAAAAAAAAAACATTTAAACAATTACAATTATTATTAGAGATGCTGAAAAATCAAATAAATATTTAGATGATATGTGATGATAACGCAAAATCTCAAAAGTTTAATCACTTTCTATCAAAAGTTCCTCGAAAATACGTACTAAATTTTCGATCCCATCCAAATAATTTCTATCTATATCACAATTTTCTGCTGGAAACACATGAGCGAAGTCTATCATTTTCGCGAATGCCCAGCATTCTGTTTTTTGTTCCGTGTTCAATTCGTCTAAGAGATACGTGTAGTCTTGCTTTCTGCACTGAACGTCCTTATCGTAATTGTTCTGAAAAGAATGCGTTCTTTTTAAAGACGAAATAGATTTGGACCAAGTGTTGTTACTGGCAATGGTAGGCATCTCTAAGTTAACAGATTTACTGGGAGACCTCGGGGACTTTAAAATAGGACCCTCCTTCGTTAGTTGTCCACTGAAACCTGTAGGAATTCTATCACATTCGTTGTTCTTATTTAATACTGCTAGACTCATTGGTCGATATAGACTGCCTTTTCTTGTGAGCTTGAAACAGGACGTCAACTTCCCGAATTTCATTTTTTCCCGAAGTCTTCTGGCATCGTAGACAAGTAGTATCGATGACGAGTAAAGACGCAATTGTCGTTGATTTCTGGCCCAGTACTGGATCTGCCAAAGCGCTGCTAGGAATTGGACTATTAGACTTCGACACATTCTGGTGCCTTCGGCGTTCAAGAATGTTTTTATGGCTGAAAAAAAAAAAACTGCAATTACAACGTGTATCATGTATATCAGAGTGTACAATCCATCTTTTATAAATGACAGTTTGGATATAATCACAATATATCCCCAATCCCCTATAGTAATGTAACTGGGATTCAAGAAATGGCTTTGAGTTACGCTGCGGCCAGACACAGGCCTCATGGCGCTAGTATCGTTTTGAATTTTGACACGTCCAACACCGGCACGTTCATTGGTTGAAGAGGAAGTTTTTGACAAGTGAAGCATGAAGTGTCAGTATTGATAATTTTTTGATTTTTTCTTCTACGAAATTTATACCGTTTATTAATATTAATTTTGTTTAAGCGATATTTATTGTGATTTGTGTTGTTGTATTAAGTGCTTTCTTATTTAATATGGGAAACAAAACGTACAACAAACTCAGAAAAAGAGGAATCAAGGAGGGATTGCTATGGCTGTCATCCAAGGGTCTCCGCCCTAGATAATACTTTTCTAGTGGGAAAAGCCTTTAAAATTCAAGTATAACAATTTTATGTTTCCGGTTTCCCTTCTTTTAATGTAGGTGCCAATTTTGAGGTAAGTTTGTAATAATTTTTCATATTTCTTCAGTTAATACGAGGGTATAATTTAACTAAGATCTTATGATTTCCTATGGACACGATTCAAGGAGGGAGTCCTATGGCTGTCATCCAAGCCCTAGATAATAGTTTTCTAATGACAACAGCCTTCAAAATTCAAGTATAATAATTTACTGTTTCAGTTTTTCTCCTTTTTCGAAGTACGTGTCCATTTAAACTAAAAAATTTTATTTCACTAATTGATTTTAGCATTTATATACAGTATCGGCTAATGAACACTTTCCAATACGCTTGGCTAGCATCTAAGAGAAAACTAAAGAGTTAGCATTAGTTCGATCAGGAAACAAATAATATGAATGTTGCCTTGTGTGCTGTGTAATATGAACAGGCACACGATGCGATGCATTCCCACGTAGCCGGCTGGCTACGTTCATAGTATTCTATTCCTTTTCCCACTAATGCTAACTCTTTGTAGTTTTTATTTGGACATTAGCAAAACGTATTGTACAACATTCGATAGCTGTCACTGTATTATCACAAACATCTCTTGATAACTAAATGATTTCATTTAATAGTTTCTTTTTTTTCTTCAGTAAAATGGATATGGCTAGAGTTATTATCGACTTTAAAATAAATTAAATAAGTTTTATAATTTTTCAAATAAAATACTTTATACAATTTTTTGTTTTTTTACCAGAGCCAATTTTTTTTCAGATCTAAGCTTTATAGGTAAAAAATAAGTGATTCAGGTAAAATTGAAAAGTATATTACATGTTCTTTTAAATGTGTTGTTAATCCAAATACTGCTCTTATTGTGATGCCTAATAATAAAAGAATTAGTATTATTTTTAGCTATCAAAATAAAAATAGCGCCTGGATTTACAGCTCGTTTAATGGAACTTTCAATATACTTCTCAATTATTTCCGAATGAATATATTTAAAAATTCCCGCCATTCCGCTGCTGGAAATTTACGATTTTGCCGGGAAATTTAAATTTCGCCTTTAAATTATATCTGAATTTACCGCCATATCGAGTTAGTTGAGCGGCCAGACACATACGCATTTTAGCGCTGCAAACTTAGTGCCAACTCTTTAACAAGTGAGATGCACTACTACAGGGGATATATTGTGGATATAATACAACAGAAGCGTTCATAGTTATGGAGGTCACTCACATCTCTTTCCGTTATGGCCCTTTAGAAACATTTTTTGTGGATCACTCATTATAATTATTGAATTTTTCATGATACATGAAATAAGGGAATCACATAGAGTACTTTGAGTTGACATAATGTGGTTAATAATGTCACTTATACTATTCAGAAAATAACTATTTATGAAATACCGAATGCTTAAGTTATTTTGTGAATGGTACAAGTGAAATTATTAACGACATTATGTCAACTCAAACTCTATGTGATTCCCTTATTTCTTTAAGAAAGCTTCTGATCTAAGACCAGTACCCATAAATTAAAAAAACATTTACCTAGAAAAACCGTAAACAAAAAGTGAAAATAAATATGACTTCAAATGAAAAATTAAAATTGTTTTGGTGTACATTAGAGAAGCGTGTTAGACCCTTTACTCTTTTTACTTTATATTGATTATAGAATATACAATCAATGATTGTTGAGTCCACTTATTTGCAGATGATGCACTGGTTTATTTTTCTTCCAATGACCTTAAACACGAGGATGTTATAAATGGTGGTTAAATCGTGTAAATGAGTGGTGTTGTGCCAATTATCTTAAAATTAATTAGTCAAAAACTAAGTTTATGTTAATGATGATTTTAAGAGTAAACATTTTAAAAATATGTTTAGGCATCTAAGAAGTTGAATTAGTAAAGAAAATAAAATATTTGTGGACCTTAGAGCCAAAGAGTACTAAGTTCATTTTACAAAATTTTACAGGAGAGCTTGTTATTGAAACTTTTGACTGCCTGCATTTTTAATTGGACTTAATATTGGTTTTAAAAATATATCTGGAAAATAATAAATAATAGGACTTAATATTTAGCACCAGTGGAAAGAGCAGGAAAAATTATGTAGGAGTAAGCAAAAACTTGAAAATGAAAAAAGGCGACTGTTTGGCTCTGAGGTCCAGATTTGGGTGTCATTGTTTACCACACATTAAATTTTAAAAATCATGCCAACTATACATGGTGTCCAGGAAAATGTGGGGGGTCTCTCGGATTCAGATAGAACAATAAAAATAGACAAGTTCCCATAAATTTTTTCCTAGCGGCCCTCCCTACGGAGATACGACCTCCAAAAGGTCGCCACTGGAAATCAATTTTTCTTGAATAACTACGTAATATAATTTAATGAAAATTTAATATGATAAACAGTGGTAAGAATTTCTTAAAATACTGCCCTTAAAATATAATTAGCTTGTTTGGTTTACCAGGGGCGGACTAGGTTGTACATTTTAATGCCCCTGTATGATAAGGAGTTAAAAAAAATAAATTTCGATACCTTGAACATTAATCTAAAGAAAAGGTACTTTTCTTTATTGTCGATAAAATGAACAGTTTCGAGAAAAAAAAAATAAAAGAATTAATGTTTTATTTTTATTAAAAAATTAAACTCCCAGAATTAGCTAATTTCAAATTGGTAAATTCTAAAATACAACTTGGAGTATTATGTTTTCATCCTGAACTCACTAAAGCTTGTAACGATTGAACCAAAATACGCTAATTAGAAATAATCAATTAAAAACGTTGATAATGATGAACAACAGTGGCATGAGGGTTTTCATCAGCCCATACATGCGAGTTATGTAAATTTACAATACTATTTTTGGTAAACCCTGCTTCATCGGTATAAAGAATAGTGCTAATGAAGTTTTCGTTTGTTCGTTGCTGATCTAACAGCCAGTTTGCGAACTGGATTCTTCGAGGAAAATCTTCAGGCCGTAATTGATTCACTTTTTGCAAATGATAAGGGTATAACAACTGTTCTTTAAGTACTTCGGGAATTGTCGTTTTTGACACATGAAGCTGCGTGGCTAATCTTCGAGTGCTTATTGAAGGAGTTTCAGCTACAGTATCCAAAATATTTTGCTCCAATTGCACCGTACGTACTGTTCTTGTTACACCAGCATCAGTACTTGTTTTCCCAAAACTTCCTAAAAATTATTAAAGAAAGTCTCTCTTTTGGAATATTGCGATTAGGATATCTTTCTTCATACAACCTTCTTGCTTCATAAGCATTGCAAGATGCAAGACCGTACATAAGATGCATATCTGCATACTCACTAAATGTGTATCCCATTATCGAATTAACTTTACCAATATATTCAAAATTCAATAAATTAATATCGGAGTACTAAAAGATCAATGTGTCAACAAGATTTAAAATGCACACGTCAATGCAATTATTCATTTATTTCGTAGGTACCATAGTAACGTTTGTAAAAACAGTGCATTTTTTAATACTGATATCAGTTCTATTTTAATGACACTTTGCTGCAGACAAAAAAAATTGGAAATCATGGTTTCTTTTTAATAAAAATAAAGCATTAATTCTTTTATTTTTTTTCTCTCGAAAACGGTTCATTTTATCGACAATGACACCTTTTCTTTAGCTTAATGTTCAAGGTATCGAAATTTATTTTTTTTAACTCCTTATCATACAGGGTATTAAAAATGTAAGCATTAAAATGTACAACCTAGTCCGCCCCTGGTAAACTAAACAAGCTAATTCTGTTTTAAGAGGTTCTTACTACTGTTTATCATATTAAATTTTCATTAAATTATATTACGTAGTTTGAAAGTTATTCAAGAAAAATTGATTTCCAGTGGCGTCCTTTTGGAGGCCGTATCTCCGTAGGGAGGGCCGCTAGGAAAAAAAATTATGGGAACTTGTCATCTTATTTTTTAATGTTCTATCTAAATCCGAGAGACCTTCCACATTTTCCCAGACACCCTGTGTAATTAAAATATAATGAAAGAAAAGTGAAATGAGAAAAATAGGTTGAGATACGAAAAACTGAAATGCAAAAGTGAAAATAAACCAAAGAAAAAATAAAAAAGCTGATGAGTCGAGCCTGGATTGATTATAAATTAATAAAAAACCGATTATTCGATTATCGACTTTTCAATGCCCACCCCTAGTTCTGAATCAATTCAGGATTGCTATCGCGAACGAAGCTATTCACTATACACAAACGCAAATTAAAAAAAAATGTTATTAAAATATATTTTAACATTTTACATTATAATTATTTTATTTTAGATATGGGGGTGTAATTTTCATAATTTCGTTCAGGTAATTGGAGATTTTTCATTTTCATATTTCGAAAATTATATAATTTATACAGGGTGTCCCGAAATTAGACGGTCATATTTTAACAGCTTAATCTACATCCTAAAATAGGAATAAAAGTTCATATAAACATAGGTCCGAAAACGTTTCGTTTTCGAGATACAGGGTGTTACAAGTGAAGTTATGATGGCACATTTTTGTAAATATTTTCTAAAATTTCTTTAGTCACCGGTTTTCCAAAGTAAAAACAAAAATAAAATTTCTGATATCAGAGGCTTACTAACTATTATTGTTTACACTTTCGAATAACTTATCATAAAATTTTCAAATGCTTTTTTCTTGAAAATGGTGCGTCCTAGCGAGATGCAACAAAAGTAGCTTTATAATAAAGAGAACATTGGTTTTCCAAATTTTATAGTCAAAAATGTTAAAAACTGTCAACAAAATAAAATTTTACCCTAAGCCCCCCCTAATTTACCCACCTATGAAGATGATCAAAAACTGGGGTTTAGTCCATTAAATAGAGCGTAAAAACGTAAGCATTTGTACCAAATTTCATTCAGTTATCTTTAAACGTTTAGAAAATATTTACAAAAGAGTGTCATCAGGACTTCACTTTTAACACCCTGTATCTCGGAAAAGAAACGTTTTCGGACCTATGTTTACATAAACTTTTACTACTATTTTAGGATGAAGATTATGCTGTTAAAATATGACCGTCTAATTTCGGGACACCCTGTATATTAAAAACTTTATTAATTAAAATTAGTTATTTATATAAAACCTCAAGCCTCAATGAATGGACCAGTACGATTTTGTACTACACATTGATACTTCCACAATTTACTTATTGCTTATCAATACATGTTAAATAGTTAAATAACGCTAAACGAAAAATATTTTTTTTAATTGCTTAAAAAGTTAACTGCAGAAAAAGTATAGTGTGTAACACGTGCGAACAATTTATCGTAAACATCTGCGCCAGCGGGAAAACTGCCTGTTTTATAAACTACTATTTCTGAATTGAACTTACCATCTTCTGCTCTCTCCTTATTAAGGCTTTTTCCAAATTCCTTATCATACTTGACTAACTGATTATTTGATAATTTGTATACTTGAAAACCAGGGATGCAAAATCCCAGATCTCTTTTGCAGTCTTGATATTTTCTCTGAAATCAAAATAGTTCAAGATCAAAGGTCGAAAAGTTGGGTTTTTCGAATGGCTACGAGAAAGTTGACAGTCGAATTTAATAAATAAATAAGAATGTAACATGTTATTGGAAATGGGTTTCCAACGACCTGTCAAACAATCGCTGCCAGTGGGAAGTGCTCGTATATCTAAGGGGGTTGCGACATAGCTTTCCATCTTTGATGCTATTACTTTTTACATTTAGTAAATGATGGTGCCGAGTTAAAAACCGTAAAAACAATTTGTAATTGAACATTTATGAAATGCAGGACATTAAGCGTCCAGCCAGGGGACTTCGTAGGACGCTTAAATTGGAGCCTAAAATCCAGGACATTTTGTGAAATCCAGGACACCTGACAACCCTAACTCAGGGTCAAATTTAGGTTGGTACACATACTTTGATTTTCTCTTACTATACGGAGAATGGTCGCACTGCGCAGCTTTCTGAGTGCCTTTTAAAAGGTTTTAATCTGACAGGTTAAAACGACTAAACCGACAATTCCGGAAGCAGAAGCGGATGATTAAAACGCACCCGATATTTTGCTTGCTGCTGTCAGTGTCAGTGAATATTATTTTTGGAGTCACAGTTTATTGCTAAAGAATCAGTTAGCTCACTCGGACCAGCTGAAAGTTCCAAAATAACATCCACTCCAGGGATACAAATTCAGGATGCGCAGAACTGTTATTTTATTATAGGTGGTTGTCATATATTGTATTATCCGAGTTGCGCGGTGTATAAACTGGAACACTCAGATCAAAAGTGCCGACGCAGAGTGAGCGAATTGATTCTTTACCTATAAACTGTGGTAAAGGCATCAAAATGGCCGCGCCCTATGTTGGGCGTGTCAGACCTCTCTCTTGCACCGTATATATCAAAGTATGTGGGTTGGGATGATTATAACAGTCTGGGCAATAGTCAAAGTTGACAATAATGATAAATGGTAACAAATCCAATGAATTTGTAAAGTACAATAGACCTATCCCGTTATTGATGATCTCTATTACTGATGCGCAAATCCTATTTCCTCCTAAAAATAATCAAAATTTATTGTTGTTGTTTTCTACCCTGAATCCTAAGTTCCAATAAAACAACCGTAGATATTTTTGGGTTTGATAGTATTTGTATTTAACTTTTATTATTGGTAGAGAAACCAGTGACTCTTTTAGGTGTGTTATTTGCGAAATGCATAATTACAAAATATTTCATCCATTCTTACCTTGTAGAACATGGAAATACTCCCTGCACCGATGGAGCCCTCAACGAGGCCGTCTTAAAATAGCTTGTGTAGAAAATGCTCTCATAAAAACGCAAGCAACTTTCAGATATTATTTACATCCAAAGTTAATGGAAAACAGTTTGCTGCCACCTTCTTAAAATTGGGCTTACATTGTAGCAAAGTATTTCCATCTTCTAGAGGGTAAGAATTAACGATATATTTATCATTTATTGTGCAAATGTGTACCAAAAAAGTGTCACCTAGTTCCCAACTATATGGAGATGTGGCCAAAAATACTGCCAACGAAGTTAGGTCGAGGATACGAGAAAGATAGAAAATAAGTTGTTTGGAAAATTACTAGATTCAAAAGTCTCGCAGCTTTTTTTGCGCTTGAGTCGAATAACGGGAAAAGTGGATTACAGAATACAGTTCAATTTTACTTTTATAAAATTTTCAACAATAATAGTAATTTATTGAGTTTATTACTAAAAAACGAAACATGGTGATACGTTGAGTTGATTCGAATCGTGATTCAATGTCAAGTATTCAAGAAGAGAAAATATTGCTGGGATTGGAGTACAAATTATGGCCATCACTAATATAGTGTATTCATTTGAATAAAAATTGGCAAAATTTTTTTTTGGGTATTTACAGCAAAGTCAATAGTTTATCAATATATTTTGTATTTACTAATTAAAGAAATATACTCATTAAATCCGTAATATAATACAATATTATTTATTCGGAATTAATGACGGAATTAGAAAAAATAAAAGAAACAACTTTGTTGAAAAATAATTAAACAATAATCAATACCTAGATAACAAACAAGCACGTGATTATTTAACTATTGGTAATTAATATTAATTTTTATTTGCTTTGGTATAAATATTAAATAAAACAGTGATGTGAAAAATAAATTTAAGATTTTTGAAAAACTAAAATAGGAATATCTACGATTCAATTAACAATTTATTAACTCCCCAAACTAAGAAACATTTCCTACCTAATTAAATTCAGGCAGTTGATGCGCAGGATATTCCTAAAAATTGCCGGAGAAATGTTCACATTGTGAAATAACAGAATGAACGTAGTCAGCTTTTATACAGATACGGAATGTTTAACACGGAACATATACCTTACAATAAATTGATCAGGGTATAAATAGGAACATCCACATATCAGGTACATACTGCTAAAGCTGGGTGGTAGCACATCGAGCATAAATCTGTATCTAATGTATGTTATATGCATGTTCCTATTAAACCTTGTTTAACTGTAAGGTGTTGAAATTTTAGAATAAAATTTACTTTATCTTACCTCTTCAGAACGAATTTTTTCTAAAGTGGCGTTGGGGTCCCATGTCCTCTTGCCGATTTTAATGTCCATAATGCATGGCTCCTTAAAATCTTTGATCAGATCTTCAAGTACGATAAATTCGCGAGTTTTACCGTCCACAGTCAGTTGTTTAGTTCCAAAATATTTGGGTACGAAATTTTTTAATTCTGAAATTGTTTTATCCAAAGTGAAGCTGAGGTTTTTGTAAAAACCGGTTTCTCTCTCGCCGCATTCGCGTTTTAAAATTGGTTTTAGAACCATACCCTCTTGTTTTAACATCCCTAAAAACAAAAGAAACAACATTAAGTAAAGTAATTTTCAAATTGTCTCATATGTGAAAAGAAATAGTTTTTAATCCAAAATTGAGTGTTTTAATGAAACAGTGAAGTGAAAAAAATGGAATGTCAAGAAAATAAGACTTGGAACAGGTAAAAAGATTCAATAAAGGTGGGTTATTAATATCTAATTGATAATTTAAGAGGTTAAATCTATTTAAATAAATCTCTGACACCTGAATTTTTAAATCTATTAGAATAGATTTAAAAATTCAGATAACCTCTTATGATCAATTAGATATTAATAATTTACCTTTGTTAAATCTCTACCTGTTTTTAGTTTTCTGTGAGATAATTCCGTTAATGATAATACCTTATTGGAATTTTATTAATATATTAATTATTAAGTACTTTAATTAGTTTATTTTGTCCCAAAATTCCGTGTAGGTAGCCAAAATCACCTATATCACAAAGTGCTTCGTTTGCCTGTGAAGAAGCTTCAAAGTTGAAAGAAAATTTTAATTAAAAAAAACGCATTGTTCAATTTTTATACAATTTGGTATGTAGCTATTTTAATTCAAAGCAAAAATTACACCAACTGAAATCATGGATGGGTAAAAACCACCCTAATCCTACCATAAATGACAACGTATTTTTTTTGAAGGCCGCCCCTGTTCCCTCAATTTTTTTATGGAGAGCTGTATTCATTTGTAGCATTTTTTCTCTTGCAAAACATATATATCTCTCATGGTATTTGAGTAAAAAAAACGCAACGCTATCGACTTTAACGTTATTACAATAAAAAAATCATCAATAGACATAGGTATCTACTAAAAAATAACAATTCAAAGAGAAGGATACATTTTTTTACAATAAATGTTCAATATGGCCACTACCTTCGTTCATGCAGATTTCAATTTGCCGCAAGAAATTGAAGTGTACCTACCCTTCTTAAAATGCCTAGATCATTTCTCATAGAGTTCACATTTTGAATCCTACCCCATAATTGTTCAATGTTGTCGACAGGAACTTCATAAACTTTGGTTTTCAAGTGACCCCAGATAAAATAGAATAAATAAATAGAGAATGGAGTCCTCGAGCTAAAGCTCTAGGACTATATTCTGATTATTAATGACAAAATTATGTCTCGACAAATTGACAAAAACACACTCAAAATTTAGATACAATAAAAATAGTCGACTATTTAACAAGGTATTGTTATATTACCGTTGAATACTGTACTAAATCTACTGCAATATAAAACGAGAACAAGTTAAAATTTTGATTTTATTTATCCGGGGTATCAAAATAAGCAGATTTTATAAAATACAGTTTGAAAAAGTAACGTTTAAACTGTCATTTTTGTCTATTGGAAAATAGGTTTATCTAAAAATTGGCTTGTTGGCATTTTTTTCTACATAACTCGTTTTCTACCTATAAGGACGAAACCGGTACAAGCATGACGTTCTCATTAATAAGCAAAATCAAACAGTGTTGAAAATAATTTTTTCTACACCCACATGGATATTAGCTTATCTACGCACAGATTACAAAGCGAAAAAGAATGCTATTGCCTTCAACTGAGCGAATATATTTCATATTCATTCTAGGTAGTGAGAACACTGCAAAAAAATTAAATATATCAATCACAGTTCATATTTTGATCAACCGATTGCTATTATTTTTAAAATTTTAAATAAGGGACAATTCTGTCAAACTAATTGTCAGTATAATTTTTAGTTATTGAGATTAAACATTCATTAAAATGAGTTATTCTTGTGTAGAATCGATAAATAATAGAATTTATATTTTTATTTCGTCTATTTATAAATAATTTGTTAATTTAAATAAAACTACATGAAGTTAATTTAATTATGAGTATTAAACCATAAAAATAAACGCGTGGATGGTCCTGTGGTCAGGGTTCTTGCCTTCTATACGGAAGACTGGAGTTCAAAAAGGAAATTAATTTTTTTTCTTATTTATTTTATTTTATAAATTAGTAGAAGTCATAAATTATTCTTAAATTAATTATTTTATCTTAAGGACCTAAAATAATTTATAATATTTGTAGATTTTCGTTAGTGGGTCGTAGAAAAAATATACTGTACAACTCGAAAAGATTGTCCATATCGCAATTAGACGATTGAGCACTCCGCCTAAGGCGTCGTGCTCAAATTTCGTCTTCGTGCGCTATGGCCATCATATCCACTTTTTTTTTTAATTGGGTGTCATCGGCATCGACTGCTAAGGTCATTAGCCTCATGTTTTGTGTAGGCTTTGTTAGTGTTTCCCAGCGCCACTTTAGGAATATCACTGTTAATTAGAACCCAACAGTGAATGGTCGAGTGGGGAATCCTACCAAGGCATCAGAATTAATTTTAAATAATTAAATTAAATAAAAAAATCCCGGCAAACGGTGGGATTCGAACCTGAGACCCTTGGATCCACAGGCAGAGACTCTACCACTGAGCCACCCACCCCTTTATATCCACTCTTGTTGCACAAACTACTAATTCTAGCTCTGCTGGCGTTCTTTGGATATAATTCAATAACTGTTGTGGTATTAGCCAAATCAGTAGTTGTTTTTTGGAGGGAAACTGTTTCTGTGGCACGTTCTTTGAGTTTTTCTTCTTTATTTTTCTTTTTAAATTGTTCACATATGGGTATTGGTATTTATAATGTAAAATTTTAATTTATTCATTATTATAACTCAATAATAACGTCAACAATATTCTAGAATATTCAATAGAATTTATAACCAATTTATCATTCACTATAAGATTTACCAAAATAGCGAATCTAATATCTATTTTTGATACATATTTAATAATGAAAAGAACCTTTTACATTACTGATAATCATTAAGTTAAAATCATGATATACGACCGACTAATTTCGATGTTTCTGGAAAAGAATAAGCAGAACTGTTTAATAAATAAAACGAGAACGAGTTACAATTTATCCAGTTGTTACCCGATATAAATATCACAAGCTGTCTTTGTTTTGATTTATTTAAAGTGTGCATTTAAAAATGATAAATTATTAATTCCTTCATTAACTATTGGCAACCAAAATGAATTAACATGTGCCACTAACAGGGTATACAGATTCGTAATAGTATTTTCCTCACGGCCACTACTGAATGTAGTTCTTCTTATATGAAAACATTCTCGCTCTTGAGATTGAAAGAAAATTCTTATGTATTTTACATGTATTTGATTCTAACTCTAGAGACAGAATGTTCATTATAATAGCTTACTGTCCAATGGGTGTGAATACCACGCTCGCATCATAGATAGTCATGAATTTTATAACTGACAGTTCTACGCGATGGATTAGTATTTAGTTTGAATTTCTGAATAAAGATAAGCTGCGTTTGTTAAGTCGAACTTAAATTCAAAAATTGGTGAATATAATGATTCTTGGAAGGAATTTGATAATATTCCTCCTTAACTGACAAATTATGCAAATAATAATTAATTTCCGTGAAGCTACGCTTTAAAAATCCCCTGTATATTGAATTCCCTAGTCATCGCAGATCCTGAACGGCTGAGCGAGCCACCCGTAGTTTAAAATATTCTCGTTTGTACTGTAAAATCATGTTCGTATTAAAACACCGAATTTTATACAAATTATCAAAAATTGTTTGCGAAGGTGTGCGAGGGTCATTTTTTGTACCAATTAGTAGTAAATAGTCCGAAGACCGGTGGTGGTTGCTCCCACTCCGAACTGGTCGACGTGCAGCGTCATAGCTGAAAAGGCATAAGTACGAGGGCGGCGAAAATTACAAGAGCTTGCTTCTTGACCACCGTAGTGACCAGCAGTTTTCTGTCACCGAAGCTTTTTTCCGTGATAGTGATACCGAGTTAGTGAACCGTTTAGCACTCCGATTATTAACCAAGGTAGGCCTTTCAACATAATTTGTTCTTTTCTCCTATGCGAAATTGCCGTTTTTGTCTCGCCCTCTATGTTATGTTGTTATGTTGGGAATGGGGTGTTAATACACTGCGACCTAAAAGATGTAGTTGAGCATTTAATTTTTTTTTATTATTAATAGTCAAATTATCGCGTTTTGGCGTTGTCAAAATTCTCTTGGTTGAGCCATCCGCGGATCTCCTGGATAGGTTCTGACCCGGAAAGCTTTGCAACCCCGCCCAGTAAAACATTCAGTTTTTTTATATTAAATTGACGCGATCATTTTCTTTCTTTTTAGTTGTTGTTAATTTAATTATCGCGATCTAGTGTTGTAAAACCTCTTGGTTGAGCCATTTGTGGATCTCCTGAGCGTCCTCTGTTCCTGGAAATTTTACAACCGTCAGTATATTAATAATATTTTTGCAAAAGCCGGACAAAAACCTCGAAACTCGCTATCATCATGTAAACTAGATTTCGTGTTAACTTCGATCGAATGCCCAGCGTAGTGCATTAATTCTGTTTGTTGTAAAATTTTATTTCTCATATGCCTGAGTGTCGTAAATTTCGATACAGTTTAATTTCACTTGTTAGTTTCCTTTTTTTTTTTAAGAAAATCGCCTGCTTTAGTTCAACTAATTTGTTTTGAAAATTAGTTTTCCGTGAAGTGAATTTATTTTCCGTATACAGGTTTGGAGCATAATTGCCTCCGGGATTTCAAACCGATTATTTATTTCGATTAATTTTTTTTTGTAAATTAATTGTTATTTTGGTAAATTTATTTTCCGTATATAGGGTGGAGCATAATTGCTTCCTGAATTTTGATCCGTTTAGTTAATTCAATTTATTTGAGGTTTGCGACGAACCCTAAACTTTTTTAACGGAGGACATTTTGAACACTTACTCTAACCGGTTGAATATTTATTTTAATTTTCTTCTTTTGATTCTTTGTTTAATTTATAACATTAGCATAAGAATAATGTTTTTGGTTTTTAATAAATAGGTACCTAATTTTTTTTTAAAAATACTTATTTTATCACTTTATTTTCAAATCACAATATTCCGAAAACAGTACACAGTACTCGAGTTTTGGTGTAAAATTGAACGATGTTTGAGTACACATAAAATTTGGACTAGAAAATTTAACTTCAAAAAAGCTATGTTTAAAACTACTCGGTACGAACCGTGTAACTAGCTCCTTCTATGAGAGGCATATATAAAAACAAAATTTATGCGATGAGTCAGTCCAAAGCATATTCGTAGAAAATTTCATTACAATGTTGATAGTAGTTTCGACATAATCGTAATTAAATGTGTATAATTTTTTTTTCAATACCTTGTATCTTGAAAACGGATGCCGCGTTACGAAATTTTTTACTGAGCAGTGTTCTATTTACCCTAGCAACGGGACCCCTTTTTTTGAAACATCTTGTATAATTATCTATATCATTGACCCTGTCAAATCATCCAGGCCCACAGGATTGCCATATCATAACCTGTCATTACCCACGCGAATCCATTTTGTTTGCAATGCCATGGCAATGCCTAATTGAAAGTCTTAAAAAACCTGTATAGTTAATTTAGAAATTTAATTTCTTATATTTTTAAGTGACAACTTGTCAAAAACCAAAAGTAAAAATTCATTGTATCTAAAATCAAAACAAGGTAGCTAGGCAACAATTAGGGTATCTGATACCGTTATGTTCCATTTACCGGCCCCAAATGAGTACTAGGTAAGTAGATTTACTGGACATGATGAAATAAAAAAGATTTTCGAAACAGATTTTACAGTGCATTGAAGGTAATGGCTTGAAAATCAGCCGACAAGGTTCAGTTCGAGAGAAGCGTGGGTTATGCTGTTCATTATGCTTTTAGAAAATCAGTTCAAGCGAACATCTTGAGATTTATTCCTTTTTCCTTTCTAAAACTTACTGAATGGTACCAATTTATTGTTGAACTAAAAATCCTTACTGTTACACATTGATACCAACTTTTCTGTAATTTGTAACGGTTAAAACCGTTTTCGTTATTTGACCCAGACCCGTTTTCGTTATTTTGAATCCAACATCTCTACTCAAACGTCATTTGTCGTTTATGCCTTGTGTCAAAACTCGGGTTGTCATTTCGATTTACCTCTTTCATCGAACAAGTTGAATTTTAATTTGAACTTTATCTGGGACATCCGATGTACTAGTTATCTTAAATATTTTTAATGACTGTCTGTTTTTAAAAAAGGTAAGTTTCCTACCGATATTTTGTTGAAAATATATATTTAGTACAAGAATTTCTTTATTAAAATGTCAAATTTGAAACATAACCTCAACACATTGAAAAACACATGATCGCATGTTTTATGCAATTTCATATATTATTTTGTTTGAAATAGATAATATGCTTTACTACATTTAAATATGTTAAATAAGACTTTTTCTTTTCCTATTAAATTTGGTCTCTGTGAAGCTATTCATTTAATAATTTAAATTATGCATTTGATAGTAAAAAGCATCTAATCTGTTCCTATATAAATTCTCCCTAATTCCTTTCTTTATATTTTTACCCTTTTCCTTGTAGCCTTGCCGTATATAGATGGTCCTAAAGAAATCCTATAGAAGTTATATAGATGGTTTCAGTAGAAGTCGATAGAAATTATATAGATGGTTCATAAGTTCAATAGTAGCTGTATCTATATGAATTTTGGAAGAACGTACAAGCTGCATGTTAAGAAATTCGGAAGAACGTAGAATACATCAACCACCGAGAGAAGTTAACGAGATTTAACACTACCTTTGTAAATTTAACAAGAAGGCCTCTACAGTCACTCCTTACCTGTTACCTGTTATACCACAGATAAGTCAATAAATCATTTAAATTTGAATAATTAAGTCTCTGTGAATTAGAATTTGTCGCTACCTTATTTAATTATAATATCATAAAGATCAGTGGTTTTCTATATTTTCATCACTGATCGATTGTCAAGTTTAGAGAGTTTTAAATATAGTGGTGTCCAATATTCTCTTGCAAAGTCATATGAGTTGTTTAATAACCTAACCCACTCCCCAAAATCGTAGAGCTTAAAACACTATAAAAATTGATAAAATAATAAGATCATATTACAAATTCAATAAAAAACTTCTAGAAAAAAATTCATACATGGCTGCAAATATTTGTATTGCATTATTACAAGTATGTATTTGCTGAATCATAATTCTTTTTACATGTTTTACCTGTGAAATATGTAGACAAAAAATTCGAAAATGGAAACTTTGATAAAATTTAAACGCGACATTTCATTTAGTTTTCCGGCATATTTCCAGCCTTATTGGACCGTAAAATAACAAGACACTTTGTCACATTTATTTACAGGATATTGCATATGATTAATAAAGACAGTTCATACACAAAGTTACAAATAATATACAAATATCATTCCTTTAGATTTTTTTCAGAAAAATACTAAGCTAAGTGTCATATAATGCCTTCTAGTTACCAGACGAAATATAAAAACGTTATTGCTATTTTAACATTGGAAATCTTTTGTCCATACGTTATACAGTGTGTCCTAAATTCGCTTCTCTATACAGGGATTTCGGCTCCTATTAAACCTACAGCAAAGGTTACATGGGAAAAGTTTTAGAGGAAACTTAGTGCATTTGATAACCGGCTTCAGATTTACGATCGGTCAGTTGGTTATGAAATTATCGGCGAAAAACAGAAAATCCGAAACGAATAATTTGACAGCTGTCAAAATGTGACATTATTCGGACACTTTTTTAAGAGGAATAAGATAGCTTGTATATCTCAATCGTCTTTTGTTAACTCGCAAACCGCCTTAACTTTCATTTTTCTTATGACCGCCATATTGGATTTTTCAATTTTTATAAAGACCGAAAAATGTTCAGTCTTGTGATGTCTCACAAGTGCCTAAAATATTTGAGTATCATCGAAATATCACACTTCGTAAAGTTAGGTTTCATTTTTTCTAAGGAGGCCATGATTTATTTGTGAGAAAATAGGGTTTTATAAGTAGCCCATTGTTTCCATTTAAGGAGGCTCTGACTATCAATGTTGTTTTTTAATAAGTAATACGTTTTCTCTCATTAAAATCATAAATATGTCACACAAATTGTCGAAACCTATGGAAAATGGCCGGTATTCCCTATTCAAATTAAGAAAAGTTTGATATGTTAGCGCTGCATTTGCAGTCACGCAGAAACGCCGACATTACCTCAGCAATTATTCAGCTAAATATCATTAAAATAAACTATATTGTGAATGTCCTCATTTTTTAAAGAAAATTCTCCTTTTTAGACCCATCAGTCCTCCTTTATCAAATTATTATCTGGCAACCCTATCCACGACGCATCTTATTCCGTCAGTGAATAGACACGCCCCTCATTCCCGAGTCTTCTAATATGTGTATTAAATCACATGACTACGGTGTGGAGGTTATGTCTTTTTTCCTTGTACAAAAATTCGTAACTTGGTGCCAGATCTTGATTTTTTAGCACTATTGTAAGTAAGTTGTCCACTGCTCGTGAAGCTTTAAATCAGGGACTCCCAAAGTGGTCGATACCAACCCCTTGGGGTCGAAAACGGTTTCCCAGGGGTCGACATAAACGAAAACCAAATTTAATTAAGTTCTTATTTAAATATTTCAAGATACTGTACAAGTTGTGTTACGTGTACCAACTTCTAATAAGAATGACTAATATTTTAGTAGGAAGTATCATTGTTGTACTTTTGAAAAACACAAGTTCGTACAAGATGAAAAACTCAGCAAGTCAATAAGCGTAGACAAGTTCGTGCAAAATAATGAGTTCGAGCGTATAAATCATTCAGGCACGTTTTGACTTGCTCTGTATTTGACGCATATGCGACTTAACACGATAAGTTCAAGTCCAAAGTTGCTCCTGATATTTTACTATATAACAAGCTTGCACTTAGGTTGAAAGTTCATTTGCGTTTTGAAATTGATTGGAGCTTGAATGATAATACACTGATCTACTAATTTATTTCAAGAGATTACAAAGTGATTACATAGTTAAATAAAGTGATTGAAAAAGAATTTACAAAGCTTAGTTACCTACGCGCGTTAATATTTCTGCAGCTTATGAAAATGTAACAGGATAAGTGCCAAAAAATGTTCTAAATATTTTTTGAAATTATTTTAGAAAAGTTGTTACCTAAAATTATAAATGTTCAGTTTTCTTTGTTTTCGTTTTTTACGCTCATTGGTACCTAATACAACTTTTCTATACTACAGTGACTATATCCAAGTTTATCAATGAGTAAGTTCGTGATAAAAAATATCCAGTGGCTAGTGTGATAAAAATAAGTTAACAGTTTTAGTATTGTTTTTTTTTTTAAGTAGTTTCTTAAACATATTTTTTTTTAATTTGCAGGTTCACTGCGAGTTTTATGATGGCACATGAAAAAAAAAACAATGCAGACAATACAGTTTGGACTACTTGAAGTTTGGATTTATTCCATATCTATCAAACAGTGTTTCACCAAGCCAAGTAGCTTGGCTTGAAAACAAAAAGCTTGGCTTGGCTTGAAAATCAAGTTTTTTTAAAACAAAAAGCTTGGCTTGATTTTTATAAGTCCAGGCTTGGCTTGTTTACCAAGCTTTCAAGCTTTTTCCTCCACCTTGCCGATCACGTGTTAAGTCTACTAACCGTTATCTCGCCGCCCTTTGTTTTAATGTTCACACTGCTAGCCTTTCGAAGCAAGTATTTATAAATATGAGCGCCACCAATATATCAGATATCGAGGAACCCTTTCAAGACACTGGATCTGAATATGTGGTAAAAAGGAAGCGGAAGAATTGTTTTCTAGCAGTCCTCGCGAAGAACATATTCGAATTAAGTCCCGAAAAACAATTAAAAACATAAAGGTCTCTATTTTTTTTAAAATTAGTCAAGAACAGAGCAAAACAGATAAAACATCAGTATGCGCTTTGTGTACAAGAAAATCAACAATAATTAAAATACTAAATGGGACAACTAAGTCTTTAAAAAGACATTTACAAAGTAAACATGGATTCTTATGAAAAATCCTTTTCGCAGGAGAAATTTTTTTTTCAAATCCAAATAGTGCTAGTTCTGTTATAAGCTTGCACTGATACAGAAATATATGTTAGAAATAAATGAAGATCGATAATGATAAGATTTTATACTTAAATTAACTCTTCTTTTTGAGTCTCTTTTTATTCAACGCACATACTAAGAATTTTCTTATAGAATATTATATGGATTATCTAGTAGTTACTTTAAATAAATTTTGTAAATTACCTATTGTAAACAGTTAATATAAATAATTCCTTCAAAAGCTTGACTTGGCTTGAAAAAAATGTTAGGCTAGGCTAGGCTTGGCATTTTTAAAGGCCAAGCTAAAGCCAAGCTTTTAAAAAACAAGCCAAGCCTGTGAATCTCTGCTATCAAATCAACACTTGCCAATATGTCTCATATGTGAAAAAGTATTCAGTAACGATGTTATGATAAGCATTCAAAAATGGAGGACCACTTATCAAGAGTACATGCTGACAAAATAAGTAAGCCCTTGTCATTTTTTCAAGCACTTAAAGAAAAACTAGAGAAAAAGTCAACCATAAGATCGATGTTTGCGTCATCATCTATGCAAGATGTTGATGGTTTACGAGCGTTCTACAATATATCTTTACTAATAGGGAAATCGGGGAAACCCCACACAATTGGAGCAGCTAATTTTACCAGCCATTGCGGACGTCCTCAACAATGTATTGCACAAGCCCGCACATGTTATTATAAAGATATTTCCTTTGAGCAATAACACCGTTCAGAGAGGAATAGACGAGATGGGTCGAGACATGGAAAACAACTTATGGAATTTCTTACAGACCAACAGATTCTATCTCCAGTTGGACGAGTCTACATTACCCGGCAATGAATCTCTGTTGTTAGGATATGTTTGATATATTAAAGGTGAAAATATGTACCAAGAACTGCTTTTCGCTACATATTTACCAGAGGATAATCGGGTTTTCAGACTGTGGAATGTTTTTTTTTTTACCTACAAATCTATTCCATGGAAGAACATTGTTTCTGTTGCAACTGATGGTGCACCATCTATAGTTGGTCATCATCGTGGTTTTATAGCTCACTTAAAGCGACAACTGCCTGAGTAATGATCATTCACTGTGTGATTCACAGACAGCATTTAGTAGCAAAAATCTGAGTCCTAGATTGCACCCGTCTTTACAATATGTTATAAATGCTGTCAACAAGATTCGAAGCAATTCTTTGAACTCTAGGTTATTTGCTCAACTATGTGAGGAAAACGACGAAGTTTTTACCCGGTTACTTCTGCACACTGAAGTTCGCTGGTTATCAAGAGGCTCCTGCTTAGCAAAATTTTCAGCTATGTTTGAATCTGTGTTGGAGTTTTTATAAGAAAAAGATCCGAATTTGAAATAAAATCTAAACAATTGTAAAACAGATATTTATTAAGAAATGACTCGAGAGAGTAAAGTGTGTAATATTGAGTTTTATTCAATAAAATTCTATAAAAAATTAGTCTGAGCGCTTTCGGCCTCTTAAGCCATCATCAGAGACTTCGTCAAAAAAGAAACTTTAGAAGACACATGAAAAGTAAACTAAATTAATAAGGGACAGCAACAGACCAGTCCCAAGTCTCCACCATAGCTTGCAGCTTAGATAATTGAAAATAGAAAAACCACACTAAAATTCGGTAACGGACCCAGTGTAAAATGTGGTTAAATTTTAACAAATGAACTGGACCGACCATGTAGAACAAAACACTCCGGACACTTCAGAGAAAAAGAAACTGCTAGTCTTCCAAATGAAGGCAGCAAGATTTTGCCAATTGCTTCCTTGAGGCGAAGGCAAGTTGGGGTACAAAAAATATGCACACGGTTTTTTTAAAAACTCAATATTACACACTTTAAATACTCTCTCGATTCATTTCTTATTACCCAGTGTGTACACACCACTCAACCTCTTCAAGATATTTATTACTTGACTGATATCTTTGGTTTGTTTAACGAAGTTATTTTGCAGCTGCAGGGTGACGATCTCAACTTGATTAAAACAAAATTAATAATATCGGTCTTTGTGGGTAAACTTATCCTTTATAAACAAAATTAATATTCACAATTTCCGCATTTGTCAAAATTACCAGAAATGCTTCAATACGATGTTATTTTATCATGTCACTCACTTGGACGCATTACACAAGGATTTTACTAAGAGGTTTGAGGATCTCTTAAATTTAAAAAATCCTCAATGGATAATAAATCCGTACAATATCACAGCCATGGAGGAAGCTATTTTTAAAGTAATTTGGCTATGGGGTCTGAGGTATCAGTTCATTTGCTCAAAATAGTTTGGTAATCCCTGCTTTAAATCATAATATTTTTCATTAGAATCACTCTATGATTTCGATTTAAAAAATGGATTTTGAATGTAACACAATATTTAATCTATTTAAATTTGAGGAAGAAGAAGTGTTAGGGGCTTTAAGGCAGATCAAACCGAAGAAAACCACCGGTCCTGACCATGTGCCGGCGTTTATAGTTGGAGACTGCTGTAAGTCTTACTTTGCCTCTATGCTTATTTTAAATATGTGCATTAAGTTTCATACTGTCCCTAATTTGTGAAAAAGTTCCTAAGTCTGTCCTATATTTAAAAAAGGTGACAAAACTGATGATATTGCGAATTTTAGACCAATATCGATAATATGCAATTTTAGTAAAGTCTTCAAAATCCTGCACAAACAGAGTATTATTTTTCACCCATGATATCATCCCCATCAACATGGTTTTGTAAAAGGTCGATCTACTGTAACAAACCACGTTAAGTGTCGCAGCATATCGCAGAAAATATGGACAATTGACTGCAAACTGGTGTTGTGTATAGATATTTTTCAAAGGCGTTTGACAGACTTGCATCATGGGATGCTCATAAACAAACTTATCGGTTACGGGTTGTCAGAATCTTGTCATAAAACTTTCCGTTCATATTTGCAAAATCGTCAACAGTATGTTTCCTTAAATAATTTTAAGTCTATAGAATACTTTGCAACGTCTGGGGTACCACAAGGATCTATCCTTGGCCCTTTGGTTTTTAATATATTTATTAACGACAGCGTGGAGTGCATTGATGTAATTTTTGTCTTTTATATGCGGATGATTTGAAAATTTCAGTTCAATTTCTTCCAATGCTAACTGTGAACGTATGCATAAAAGCAGTTGAAAATTGGTGTCGCTTAAACCTTCTCCCCTTAAATGCATCACAATTTTTTGTAATGTCATTTTCATTAAAACCGGATATTATTTTATTCAACTACGAGATAAACAAGTCATCTCTACAAAGACGTGAACATTTTGACGATCTTGGTGTAACTTTTGATCCAAAGCTCTCATTTATATTACACATTGAAAAAATTGTATCTGTTGCATCAAAAATGTATGGATGTGTTACATGTTAGTAGGGAGTTTTCAGATACAGAAACTCTTAAGATGCTGTATTTTTCATTCGTTCGGTCTAAACTGGAGTACGCTTCCATAATTTGGAATCCCCATTACCGAACTCATCTGGACAAGTTAGAATCAGTGCAGCGGCGATTATTAAAATTCATTTACTTCAAGGATAATGGCGTTTATCTGGTAATAGGCACATCTCATGAATATCTACTTAACAGACATAACTTTATAGAGTTATAATTATTATTGGTTTTCATTATTTTTTACACAATAAACAACCTCTCAATCACTACACTGTTTTTCCCTTGTTGCGAACATACATGACACTTCAAGCACCCTTTCAATTGCTCACAACTATGTGCTTCCTCAGAGTTATAACAAACTGAATCTCCATCAACGATTTTTTCTAATGATTAATTTGTCTGTAGAGATAATATTGCTTCTCCAGCCATTGTTGAAGAAAACAGTACAAAACTTTTGAATTTTTCAACATGGCGGCTGCGCATGCGCTCATCACATGATGAAAATGCCTATAAAACGTCCGTAAGGTTGTTCTATGAGGCTATCTATCAGAGTTTCTTATACCAATATAAACAATAAAAAAGTAGCTAGGTTGATTAGTCGACTGCCTTACCCGATGTATGTTTACAAGATTAATTTTGTTGAGAAACAGTATATTTAGATGCGAGTCTAAAGTACGCCCGACAATTAAATGGTGGGCAAAGTCTTAGTTTCTTTTAATTATCTCTCTTACTGTTTAAGATACAATTGATTTGACAATCATTAGAATCGTTAAGTTTTTATCTAATAATAATTAGGAATTAATTTTTACCAAAATTGGTAAAATAGGCATTTTTTTTGACGTATCAAACCGAGATAAATAAATATTTATATAATTTTGAGCTACTTACGGTTGTTGCTATTTTTTAATTATACTTTTAATAGATGTTCTGTTTTTTTTAAATATGCTTCCAGTTACTCAACCTTATTTATCTGGTTTAAAGTAGTCACGATTCACCCTGTCGAAAGCCTTGGAGAAGTCGGTGTTGGTTAATAGGTACCTACCCGTACTTTTCTTTTCAGACATAAAAAATTACGGCTGCAATTTTCTCAAGGCTACAAGTATATTTATCGTTACAAGGCTAATTTTAATGCAAGAGTTATAGCATTTAATGGACCACTTCGTGTGCCGGGTTTATTAACCATAAAACGAAGATTTTACGAAATCCTGAATAACTGCATATATAATTAGTAATAGCCATTACATTCGGATTATACTATTAAATCAGATATTCGCTTTCAGTTTAGTAGTTTATAGAATGGCACATAAAATGTTATTCTCGGAAATGGGGCAAAGCATAATTTTTGATTGTTACTGCTTGTAAGATGCGGGACAAATAATATTTGAGAATTCGATTTGGAATTCTAAATCGATAACCAATATTTTTATGAAACATTAAAATTATTGTAAACTCGGAAAATCGTTTTATAATTCAACTAGGAGATATTGTTACTAGTGTCATAAAAAGATTTCTCTTTGATCTTTTACCTCGCCGAAATTGTGACATTCGAAATTATATTTTTCTACTTTACTCGACAATTTTAGATATTTTGAAATATTATATTCCTGATATTTCATCCTTGGAATTTTTTACTCTTTTTTAATGTCACCCCATCCCGCATGACAGTCTTCAATATTTGTTTTTGTCTTTATAACGAGCCATAGAGAAACATCATATCGGAGTTGGTTGTGAAATTTAAATGTTTGCAAACAATGAAACTTGATGAGGATATAGTATATTACATTACGAGTGTGGAAAGTGACATTTTTCACAAGAGTGGGAAATATTGTCGCACGAGGTACAAGCCGAATGCGACTATCACACGAGTGCGGAAAATCACTTTTCACACAAGAGATGTACAATATTTTTCCTACGACCCCAAAATAATTTCATCAAAAAATGTAAAACCAAGTAATAATTATAATAATTAAAATGTATTTAAAAAAATAATCAACAATAATTGTATTCATTAAATTTTCATATTTTTCAAAACAAAAAAAAATTCTGCAACCACCAAGTTTTGAACGCGGGCCCGCGGACCCGTCGTGTAAGCCAAAGTTCAAATTACTACTACAACCTGAGCTAATGGGTCTTATTTATGTCAAATGCATTTTTAATTCGATTTTAAGTTTAAACAGAATAAAAAGCCAAAATAATGAGATGTATATAGTTATTTTAATAATTTAATCATCATATCGATTATACTGTTAATATGGACATTACATAAATCAAAATAGAAATGATGCGTTTGACATTATGTGACAGCTGATGCGGAAATGTAAAACGAGGTTTATATTATAAAATGAATTTAAAAAAACAATCAATAATAATCGTATTTATTCAATTTTCATATTTTCTAAACAAAAAAAAAAAAAAAACAAAAAACCCAAAAAAAAAAAAATATAAAAAAACAAAAAAAAAATCTGCCCGCAAGGATTTGAACGCGGTCGCTCGCCAGGTATCAAATGGCAAAGTGATAAAGTTTGATACTCTACCACCTGAGCTAATAGGCCTTGCGTCAATTGAATGATCTAATCGGTTATGTGTTTAACCAGAATAAAAAGCAAACATAACTTAGTTATTTTAAAATTATTTTAATAATAATTGTTAAAGATAAATATCTAAGATCTAATTTACAACAATTTCAATAATTTAACAATTTAGTATTAATATGGACATTACATAGATCAAAATAGAAATGGTGCGTTTGACATTTTGTGACAGCTGATGCGGAAAGTAGCATATTCGCACACGGGTGGAAAGTAAATTCTTATTCATACGCGTGTGATATAGGACACTTTCCAAAGGACTATATAGTGTGATATGTGTCACTTTCCTAAGTGGTCGTAGGAAAAAAGTTTTTTAATGCAGCGTGAAAACACAATTTACTGCAGCATGGTAGTGGCAGACAAGAATGTAGTAGCTCAAGAGTCCCAAAAGCGAGTACGAGAA
This sequence comes from Psylliodes chrysocephalus, assembly GCA_927349885.1. Lineage (NCBI taxonomy): Eukaryota > Metazoa > Arthropoda > Insecta > Coleoptera > Chrysomelidae > Psylliodes > Psylliodes chrysocephalus. The sequence continues at coordinate 47,327,278 of OV651815.1, read as the reverse complement.
AGTCAAGATGAGTTGACATCAGCGTCCTGTTAATGAAATGCAAAAAGTCAAGGAGTGTTTCGCTTCAAGATAAAATTTTTCAATATAGAGGTAAACGTCATCTATATTGACATCAGTCCATAGCTCTCAGAAAGTCTAGATATCGCTATGGGTATGCATGCTATCAATACAATAAAATGCTGGTCGCCATGATAACTGGATTATATATTGGCTACACTGATTTTTAGTTTTTGTGTTCTGTAATAGGTGAACTTTGTTATTAGTTGTGAGCATTGAGATTATGGAGTGTAGAGGAAACAAGGAAAATCTCATACGGTTGTTTATCTCAAAACGTATCCTCCAAAATGTATAAAATTAAGATAGCGTACGTGTACTAGAAGGGAAAGATCCAATGATAATAGCTCACCCATATGTAAATCAGACGACGAACAGTACTATTGTCATCTATTATGAAAATTTCTCTATGATTATTATAAGCTGTCGCTTTTCACGACGGCTACTATTATTAACATGGCATAATAAAATTTTAACATTTTTATTACTATTCAATAAAAATAGGCAATTCAAAAAAGGGGAGAATGGGGGGTGAAAATAAAGATTGTACAGTAAAATTCAAATTGGGGGATCAATTGTATAAAAATCAAGCATTTTTTTATAATAAAAAAAAAAACTCAAAAATTTATAATTTTTATGTAAAAATCCTAATTTTCTCTAATTTGGGGGTTTTGGGGTGTATCAGCCAATAAATTTTTTTTCTTAGAATAATTCTCTTAATAACATGCCACTATTTTTATTTCAAAATTACAATATTTTTTTATCAATAAAAAAGGGGAAAAGGGGGGAACAAAACCTGGGGGATCCAAAGTCTTATAGTCTATCTTCATTAAATTTTATTTTTTTAATCTAGTACAGAAGGGCCATCTTAATTTTATACATTTTGAAGGACACTTTTTGTATACAGAGATAGTTCTCCTTACCTCTACACTCCATAATTGAGATAGAATAAAGAGGTGTAGCAATGACGATGTTAAAGTTTTCGCATCTTTGCATTATACTTTTAAGTCATATGTCAAACTCGAGACAGTCAGTTTTGGTGAGAATAAATTCAATTTTTTTTTAAATAGCTTTATTTACATGTTATAACATCATTTTCATTCCGTCAGTCTCCGAATATAAAATTATTGACTTCAAATAAATCAAAATACGACTCAAGTCGCCATTTTCATTACACTTTTCCGTCACTCGAAGTGCCGCCCATCTATCATATCGCAAAATAGTGTTTATGTCGTCTCTACTTTAATCTATGTCGATGGTTGTGAGTCAGATGAATAATTTATAGGATAAAATTAGGAATAAAACTATGACAAACCTTTTTGGCTTGTCTAGTTTTGATTCAGGACCAGTTTTTTAAAGTTTCTCGTTCTTGAAATTCTATATACATTACAATAGGTTTCAAATTACAACGATCACAGTATAAATATTGGTTATACCTACCTACTCCAATTATAAATAAATTATTTCCAATAAAAATTATATAATTTAATTCAATTTACAAGTAAACTCATCTATGTTTAGCAATGGAGACATTACATTCAATTTCAAGTATTATATTAAAAAGTTTCGGTTTAATACTAAACTGACTATTAGAATATAATAAATATTAAAACAGTTGATTATTGAAATAAATATTTCATTATGGATTTTCTTAATACTTAATATTTTCAAAAACCTGTTCTAACATAGATTACTTTTTAAGTGATTTAATCACTGATCTGTCATTTAATAAGCATTGTAAGATCGTGTACCTGGAGAAAGTTGGACAAATAAAATGTTTCATTGCTTTTAGATATAACTGTTGAAATAAGTACCAACTTAGGAGTACAGAGACTTTTAGCTTTATTTTGTTAACACTAATTCTATTTCAAAAGAACATAACTGAAAATGTGACCCCTTTTCCCAGTGCATTGTCTACAAATGAATTTTTAGTGCCGTATATCGGACCAAAAAAAGGAAAATATAATGGAACAAAACTCACTTTCTCTATTTCATTATTATATTACACATAAAAGGGAGATGTAAGATGCATCTCCTTTTTTCCAATTGATGTAGATTAATTAATTTTAGATTTTCCAAATAATCATACTGAACATTCAATCTAAAAAAAACAGTACTTTACAAATTTCTTTTGCACCTTTTCTATTTAAAAAGTAGAATATGCTTAAATTGACCTAACCAGTGAGCAGTTTACTGTTCTTGACTATACAGATAAATCCTTAGAGGCTTCTCATTATAAAACCTAACATTTTAGAGCTTTGGCAATTATTATATTAATGTGTTCGTTGAATGAAAGAGACAATTCAAAATTCACTCAAAGATCCCTAATTATCTGAACTCTACACAGTTCCTCATTGTGCAATGCAATTGGTATACATACACTCTTAGGAGTTCGTTTAAAGACGCTTATAACTGAACATTTATTAGTGTTTAAAAAAAGCCTGTTCATCTGACATCAACTCATTAAATTATTTAAATCTGATTGAAATAAATAATGGTATGGTATCATCATTTTCCCCACAATTTTAAAAAGCTTCATAATATCAGCATACATAAGGCAAGAGCAGTATTATGTAATAGTCGATGTTATATAATTAATAAATTAAATAGCGAAGGCTCACAATGTTCACTGTGTGAGACACCAAAACTAACTGCTATTAAATTTGATTTAAGACAAAATTATTGATTTATACTATTTGAACCCTTTCCATTAAAAAACTACGTAGCCAAGCTACCAAATTATCATAAAAAAACAATTGTCTTCCCCCAACTTCAACAAAGTATCTCATGATTCCCTCGAAAAAACGCCTTGGAGAAGTAGTCTGTATAGACAGCATCGACTTGTTTATCACTCTCCAAGGCATACAACAGAGTAACTTCATATTAAACCAACTTAGTAGTTGTGGACTTTCCCCCCAGGAACCCATGCTGGTTAATAAATAGCTTTACATTGTCACAATAAATTATTGTAAATAAGTTTATCAAACACTCCGAAATAGCGGACTTATTGCAAACTCCTATATATTGTTCTTGATATCATGTTTGTATCCACCGTTGAATACTAGAACCATAAACTGGTCTTCCAGACTTCTGGGAACACTGAGAGCTCTAAGGATGCATTAAGAAGAATATAAAGTGGTTCAATCAATATAAATAAACATTTTCAAATTCATCCTTATTTTTATTATTCTACATAAATAGGAGTTTATTTCAATGAGATAAATTGCACGCTGAAGTAATAAGTAGCTACCGTGAAGATTTACTTCTCTATTGGTTAACAAATGTAATCAATCTAAACCAGACTAACGAGTTTATTTCTGATAAAATAATCACAAGATATCGTTACTTACCGATATTATTATCATTAACGTGTCCAGCCATCTGATTGTTATATTTTTCGTACCCTTCGGGAATTTTCGCCGCTTCTTCGATCTCTTCTCTTCCGTCCTCTTCTGTTATCTCCAGCTTTTCCAGACTGTTCGCGAACTGGTTCGTGTGAAGTACAGATTTGCACGGTGCCGGTACGCAGATCAAATTCGGCTCAGGACGATGAATGGGGATAGACTGGACTTCCGATTTTCCCATCTTTTTCGTTTTGCTTGTTGTCACGTCTTATCAAATGTTTATTATCTTCAGACTGAAATAATATAATAAATTGGGATTAGCGGACGGTAATCCAACAAATTGGTTGCTAATCGATAAGGTGATAGGCCAGGAAATATAAAATAAACGCAATGTGCGTTTCAGAGCCCTTGAAACAAAGAATAGAACAGGTTAAAAAATAGCTGTTATCGTATGCCAAGTTAAATTTATTAATATAAATTTTAAGCCGGTTTCAGACTCAGGCGTTGAAGCCTGCAATTAGCTGCACGAAGTTTTCAGTTTTATGCGTTTCAAAAATGCCCGTGAGTAAATAATATGCATTAATTTTTAAATATGCATACGTTTTTAAACAATACAGATATTTGTCATTCCAAATATTGTCAGCACTGTATTGTAACTGATCTTGTTTTCCATTTTGTCAAATTTTAAAATTAAAAATTACTATTAGCTTAACAGGTATGTACCTCTTTATTAAAGAGTGATCCACAAAAAATGTTTCTAAAGTAGGTCACTACCCACAGAGACAGATATACGTTCCGACTTATGTGAATTTTCCAAGATCTACTTTAGAAATATTTTTTGAGGATCACTCCATATTACTTATTAGTATAGTATTGGTATTTTTAGATAAGTATTATAGTTCAGATATTTTAATGGATGCTAAAACCATATTGGTTTTTTCAGTTGCAACCAGTATTTTCTTATCTTAAATACAAAATAATTGACAATATAAATCATTGGTAGGTTTGTAAATTGCATGCATGTCGAGAAAAAATAAAACAAATTCTAATTCCGTGCTTAAAAACTCATGCAATTCATAAACCCTCAAAATCTCATAAGTGAACATAAGTTCCGGGCATGATAACGCTGCATGAAGTTAAACTTTTAAGCACCTGTCTAAGATCGGCTTTACACCGCCAAAATTCGCGGCATCGACTAATCCATCGCAACGACGAACAACTACTAGACTAATTTTGTTTACAAAAATCGAATTGCAAACATTCACTTTCAAATTTAGGCTGTGTATTTAAGACACAGACAATTATAGTTTTCAAGTACGAGAAGATTTTTCACCTTTGTTTTAATGGCAGTCATAGAAGAGAAACTTAACTCTCATAAATATGATGTTAGAAATGGAACCAAACATTTTACAGCCTCATTCGCCATATGAGGGTATTTTGGTCCGGGTTATGGGAAAAAATTGGAGCATCAACATTTTATCACTTGATATTTTAATAAGTTTCTTTCATGTTTATTGGTTTATAAATCGGCTATAAAAGGATTCAGTATGCATCTGCAACTGTCATAACTGTTTTGAATTTCTTCGGGAAAATAATTACAGAGCTGTTGTTTTAAATTGAACAAAGTAACTTGCATGTCTTGTTCAAAATGTGTAGCACTGTAATTGGATACATCTTCCATAAAATCCTGAACGCACTGGAATGAATCGACCTGCTTTTTGCCAAGTGACGTCGACCATAAAACGATTTTTCTTATAAACCCCTTAATTTTTATCTGTGGCTGTAAATATATTAATGCCACAACCTTGCAAATTACCGTTCAAAATATTCAATTGTTCGAAAATATCAACAAGGAAAGTTAGTTTGAGAATCCAAATGGGATCGGAAAATTGATTTTCATATGGGGCTTCTCATCTTTCAACTATAATAAAAGTTCTGCTCTTGAGTGACGTTGCCCATTGAAAGCCACCTTACTTCGAAGTGATAAAGATTTTCAAATGAAGCACCCATGTCTTCGGAGATTTTTCGAAAAATACGGGTCTGCAAAGATTTTTCTTTAATGGCATTTACAACTTTAATGATGGTTTTTATAACACAGTCCATTTCAGGAGGTAAGGCATTTGACGCAAGAGCTTCTCGATGTAAAAACAATGTTTCCATGTGGTATTAGCAATGAACTGGAGTGGGGTAGAATGCTTGTCAATAGACTTGATGTGCGACTCTATGGGCGAAGATAGGTTATTTTTTATCTCACTAGGGAGTATTTAAAATAGCCAGTTTCTATTTCACATTGTTATTGTCTGATCCACCAGCTTGTGGATTGAACAATAACAATGTGAAACAGAAAATGGTTATTATAAATAGTCCCGAGTGAGATGAACAATAAAAATGGCTGCGCCCATCGAGTCGCACCTTGTTCTAATAGTACAACATGTACATTGGCATTCTACCCCCCTCCAGTTCATTGGGTATTAGGCATTATTTCTTGTAATCTGACGACAAGACCAGATTGATGGCTTGTCATAGCTTTAGCGCCCTCTGTGCACATAGCAATATATTTTCCCCAGTCAATATCATATTTACCTGTATGTTTCCCAAAAGTGTCGAATAAAGATTTTCCAATGGTACTGGTCTCCAATGGGGAACAAAATAAAATATCTTCTTGAATGCTATTATTTGTATCATACCTTACAAACGTAATAAATTGGGCAAAGTTAGATATATCTGTGGATTCGTTCATTTGAAGAGAGAAATACGTTTGAATATCTTCTGCACATCACTAATTCTTCTTTGGATAGTATTATTTGGCAAAGGTATTGTTTTTAACTTGGCAGTCTCTTTTTCACATTATATGTACCATGTTAACAGCTGCTGGCAAAATCAGATTTCCAGTAATTGTGTGTGGGTTATACCAGTTTTGGCAACGCGATTAGCAACTTTATAACTTGCTGATAAAGCTTTTTCATTAGTAGTGGTTGCCAATGCAAAGTATCTTGCTGTTTGCAAAGGACGTTCAGCTTTCTTTCAAAAAATTCTACGGGTTTGTCTTTTTTATCTGGATGTTTGCTATTTAAATGTCGAAGTAACTTTATTTTCTTTTGAGAAGACTTTTCCACAAATAACACATTGTGGTTTATTGGAAATAACGGTAAAATCATATTTAAGATATTCATTAGTGTAAAGTCTGTTTTTCTTTTAATTACTGCCACTTTCAGACGTAGATTGTTCTGCACTTCTTTTTAAAAACGTATCCATAATTTGTAATTTATCGTAGACGTACGAGGGTGGATCCCTATGCTACATCCCTGACCCCCTTACAGTAAAACTAGAGTGGCATTATATATTTTTTATTTTTCTCCTGCTACACTAATGCACTTGGTCCATCGGTGCTCTAACATATCAACAGCCTCCTGAAAAAAAAATTGTCCGACCTCTGCAAACCACCTCTGTATAGCTTGCGCTCATCATTACTGGGAAAATTTTGCCACGTAACTTTTCTTTTAATTTAGATCTGGTGAATGTGGTGGGTACTCCATTAATTTAAAGACTGCTTGGTGTACAGGGTGGGACACTTAAAAGTTCTACCCTCTCTTATCTTTGTTATTGAGATATTGAAACGATTTTTTTTTGTTTAACTGCTTGGAGTAGTAACTTTATTCAATTATTCTGTGACGTCATGACGTACTTTCGGTTTTTCCGGAAATAACATTAAATCGCAATTTATTTTTTATTTTTAAATTAAAACACCAATTTTTTATAGAAAATTCTAATTTACTGAACATTTTTATATAAGAACCGTTTATTGAAAATATTCTGTAAGGTGTCAAAATGGCCGCTATATTGGATATTACTATTTCTAAATATTTTACTAATAACTGGTTTAAGGAAGAATACATTGAAATGAATTACCTTTAAAAACTCTTTGTAAACCGTTAAGACTAACCCAAATTACACCAGTTATGAATAATATTAATAGTTAAAAATAATTTTATATATAGTTATAAAATGATAGTTTTGGAGAATTATGGTCTAGCTGTACCAACTTTATAGGAAATTTGATTATCTAAATCCTCCCACTGCTTCAAGCGAACATGGACTCCATCTCACTGAGATATACCTTCCATAAGCCATATAAAGTTATAATAAAACAAATAGAAGATCCGGAAGTGGCAGGTACGATTCATATCTACACCGACAGTTCTAAAACAAAATAAGGCTCAGGATGTGGAGTATACTCCAGATTCTTAAACCTAAACATAAAATGGGCTGTGAGCAATAGTGCCAGTGTAGTTCAAACAGAGCTAACGGGGATTCTCATAGCAGCAAAAGAAATAACCAGAAACAATATCACTGGAATGAACATGCTCATCTATACAGATAGCAGACAAGCACTACTCACCCTGAACAGACCACGAATTTATTCAGGGGTAGTACTAGAATGTCTCGAAGGTTTGGCCGAAGTATCCATCAACAATGTGGTCACCTTAAGATGGATATAAGGTCACGCCACATCGAAAGGTAACCGTCTTGCTGATTCACTAGCCAAGAAAGCAGCCAACCAAATACTTTTTGGACCTGGCCCTTCTATTGGCCTGACAAAATCGGTAGTAACAGACCTAATCAAAGAACATTCCCTTGTGAAATTCAAGGAAAGATGAGACGAAACTAAAAGCTGCAGAGTAACCAGGGAGCTTTTAAGTTATCCTGACAATACTACAGCAAAAAAATACTTGATTAACTATGACTAGACAGAATCTACGCCTGATCACAGGCATTCCGACTGATAATTGCCAAGTACGGACTCTGCGGGGTGCGAAGTGGAAGATGAGACCATCGAGCATATCCTCTACGATTGCCCGACGATCTCATTTATTAGAAGATTTGTCTTCGGCGAGAATTAGCACTGGCACCTCTTATCAACTACATTAAATCTGTAGACTGGCTCAATGGGCCTAATGAGGCGTAAGTGCCGTGGGGGTAACCCACCCTCCACACGTTACAGATACAGATACCCCTTCCTGTGGACATCCCCTTGCAACCAAGCCTCTTATATTCACATCCTCGACACTTATGTTTATTGCTCGCTTTGCAAGAATGTTATGTATCCACTCACTAACCACCTGCAGAACATTCATGTTGGTTAGTGAGTGTATTATCTTGATGAAGGTCTGAATCAGTAGGTCTGCTTGGGGTGTATGCATGTTGATTTGGGTGTAGCGGTATTGTTGTAATCACCCCATCACTTATGTACCTTTCGCATAGCCTTTCCAATGTCTTCATGGAAGAGGATGTCAGGCTAATTGGCCGGTATATTTTTAGTACAGTATAATCCATCCTTCGAGGTTTTGGTATGAAGACCACTTTTACCTCTCTCCATTTTTTGGGGATATACCTCAGTGTCACCGATGGTCTTAAGGTATCTGCCAGGTGAAGTAGGACTGGATAAATACCGTCAGATCCTGGCGATTTAAATGATTGCTAGATATTAATCATGTAATTTTGCAATGGAGATGGTTATTTTCATTCTCTGCCCAGGCGGCCACGTATATGATGATCGAGTCAGGGAAGTGTGTTGACAGAAGTTTGATGCTATCTTTGAGGGTTGCAGTTTTCATGCCATCCTCTTTGATTAGCGTACCAATACTGCTCTTAAGAGCGCTCTTTGAAGCCTTGCTGTCTGGGGGAAATCTTAGATTTCTTTGTAGTAGGCTATCTATGCATTTCTCTGTGTTTGTTTACTTTTTTGTATTCTCTGAGCGGAGATTTTAAGTGTCCCAGTCCGCTTTGTATTTTGTGGTTCTTGACTTATTAAAGGATTTCCTAGCCATTTTCCTGCGATGTCACAAATAAATCTTGATTAAAAATGCTAAACATGAAATTGATACATTTTTTATAATTAAACAGTTATATGATAAGTGAATTTAATATAAAACGTGACGATCATACTCTATATTCAATGTTTACAACAATACAGGATGCAGTTTTAGTAATTTCCAAAACTGAAGCTGAGACTAGAAACATACGCAAGTTAGCTATTTCTACAATCTAATTTTGGTCGTGGATTTTATAAAATAATCTTTTTACGGGCTTTTGTCATTTTTATTTTATTTTGAATGGTTTTGATTGTTTCAGGCAATTGGTTATGTATTTTTGGAGCAAGATATGCATAGAATCGTTGGCTGAGTGACTTACATGCTTGTGGCATGAGATGGAGATTTATATTACTAGTTTAATAGGAGTGAAAAGGAAGTTAGCATGCTTAATGGTATTTTTGAGCTATGCAGTAGATCCATGATGGTGGTTATACAATATATTTAAAATAATATCCCATATAATAACTAGAAAACAATAGTTAATATTTCCCCACCTAGGAGTTATTGTAAGAAGTTTTCAATTCATCCTCCTAAGCGTATTTTAATTGCACTTTTAATGTCTGTATATAGAACTAATTAATTTAATTGATGTACAACGCCTTTATTTACACAGATGACATGACATCGTTTCATTAAAAGCTCTAACGTAATTTATTATAATATTAATTGTTAAATTAAGTTTTATACAGGGTGAAATTTTTTAAATGTATGGCGAAGAGGTAACGAAAATTCTGAGGTTAGCTAAGGATAGAAAGATATTTAGTTTTAAAGCTTATATCAATGTACCTCACAAAAGTTTGGCTATTGCTTGAGGCTCTTAAAATGTCTGCAGCTTTTTTATAACGGGTTATTTTACATTATATTTGTTCTGCAATCATAGATAACAATACTGTTGTTTTTATTAATATAAAGTGTATTATCGATATAAAAGTATAAATAGGAAGTAGGGTATAGATTTGGATATCTTCAAAAGAGTGTAGGAATTGAGATTAATCTTTGTGAACACCTTCATTATAGTAACAGTTTGATAAAAATAATTTAATGTATAGAAGTAGTTTATTGCATCTTTTTTAAACTATTTGGTAGGGCGAGTAAACTATTTAGTACAGGTTTCAACCATTGGAAACAAAGTGAAAAAATTACGTACTATGAAAATTCCGCTATGCATCAAGGAAACACTCATATATTTGTTAACCGATCTATAGAAAAATGTGAACATTTCAAAATTGATTCAATTATATGAGTGAAAAAAAAAAAAAAAAAAAACGAATCATTGGATAAGTATTTTAGAACGGATTATTGATCCATTTTCAAAAGAAAAAGCTAGGAAAATAAATATGTTACTTTTTATTTGGTTTATTATAAAATTTAATTTTGTTCATATAAGTTTTTTTTTAATTTTGTATCAAATTTATGTTTTTATTTAATATAATGGTAATAAATTGACTTTTTCAAGTTCTGACACTTTTGTATAAGTCGGTCAACCCATTTCTTCTAGCCATCCCGTGTATTTTTTATAAAAAAGGGGGGTATTGTTTTTGATAGCCCACGGACGCCGAATATCTTAGGACGGCTCTGAACTTTAGTGTAGGAATATTTTAGAAGCAAAAAAAGTACCGCTCTGTATTGAACTATAAACGGCTAATCAGATTATTTGTTGTTCAGAACTTCTAACGGTTAATTTATTAACAATAAAAATTACTGTTAGAATTCGGTAGTCACAACGCCAATAATTATTCTTTCTATATCTATGCCAATAATCGATTATTGCGATGTGCGATACTTGACATCAGTTAAAATGTGGATCTACATAAATTTGTTTTATAACTGTTTAAGATTGTAAATAATTTATAGAATAACATTATTAATATATGAGCGTTACTATTTTTTAAAAGAACTTTCTTGTAATTTTCTTAAATTATTTTACATATAACACTCGAGAGTAATATGCTTATTGTAAATTAATGTTATCTGCAAATTTTAAATAATTTGTAATAAAATTATTAAGAAAATTTACTTCTTGATGATAGTGATGTATTTATTTATACAATCTTTAAAAAAAAAAAACAATTATAACCATTTTGAATATACCTACAGGTCTGAACTGAATCACAATTCAGGCATGATTGGCAAAGCTAAGTTAAGCCCATCTCTAAGATACACATGTTTTAAATGTCCTAATGGTTTTATTAGAATGTCAGTTGATATGTTTTCAGTAGGCAAAAATTGTATATCAATAATCTATTCAGATATTTTTTCTCTTATGAAGTGATAGTATCCTGTTTTGATTTTACGTGCACTCTGTCACCGAAAATAACGACTGCCTTTTGTTCCTATTATTCGAAAATAAATCTTCGAAGAAACATGGCTTCCTTGGCAGCGCTTTTGACGGCCATATCTGCTTCAGTAGATGAAAGAGCAACTGTACGATATCCAAGCCACAGACGGATGTTTCAAGGAAGGCGACAACAGGACAGAAGGTTTATTCTCCGAAGCCAGAAAGGTCTTGGGAAGGTACGTACCTCATCAAGAAAAAAAAAATAATGGTGTTATTTGCCGTATAAGCAAGTATAACCGAGTGTAACCATGACCAACTCCAAATACCTTTGTCTTTGAAGAATTTATGAGTGCATATAGAGGTATCGATAAAGTAACATTATGGTGATACAATCGAGCAACAACAAGATCTGGTCACTGGTCCATAGCATTTTCGCCAGTATTAAAGACTCACGAGAAATGGCATCTGTTTTCTGGAAGAAGGTTGGTCGATTACCAGAACTTCATAGTTACCAGCCCCTGGAAAAACCTTGAAACTTCAAGATAAATCATGTTACCTTTTCCATCTGGTAACAAAGAACACTCTTCATGATCGATCAACTTATCATGATGTTTGGGAAGTATTACTCAGTTTGAGGGCGCATGTACTCGACACAATGTACAGCTGGATTAGATAATCATTAGAAACATGGTAGAAATAATCTTCCAAGATACCAAGTCCAAGTACTGGTCTGCAGCCATTCGCCCAGTGTCCAGGTTACAACGAAGACCGTGCCTTGTTACTTCCATGCAACTGGAAATTTCATGATACATCCATTCAGTTCCAGTTCGAGGAGAAACTACCTCTTAAAGAAGGATAAAATGTCATTCGAGCCATTTTAGACCCGTCTGGTCCTGCTCTAATCGCTCAAATCTATCTCTGCCTTATTTGGGCCCTTTACGGCCTCCACTTTTCCGATTACCAAGAATATTCGATAGAATAATGAACCTTAGAATGATTCTAGAATTCACTGGAATGATGACGACAGCGCCTAGACACTGATTTTGGTCAATGCATTATTTTAGAAAATCGTGATACCCGTCTAAGAACGTCTGGAATGGTCATGAAAGCTACATAGGGGTATAAATAATTTACGTTTGCTGTTATAGTAAGTTCAAGTGGATACACCGCTGTGGGCAGATAAAAATTATAAATATAAATTAGTTTATAAAATAAATTAACGTTTTGGTGTAAATAAATTAAATAAATCAATTTACGATATGTTTTTAATCATACTGTACATGATTTATAAACTATCTATTTTAAAATTGTTTGAGGTCTATTAATACGCGATAAGAAAATAACAGCAAACAGGGTCTACTAACTTTTTGACTCGCCCTGTATAAACTGTAAATTTTAATTAATTATAATAATAATAACGTTTATTTAGGAGTAGAATAATTTACATTTTTTATCATATATGAAACAAACAGTAATACAACTAAATAAACAGAATATATATTGTTCAAATACATGACACTAATTTAAAATGTTTCATCTGTGTAACCCATTAAGACCATAAAGGTTGAGCATGGAGACTTACTATTTCATCATTATATTAATTTGAAGAATAATCCAATGCTAAAGTAAAAAGAAAAATTTAATTTTCAGTAATTTGTAACTAATAATAAGTTATAATGGAAATATTCTTTGATATCAGTTTATTCTTGGAAAATGCATGTAATCAAAGTTGATGTTAAGAAGTACGACCATTTTTAAAAATGTTCAATTTGAAACTTCAGCACCCTGTATATCAAAAACTATTCATAGGATTGATTGAGTTGTGCTCATAATAACAATTCTTAAGGAAATAAGACTAAAAAACTTCACCGGTCCTTTGAATACAAAAATTAATTTTGGTTACTTTTCATTTAGCTTAGAATTTGTGAAAAAAAATTTTTAATTTAACAAAAACAATTTATCATTTCTAAGTAGGTATGTCTAAATATTTTTTTATAGTTCAAAAAATAAGAATTTCATTAAACAAGTTCGTTCTTTGTTGTAGATTTGAAGCTATTGTTGAATAGGAGCAATTTGTAAACCTACACATAATTTACTGTACTCGTAAGTTTAAGGTCATAGGTCATAGACTGAGAGCTAGCGGTACGACCATACCTTCGGCTGGAATATTGAGAAGTGGTGGGCGGGACGATCAGGAAATGTTATCTGCAAGTATTTAGTTTAAAGGTACCATTTCGGAAGAGACGCGACGGCAAAGGTGACCAAGAACTATTTTTTCACGTCTGAACACATGCAATTATATAAAACACATTTCGCAAAGCGCGACACGTCCGAAAGACAGAACTCGACGACAGGTGGGTCGGTCTCGGGGTATCGTTTGTTGTCTGTCTCCCTTAGTCATCGCTTGTATTTCGAGGTGATTAGTCGATATTTTATAGAAATGGTAGTTGTATTCTTTCGATCTAGGCAGTGTTGCCAGATGAACATTTGCTGAAACAGTATGGGTGAAAAAAAAACCGTAGATCTGAACAGTAGATTTTAATACAGGGGGAAATAATTATAATTTGCAGTCTAGTAAATAAAGTATATAAGAATCGAAAGATAAACATTTTTTTTTACCCAAATTAGAAAAGGAAAATATGATTCAACGAATCACAGACGCTATTCGTAGCATATCTAGAGCGGAAGTGGAAAGAGCTGTTTTGTCAACCAGGGAAAGGTTGGAACTATGTGTTCAAAATGATGGAAGGCAGTTTGAACATTTGGGACGGCATTGAGTATTAGGTCTTTTGTTTGTGTTTTCAAGGCTTACTTGATATGCAAATATACCTACACGCTCAATGGATTATTATACTTATAAGTAATTATGCATCCTTATCTAATATCGTTCGATTATTTAAAATATGTAAAAATCATGGTTGTGCATTAGGTTTTGCAGAAATTTATAAATTTGATTTATACTTTGAAAATGGACATAGTAGAAAATGCTGGGTCATTAAATGTGTTACGTTTCTACGTTTTATTTATATTTTTGCTAAAATCTGCTGTTTGAAAAGAGATATCCAAATGCGGTTTTCGCCAAAGTATTGGGCTTTTTTTCTCTATCTATGTAAAAAGGTATATATCGTTGTATTTAAATTTTTCGAAAAATTTCGTAAAATTTGTTAGTTTTTAACTTAACGCCCTCTAGCGGCGTTCATAAAACGTAAGCAGCCACAGTTTATAAAGCTAAAAATGAGGCTGAAAAAGTTCTTCTAAACGAAACCAATTTCACTAAATTCGGTAAAGCCAAACCGGAGTTATGAGCATTTTTCCAAATTAAAGTTTAACCTTCCCCACCACTCTATTTCACAACTGACAAAAATTACACCTAAAGCTTTTTTGTTCAGAAAACATTGAAGATTAAAATAGTAATATTTATCAATATACTTTACTTGGTATTTTCTTGAGAAAATAACATTTTTATGCTTTGACGTCACAATTACGTCCCTTAGAGGCCACCCTACAAACTTGAAAATAATTTCCAGCAATTTCTCTTGGCCGTTTTTATTAAAAATATTTTTCCCCAAAGCTGTACTATTATTAGTTTCTGAAATATATGGAACACCCGGTACATTTTCAGCTGGAAATACAATCAGTTTTTTAGCCGACATCTTTTGTAACTTTGAGTTGTCTGACGTGTCCTTTGCATGGGTTCTAAATTAAATCCTTGCAGATGACATTTCCTGATGGTTCTGACAACCACTTCACAAAATTCCAGCCAAAGGTACGATCGTACCACCTTGTGACCGCTAGCTCTTAGACTATCAAGAACGTGAAGCGTATAATATTTTCAGAATATTTTAATAAACCAGTACCTAATAGAGGGTATGCGTACTTGATTTGGTAAATCTTATTATCTATTTGACACAATCTTTTTTAATGTTTTGTAAAAACCATTTTTTTCTGGGGAAATTGGGACATTATATTTTTAAAATCCTAACCCGGTTATTTAGAATCAACGACATTAATAATTGTGAATAACATAATTGTCGGTTTTTCCGACACTCTAAAAAGGAAATTGCCCATCTTTTATCACGCCGATCAAATAATCAAGAAACGAAAAAATAAATCGTTAAAAAATAACTCATATGTCGGAGATTAAGATTTACGTCGAATATTAAAAATAAAATCTTTTGAAGACGACCAGACGAAATGGATTCAAAGATGTCAAGATACTTATTGACTATGACGCGTTAATTCGTTTAAAAATATGTTTATTTAGGATATATTCAATCATCTCTTCACTTTGAAGTAGAATAAGCATTTCATTTTCTGGAAATTTTTGTAAAATATTCATCACATTAATAAACATAATGAGTGTAGTTCATTATGATTATGATGGATATATTTATTGCCAACCAACACGCGCAAGTACGGTAACACGTGGCAATGGTGAAATACCAACTTGATATTACAAAGATATGTTTTTCCAGTCAAGAAGTAATTCTACAATAATTTAAAGCATGCATTTTGCATTTTTACCAAATTCAAAGTCAATTCAGATATAACAGAGGCATAATAGTAGGTAAAGTATAGCGAAAAAATATCTAAAAAATGCAGACATGGCGAATTTGAAAAATTAATTTAATAATAATTCATTATTGTTCATAAATGATAATAAAAAATAATAAATATGTAAGGAGTGATCTACAAAAAAGGTTTCTAAAGTTGGCTTTGGAAAAATTCACGTATGTCAAGCGTATGATAAATATTTTTAATAGTAAATAAATAAAATATTGTAGTGACTTGCACGCACTACCTTCTTCATACTTTCATTGCGTCAAATACCGGCGCCTTCTATTACATGGCGTCCTAAAGACAAAAGATTAAGCTCATCTCGTTGGCAACTTCGGTTGCCAAGTATCAGATATTTATATTTTATTATAACATTTTTATCTTTTATATAAGTCTATCAGCGGGTTGCAACAACGATCGTTAAATATCTAATGACTCGTTAAACCCAAATCTTTTACTAAAGGTGTAGTACGGGTTGCATTCTTCTGTTAATTTTTAACGACGACGTGAACTGGCAACTGCGCTTCCTCTGTCAGAGCTCTGCTCGTCATTTACTTTGACAGATTAATGTTTATGGATTAATATTTTAGAATTTTTCAATTATTTTCAATTTTCCAGCCAATTTATGTGAGTGTCGAGAGGTACTTTGAATATATATTATAAAAGTTCAATTTTAGTTCGTTTAGTTGAAGTATTATAATGTTTGACAACAAAAATCGCAAGCAATTTACTGCTAAAGAAGAAAAACTACTTGGTAAGTAAATTAATAACAAGTACATAAAATTCCTTCAAAAACATTCACTTTATTACATCTTAATTTGTATTTCCAACTACATTTTTGGGGTTAAATTTTTAGGTAATTATAGAAGATCTCTTTATTGCATGGCTAAGAAGTTGTATTGGCCAAAATACTAATTAGGAATAACTAGCTTTTATTAAATATAAAACTGATACAAGGACATCTAAAAGTGAGATACTTACAACAAAAAGAAAACTAAACTTTACAAGAGGTCAAATAGAAGGAGAGACAGGACAAGGTTCGTATTTGTTTCATTCAAAGGAACACTTTTATTGTTTTAATACATAACATTTGCAAATTCATAAAATTTGTACACCCACCGACCCTCCTGGGACAGTAACTTTAATATACTTACCTTCTATATAGTATAGAATATTGTGCCTTCTTAGTAATAAAAGAAAAAATTTATTTGAAATCAAATTAAAAATTTGTGCAGTAATATGTTTAAAGTTAATTTTCTAAGCAAAGCCTATAATGTTATTTAACACAAATTTTATATTTTAAAAGATTGATTTATAGGATTTTAATTTAAACAGAAATTAAATCACTTTTATATTATATACAATATAAAACTTCTTTTGTATGTGTTATTATTTATACAATTTTAGCAATATCTGTCTTTTCCCATTTTAAAGATTTTTCAAACTACTAAAGTTAAAAAAAAATAAAATTGGAAATAACTAACGTTTGGTATTATTTTTGTTTATTTAAATTATTTCCTTATTTATTTAAGGGTGAAAAACAAGAAGGAGGCGTGGTTAAGATGAGATGGGCTCAAATTAAAGCATTTTTTTATAATCAAATAGAGTCCCCGTTGAATTCCTTTGATTCCACTGCTACATTCTTTGGTAAGAAAGTATTTTATTTATTTTATTTAAACTTAGCTGTTTTATTATACATGGTTGTCAAAATTCGACGTTTTCACATGCTACAACTGGATATCGAAACCTTATAACCCACCATTGTCACCTTTTTTGAGAAACAAAACATGGAATGCTTAGTTGTTATAAATCCTTTTTAGAAACTATAGGGTGATTTTCTAAATTTATCATAATTTATTATCTCAAATAAAAATCTTATTTTGAAAAACAATTTAATAATTTGACATAGTTACATATGTAAAATCCATTGTCGTACTTATTATTTTTTTAAGGGGTACACATTTTCGAGGTAACACCATTTTTTATTTGAACACCCAAACAAAATAATGATATTTTAAAAATCACTCTTGCATTTTACTCAGGGAAGGAATTTATAACTGGATTTAAAATAACATGCTTAGTTAAAAAAAGGTGCGACATAAATGTGCTTTATCCCCTGCTAATTTAGTAATATCTTATAAACATGTCAAATTTGGACCATCTTGTATAATTATCACAAATACTTTGTATGTTGATAGGAAAATTAGTGTAATATGAAGACAAATTTGGAATTGAAGGGAACTTTTACACATTTTATTAAAGTATAACTGTAGGTCTAATTAGGTTCTTGCATTGCAATAAATAATTACACGAGTCCTAGTTAACTGCAGCTAAATATCATCGTTGAATCTCTATATAAATTTTGTTATATCATTATATTTTGGAACATACTTTTATGAGCTCTAGAATCATATATATTTATTTATTATTCTGTAGGTGAACAAATCAATAATTGATATTATGCCTCTTTCCAGTGGAGTCTCCTTAGGTGCTTCTCCTAGTAGTCTCTTCACTCCCAAGGAATCTACTAAACCCTTCCCTGGCCCAAGTGGACTCTGCCGATCCCCCTGCACATACTCTCAAGCAAAACCGTACAGTTAAAAAAGGAAAACTTTGTAACAACAAAATTAAAAATATTGTTGTATGGACCACTAATCTTGAAACAAGACAGGCTTGGCTCACAAATAAAACTTTAAAATATCTATACTGCCCCAGTAACTACACAAACTATAGAATGGAGATATATGCAATAAAAGAAATTTATTAGTGCCAGTATTTTGATATGTGTTACCAATATAGCTGCTTTTGTTGAATTAAATACAAGTTTTGAATAATGTTTTTAACTAGTTATATAAATGTGATTTAATGTTTTGGGTTGATTTTTGATAAGAATTCTCTAGAAAAATGTTAGTTACATTGTAGAATCAAGTTGACTTTTTAGGATACAGAATAAAAATTGCTGGTATTTTGTTTACTTTTTAAAAAGAAAAATGGGTCAGTATCAGAATGGTCAAATAACCTCAAATATTTGTAATTTGTCAGTTATGGGGGTTTGGCTTATGACGGTGGTATAGCCTGGTAGCAATATATTTTTATTTGTAAATAGGCATTACTTTGTAGTAATATAGGTGTTTGCTAAGTATTTTAAAATATTTCATGAGATGATCGCATAAATAATTTTAAGCCATATAACTGTGGAGCTTGGTATCTCTACTTATATTGTTAAACACTTTTTAATTCGTATAATTGTTATGTATTAATACATTCTCAAACATATTTAATATTATTTTATAGTTTTTTCCTGCCTATTTTCAGAAAAAGTAAATATTTAGCAGTAAACTACTATCAGTAATAACATTTTTATTGTTTGTACCTATGTTGAAATAATCCATTTCTTTTTATACATTTATAAAATATGTGGAACTGGCAAAGTAGACGTATCCAATACGTTAGGCAAACTGTAAATTTTAACACAAAATTACTAGTCAACTTGAAACCTGTCATAACCAAAAAGAAATCCTGGATTGAATGTTTATTTTCTAGAATTAGAATTCTTAATAATGATGGGCAAATTAAATGTATTTTTATTTATTGTAGATTTACTATATTTTTTTATTATGTTATGTATTTTGTGTATATTAATTTAATCCTAAAAAATAAAATTTTAAAATGAATTTGGTGTTTTATTTATGACCTACAAATCTGTAAATTACAAATGTGAAAGCAAATATATTAAGGTAAATAAGTGTAATTTATACATAGTATCAATTATTTAATATTCTAAATTTCGACTATTACACAACCTATAAAAGCTAATTATCATATCATAATTATTTAATTTTCTCAACAATCTAGAAATTCCAATATTGTACAAATAGAAAGTTGTTCTTAAATAAAAAATAAATTCTAGCATTAGTTTATTAGCAAAGAAATATAGCACCCAAATTGAAGGGATTCAAAAAGGAACTGTATATGTTTTTCAAGAATAGGTCAAATGTGAATTTATTTCTCATACCAGAGATTTTACCATCTCTCCTCCAGTTTTCCATTTCTAACTAAAAAATAGATACTGAACTTTAGAAATTTCCCAATGTAAACAGTTTTTTACTTTGATTCATTGAAAAATGTATAAGTTACAAAATTAATTTAAAAAAACTGACGACTACAAAAAACGAAGAGTGATTATTTTCTCATGAATCCCATCATCAGATCTTTACCAAATTTATATTATGGAACCATCTCTGAAGAGCCCCCTTTCTAACAAAAAAATAATCAGAAATCGGACAACATAGTAAAGAATTGTCGCTAAATATCCATAAAAAAATATATTCCGATGAATTGAGAACCTACTTCTTTTTTGAAGTCTGTTAAAAATAGAAAATACATTAGAAATATTTCCACAGTAAATGGGGTTTGCACACATGATAAAAACTAAACATATTTTTAATTATGTACTTCTATTTGAAAAATAATGTACAGTAGAAAGAAATGTACTTTTCCATGGTGTGACAAAAGTTTTAGTTTATATAAAAGGGACAAACTATATTTAAGTACTGTTGCTTTAAACCACAAATCACAGATTTTTAATTGAGCACTACTAGAAGGATAGTTAAATGAGTATTCTCCTCTTTTTCCTGTGACTTATTGGAACCTTTTCTTCATTTAAGCCATTCTCTTTATTTTAAGAAATTATATTCATGTGTAAAACATTTTTTCTCTGAACCAACTGTCCTTGCTTCTGTCTATTAAAAATATGAGCCGATGTCGAAAAAAGATAGGGATAGTGTTAACATTTAACCATAGCCGTAAAGGTTGAGCCTCAATTTCATTTTTTACTTTATTTGTAATTAATTTTCGAAAAAATATTACCAAATTAACTTCATTAATTTAAAAATCTCCTGTGATCAGCTGTGAAGCGACAGACTGTCAGTTGGAAAAGCGCCGTTGCCAGTTTTAATCTCAGTTAGTTATTTGTTCTTTAGCTAACGAGAGATTTTAACAATCGTTCTTGCAACCCGCTGTATCTCTTCTTCAATTATATATTTAGCCATTTTATAAGCTCTTATTTAATGATGGGCTATCACATTGTTACGAATGTGTGAAATCGTTACCACCAACTTCCTAAGGATATTTACGTAGAAGTAGATTGGTTCCATACCTTCGGCTTCAGGAATTGTTTCATTAATTAAAAAATATATCTATTATTATGAAAATATATTTGGGAGTAAAATGTGATTATAGAAGTAGGTACTAAATACCAAGCCCTTTCTAATGGTAAACTCATAAAAATGCATCATGTCTACCTCAAGGTAGTGTGGAAATATATCGCGTGAGAAGGTAAGTAACTTAATTTCATATTATTATGCACTTTACCTACAAATATACCAAGTAAATTTTTTAAATAATAGTTATACAGGACGCTTTAATCTGATACAGTATGCTCGAAATGATTACGATGGTTCCAAATACAAACCTGCAATTACATTGTGTAGTGGTGTAAATGCAAACTAGAACCAAGAACCAATGTAATATGTATCTTATCGTTTACCAAAAAATAAAAATAACATCGTTAAATTTAGTTTTTTTTTGGGCCCTTTTCAAATACGGAAATGAATTATAAAAAATCAGATATATCATTTATATTTTTTGAGGGGGGAATAATTTGTGAATTTGGAGCTAAGCCGGACCTGGATTTCCCTACATTTTTTTTATTTTATTCATCGGTATATTTATGGAGTGTAGAGGAAATACAAAACACATAGAACGTCAAAAAAGTCTACGGGATTGTTCCGAAGTTATGAATCAGGAAATAAATTGAGAAAATAGATAAAACACCATTTATCTTTGTTATAAATGGTTAAAGACCCATTAGACAGGGACTATTTAAAATATGCCTATTTTCCAATGAATCACCCTGCGTGACCCGTTGTTAAGAATAAGGAGAAAATAAGGCAATGGACATTAACCAAATTTATAAATGAAATTGGCGAAGAGTTTGACCTTTCAACGTATTTTCTATTTGAAGACGATCTCAAAATATTTAAATCAGTAGCAAACGAATGAGATAGTAATTCGTCCCCAATGGACATTATCCAAATTTATAATTAAAATTGCCGAAATTTTTGATCATTCAAAGTATTATTTTCTATTTTCAGACGATCTGAAAATATTTAAATCAGTAGCAAACGAATGAGATGGTCATTTGTTGCATACTGATATAGATAGATTTTGCAACTGGTCCACATTTAATGTCCTTGATCTTAACACTTCGTAATATTAAGCCATGACCTTTTCTACAAAAACTATTCATGATTACACAAGATGAACTAAAATAATCGAGCGATACTTCTAGGAATGATGGTACACCTAAAATCAAAGAATACGCACCCAAGATGCGAAACTGAATGAGTTTTCGTATGTACTAAAGCATGGGAACTTAATACACTGGGAAACGTATGAAAATTGATCAATTTTTGTCGTTTGGTTCATAACAATGACATACAGAAAATTCTGTTTTTTTTTTTTAGTTTTACACCATTTAGACCTCTCGTGCTACTCCCTAATCCGTCTGTAGTCTGGCAGCCCTGAAGCCTGCGGCTTATTGTACCACCATTTGAAGGTCCTACTACTTTCCCATTCACACCCTCATTCATTCCACGTCGTCGAAGGTTAAACGCTAGTCGGATGAATCCAATGGTGACACGGCCCATGGTGGAACCTCCCAGCGGTCACACATCCACGACGTGGCCGGAGAGATCACTGCTTAACTGTTGCAAGTAAGTGGATGCACACTAAGCTCGCGGATGGCCTCTCCGGCTTACTGTATGTTCGTTATGTAAAATAGATTATTTTAATAACAAAATAAGTATCATTATTTTACATACAAATAATGACAGTCACTACACAATAGCGTAAGCAAATAACCTGGTTATTCTGCAAATAGGGAATTTTGAGAATTGAAGACACAAGTGGATAAATGTATCATGTCATTTTAAAAAAAATATTTTTATGGCCTATTTTACTTAAAATATAACTATAATTTTTGTTTGAGATAGTTCTAATTTTCAATTTTTATAAATAACTGCTATTCATCAGATAGGAAGGTATCATGAGCCAAATATCGTAATGCAATTGTAAAACTTTAAACTTGATTTTCTCGAAATAATCTATCTATCTGCCAGATAGAAACTCTCGGATAATATATCCGTTAGTAAGTTATCTGCAACTTTATCTTAGGGTAAAAAAACCGACCCTAAAAGAAATTTAGGTCACAGTTATGTAAATACAAAAGGGAAGGAAATAAGAGTCAAAAAAATTGGGTGCATCTTGTGGTTGCAAAAACAATGTTAAAAGCGTTGACAGACAAGGAAAATTTCATATTTAATGTCCTTTGGAACCAATGTCAAACAAAATATTTACTTGTTCCCACGTATAAAGATGATTCCAAAAAAGTGAAGTTACCCAAAGAAAAAACGAGATTATTCATCCAGAAATATATCCGTTTAATATAGGGTCAAAGTAAACCGACATAATTAAAAGACTGGTTGACCAAAATAAAGCAGGTACTTGTACTCCAAAAAACCCAACAAAAGTCTACCTTGATTCAGATATATCCATTTCCACTTTATATCATGATTGGTGCTTATTATTATTATTATTGACGAGTCTATCAGATGAAAGGCCAAGGACAAAGCAAATATCAACAAGAAGAATAACCGGGAGGAGAAGAAGGGGACGACCACGGATTAAATGGTTGCAGATGGTGGAAAGGGACTTAAACGATACGGGAATAAGGGATTGGCGAAGAAGAATAGCAAAAAAAA
Organism: Psylliodes chrysocephalus; assembly: GCA_927349885.1. Classification (NCBI taxonomy): domain Eukaryota; kingdom Metazoa; phylum Arthropoda; class Insecta; order Coleoptera; family Chrysomelidae; genus Psylliodes; species Psylliodes chrysocephalus. Next base: position 47,303,349 of record OV651815.1, on the reverse strand, counting down.
AAAAAAAAAGAATGGAGGAAAATAGGGCTATTATATATAATGAAGCTGACATAGAAGTTGCAAATAAATTGAAATTTGATTTGGAGTTACATCAAAGACGTGCCTAAGCCATGCAGTATCAGGATACAGTAGAGGGCAAGGCTACAGGAAATTCAATGGTTATCAGCATTGGCCTGCACCAGGTTATTTCATTGCTACATTTAACAGTTGAAGTAGCATTTTATTTGAGAAAGGTATAGGTGTACATGTGGTCAGAAAATATTGCTAAGCGATGTAGCGATGAAGTTTTATATAAACATTTTAAAACCAATGATAAAAATTAACTGTGTAACTGCAGTGTCCAAAACAAAAATGTAATAATAATAAATAATAATGATTTGTTTATGGCAACAACTTACTATAGAAGGCATACTTACTTCTATTGAGCATAAATACTTGTTAGTAGGACATATGCGATTACCAGCTATTGAAAAGTTTAAGCGTCATCGATTAAAACAAAAGTATACTCCAGACCATTGGTACGAAGCAGTGCGAAAATTTAAAGAAAAAAATTGCTTTGAGGTGATTGTATTGAAACAATCTGATTTTCTTTTAAAGAGCCACAAAGCGAAATTACTTAAAAAAAGCTATACAGACAAAAAAGAAAAAGTTAACTTTTCCAACATATTAAGGCTCAAGTTTCCATTTGAACAACCTAACATAATCCTATCCCCTTATAAATGAGGACTTTATAGCAGTTAATATTGGGAAAAAAGTTTTGAGGATGCCAATTTTACTTTCCAGAGATTTGAAATCGAAACATAATAATGTCTTATTAAAATATCGAGTCATTGTTCAAAATTTATTTCTTTTGATCGTAAGGGGTTGCAGTAATACTGGCACAAATCAGAACGGTAGAAGACATACAGTCAAATGAAGATTTCTAATGAAATGCAAAATCGCTCGGGGGCTGCGATATAGTCCCTATCCCTCTGTAGGAGTAGGGGTGGATTCCTCCAAAAACTCATACAAAACACTGGGCTGATTTAAGGTGTCAGGCGAATTATTCCTTGGGAATTAATATAGGACTCCGTAGTGAATGTTCTACTGAACAAAAAAAATTCGAAAATATTTCCCGGTTGGGTAACACAAATTTGTAACACAAAAAAATGTTGATGGTATAATTGTGTACCACTCAAAATAATTACGTATAATTTTGGAATATTAACGAACAATACCAATTTAAAAAATGCTAATTGAAAGTATCGCGGGGTTTTGTCTGTTATCCCTTTAACACGCGTGAAATATTTTTGAAAAAAAAAATCACTTTAGGCATAAAAAGAATAGCCAGTAATCAATTTTTATATTTTTGGTATGGCTTGTTCTGTGACAATAAGTCACGTTTTGAAATGGTTTTGGTTTTGACCATTAAGTTGTAAGTATAATAATTACAAATCTTGGAATACAAATTCTTGTGACAACTTTCTAGAACCTACGGTGAGAACTAAAAAAAAATGTCTATGTTCGACACTTGAGGATAGAATTCGTTGGAAAGTCCATATTAAAGAGAAACGCAAAGAAATACAAAAGAATGCTAGGAAAAAATCCAAATTAGCCACATACAACAAACTGCATCTTTACAGGCAGATATTGAAACCCCAGTAAAAGTAACATCCAAATTATTTAACGTTTCCAGAATAAGACCTTGGTGGTGCCACAAAACTGATCTTTATAGGGTGGAGTAGTCACGAACAACGACTGCTCTAAAATGGGAACGTTGAGGTTATCCAGCTCTTCAACAACGTCAATATAAGAAGACTCAGAAGAACCAAATATTTTGAATTGGTTCAGTGATGTTAGAGTTTAGTGTTATAAGTTAACGGTAGTGTATCTAAATAACTGAACTCTAAAGTACCCTAGAGAGTGAAGTTTTTCAACCCTAGATAAGTTAGGTTAGAATAAAATTGCTAATTGATCTTAATGATCAGATTGTAATAATCGTAAATGCTTCACCTGGGGCATATATTAAAAAAATGTGATAACTTTTGGAAAACTTTCAAATTTTGTTTCAAAAAGATATTTTCGTTAGAAATTTTTTTGAATCTTGATTTTTTTTGATAACTCTTAACGTTTATCCATAAAAAAATAAAACCTGATCTGATGAATACCAATCTTTAAACGTCAAATCAGTATTATTTGTTAATTACAAGTTAATTTCACAGAAGTTTATTATAAAGGTATTTTAATTTCTAGTTTTTGTTAAAGTTTCTTGTTAAGTATGGAGGGTAGTGGAAAGGAGGACAATCTCATATGGTTGTTTATCTCAGAAAGTGAATATCAGAATGGCGCTCGTGTACTAAAAGGGGAAGATCCAATGATATATAGTTATATAGATTGCTCATCCATATGTACTATCTATATTACGGTAGACATAATTGCATTGGTGGGATTATTGTGTGATCTGAATTATCAACTGTCTGCGCCCTTCTGGTACAGAAGCGCCATCTTAATTTTATACATTTTGAGGGATACTTTTTGTATACAAAGATAGTTCTTCTTACCTCTACAAATCCATGTTGTTAAGTTTATCAATGATAATGGCTCCAACGTTTTCTTATGGTGGACAAACTTATTTCGAAGATTATAAAAAGCGATCACGGCCTACTCTTTTTGATATGATTTGAGCAAGATGGAGCATAGCCCCATTACCAAATCAATGTCCGGCAGTACCTGAATCGAGTATTTTCAAATCGGTGGATAGGGAGGCGAGGATCGATGGAATGGCCAACACGATCCCATGATCTGACATGATCAAACTTTTTCTTATAGATATATGTCAAAATTATTGTATACAAAACTAAACCTCTAGACCTAGCTGACTTAAATATCAATCGACGTGTCCGAGCGTTTTTCCGAACACGCCCTCATTTATTTATTACCGAATTTATTCCATTTGGCTGCTCCACACTGTATGTGTTTTTCGCAAGCCACTATTCCAAAAATTTTATTTAGTTTTGAAGGAAAAAATTGCAAAGTTTTATTTCTTTTAAAGATTTTTTAGAAAAATTAACTGGTACCCCTGCATGAAGTACTTTAATTTTAAATCGTTTAAAGCACCTATCATTTGGAATGCAAAATATTAAATATATTTTTATTTATATTTAAGTTTTGGAAACTATAAACTTGAGAAATGCAATAAAATTGTGATTCCTACGTAAAACCTAGTCGTTTGGAAATCTGCCATGATTAAACAAAAAATACATTCAAATATCAACGTTTGTTTTTTTGGTAAAATTCATCTAAGTAATTTAAAAGTTATTACGTTTGATATATTTCGTTATTTTAAGTAATTATTTAAAAATTTGTGTAAAATAAACAGTGTTTATAAATTCAAATACTCTGGTGTAATATTTACAGAAAGCAGGATGATTGTTCATTTGTGACAACCCAGATTTAGTTCTTATAGTACTTACCATTTTAAAAAGATAAAAATGATGAGATATAAAAGAGGCGACTATTTAAAAACTTTTTAAAACAAAACTTATCACATGGGAAATTTTTGACCAAAATTGTTCGAAAGCTAGAACCGCACTGGGAATTTTTTTTGTTTTAAACTCAATTTGACCATGAAAAGATATTTTAATTGAGAATTATTTATGTAGCCATTTATCCATATAGAGCTAAGTTGTGTAAGATATATTTAATTAAAGCATTTTCCATATTAACTAATAAACGTGTGACAACATTAACTATGTGGTATGAGTAAGTATGTATATTTATATTTCTGGTATACTGATGGGATATTTTAAAAATATACCCATTTTTCACTAGTAAACAAAGATACTTACTATCGAATGTCTGGACCGGATTTACAATGAAAATGTAATTGGATCTATTCTTATTTTATTCATTAACCAATGCCAACTATTTCTGTCCTGTGATGCATGATGTGCTTTTGGATTTATTAATAACATGTCAATAACTCGGAGGAAGAGTTTACTACAGGTCTATAGATTATTCTTATCATACATATACGACTATAATTTGGATGATACAAATTGATTGCTTACTATAATCAATAATTATTTGAAAATTCTACTATTAGACATAAGCGTACAGGCCAAAATGAATGCATTAAAGTTAAATATCACCAAAAAATTGAACTATCTAAAGTAGAAAGTAAGTTTGACGGTCAATGGACCCGGAGCTGCTGCCTCAAAACATTTTTGACTGACAGATTTGATGTGGATAGACAACATCATTTAAAAATTTTTTCCTACATCTCAAAACGGACCAAAATTTACGTCGCAAGATATAATAACAAAAAACATCGGATTTTGTGCGGAAGGGACCACCTAGTCTAAATCAGTGTCGTAAGACAAAATATTTTGCGGCTTTCTATGCGTAAGACAGATTTGAAAAAGAAATTTACGTCATAAGGTATAAAAACTATTTTTTACCAGATTGTTGCTGACTAAATGTACCATTCTGAAACTATTCGTAAGACAAAATATTTGGGGGCTAAATTATGTTATGTTGGGTATAGGGTATTAATTCACTAATGCATCCAGGAAATAGCCTACATGGCTACAACGACCCTTCCAATCCTATCTTCTCAAGGAAGTGTAGGATTTGGAGTGGATAGTGGATTCTGAAGTGCTACATATTCAGTCAGAATGTTAATGGAGGTTTCGTCCTCCTGCTCACAGAATCTGCACTCACTATCTTCTAATATCCTGAGTTTTCTAATGTGTCCTTTGAGTCGCCAATGCCCGGTAAGGACCTGTGTTACAATGCGTATCCTGTTCTTGCCCAGGCAGATACAAGCTTCTGAGCTGTTCTGGTTATATTAACCCAGAAATATCTTAGCCTGTCTTAGCCCCAAGAGATTGTTCCAATTATCGGTTCTTCTACTACCCAATTCTTTTTTAATTCCTCCTAATATTGTGTTTCTGCTGATACCTCACAACGGCTCAGGTGCCACGAAGTGCGTTTGAGCCTTGCAAGATTAACTGCAATCTCATTACCCTTTACTCCGTCATGTCTCGGGACCCAAGTGAGAGTAACTGTATTTTCCTCGCCTAGCCCATTCAGTTTATCTATGCATCTCCAGACCATTTTTGAGCTGATTACGTAGGAACCCAGCGCTTTGTTGGCTGCTTGGCTATCGGACACGATGATAATATCTTGTCTGCGATAGTTTCTTTCGATGTTGAAATGAATAGATAGATACACTTCTCAATGGCGTGAATTTCCGCCTGGAAGATTCTCGGGTATTTAACCTAATTTTCAGAGTGCCTGGTTCTAGACCCATACACTCCTATTCCAGTCCTTCTATGGTTTTGGAACCATCCGTACACCACTGAATGGCATGTCTTTTGGTTGCAAACGATGGATTCTTGGCTTCATTCTTTCTTGGTTTTGACATATTTCACATAACTGTACTTTTCTCTCATTTCGTCCTAAGGATATCCCAAGTATCTTTGGTCCTGAAGCCGATTATTCGGATTACTCCGTTCCTGATCATTCTATATCTTGGCCTTTTTGCCTCATTAAATGAGGTTTAAAATTATTTACATTGCGACCGTAGGAAAGGTTCTCATTGCACCGGTGATGCAAACACAGGCTAGTCTTTGTACTTTTGAGTAGCTCGTAGTAGCTAAACAAGTTCTGTTACTCTAGACCAGGGGTTTCCAAACTTTCCAGCCTTAGGACCATACTGATTACTCCAGTAAGTTCAAAGAGCCAAAATCGTTTTAATTTTTCTGAAATTATCTATGATTTTTAGACTAGTCGCCCAGTACGCGCCCTGAACGAGTATTTTGATTTGACTTGTTTTTGTGTGTGATTTACTAGTATGGAAAAGAAGCGAAAAATAGCGAATGCAGAACATTCAAAGATCAAAGGACCAATATTTCGCGATTGAGTCCAGTAATAAGGCGCTATGTTTGATTTGCAATAAAACGATAGCCGTTCTCAAAGAATATAAAATTAAACGTCATTATGAAGTGAAACATTTTTTAAAATTACTCAAAATATACAGAAATTATGCGGACAGAAAAATTTGAAGCTTTGAAGTCCGGATTGAAATTGCAGCAATCTTTGTTTACGAAAGTCAATATTGAACAAGAGGCTGTAACTCGTGCCAGCTTTCGTGTGGCTCTTGAAATCGCAAAACGTGGAAAACCATTCACCGACGGAGAAATTATCAAAGAATGCGTAATTGCAGTAGCCGAAGAAATGCGCCCCGAAAAGGTAAATTTAATTAAAACTGTCAGTTGCTCGGAGGCTAAAAGACATCGCAGAAAATATATCATCTCAACTCTCTGACAAAAATTGACATCTTGATTAGTTTTTCCTAGCCTTGGATGAATCAACGGATGTGTCATGTACTGCTCAGGTGTTGATTTTTATTCGAGGAGTAGATAAAAGCTATGAAGTGTATAATGAACTTCTTGATATTGAGTAAGATATTTTTGAGGGAGTTGAAAAGTTCAAAACCATTAGCCTTACATTGTATCATTCATCAACATGAAGTCTTACTTTCTCATAAGACACTGTACAAACACACACATTTAAAAAAAAAAAATTCTCAAAAATTTGCACGGTAAGGTATAGTTAAAAGTTCACTATTAGATAAATAAGGACATCAACTATTAGAAAAAAATTAATTTTAGTCATAATCTAATACTTTTTATTTAACATTGGTGGCGAAAGGACCTCCTTAATTAGAGCTATTTTGGTTAGGGCAAGTTGATTCTAATCTTGAAGCAAGGCTTATTAGCTATTGTTGAACAAGTATTACTAGAATTTCAAATCGAGACGAGTTTAACTTGCTATACAAACACAACAAAGCATTGAAATAAGACCATTCATCTTGAATATAGTACACCTTTTTTTCTGTGCAAGCTTTATAAGGGGACAAAGCCTATTTATTTTGAAAAAAATTGATTAAAAAAAGGGGGTTAAGATGGATTGAAATGTAAAAAAATCTTAAATTAAAAACGAAAAGCGAAATCAACATGAAATTTTTAGTAAAAATGAAGCTTTATAAGAAGATAAAGCCTATCGATTCTAAAAAAAGCTGAATAAATTGGGGGGTTAAAATATTTAAAAAAATTCTAACTC